>CM021105.1:73596251-73873787 GCA_007115665.2 Sequoiadendron giganteum
AAAATAAAAATAAAAAATAAACGAAATTAAAATTTCGTATGAAAACTTAAAAAAAAAAAAAAAAATGAATTTTTTTATAGTGGTTGGTGGTGAGGTCAAACTCCCACTGCCCACTTGTACCTATAGTGGGGAAAGTACTGCCTATGGGTAGTGTGCCCACCTCTTGGGGGATGCGCTGCCCATAAGGAGCGTTGCCCCCTCCGTCCCATATAGGGGTGACCGGTTGTACTAAGTACAGATCGGCACCCAAGGTACGGTGGCTAGTTGTAATTAGTACAGTCCGACACCCCATGCTTTCATGCTTATCACTTGATTTCGTCTGCCTCTGGTTTACCTGGATTTCGATATAAAATGCTATTTAATACTTCGAATTTATTAAATCTTTTATTTCAGCGTATGTTATATATATAAATCACAATTATATATATGTAGTATATATATATAATGTATATATTATTTATATATGTATATATATTATGTATATATTGTATATATATGCTATTTTGATTTAATAATATTTTAATGTATTTAACTTGGATTGAAATAAAATATTTATTTTATGTTATATATTTAAATATATTTATGGTATATATGTGTGATGGAATATATATATATATATATATATATAACTAAATATATAAGAAAATATATGAGATGTTTTTATTACATATTATATATGCATTAGAACCTATATTTAATGATTTGAGTAATTGGATGCATGCAATAAAAGTTTGGAAGGGTAAACTATTAGATGAAATGGACATTGTGTGTAGTTGGAAAAATAGAAGAAATATAGAATTTGGTTGGGAAAAATTAATAATTAAGTGTATTTTATTTTGGTTTAACAATTTGGTATTTTGTAAATTTTAATTGATATATTTAGTGTATATATACAAGGTATATATAGTTAAATATATTATTATACATTTAATGTATATTTTTCATGAGTAGTTTCTATTGGGAGGTTATGCAATAATTTATGTTGTGTTATTTAGACACATGTAATTGAGTTTTGCATAGAGATTTTACAAGATAAGGGTTGAATGCATGGTCAAATTGATAAGGAAAATAATATTTTAAATATATTGATAAAATTTCATGTTTTAAATAGGAAATTGAAAGAGTTATAGAATATGGTTAGAAAATTGAAAAGATTTAATTGCATAGATTTATGTCATTTTAAAAATAAAGGAGTTTTATTGAGAGACAATTATTTATTTTAATTTATTTATTTCTATTAGAGCAATTAATTTATTGAGAATGAAATATGAAAGAGATATGGATTTAGAATATCCAAAAATAGTAATTTCCTCATGATTGCCTTAAATATTTTATCTTCTGTGTATTTCGTAAAGGGATGTAAGTTTAAATTGTTTAAGGCTTCCTATAATAAAAATGGAAATAGGGTTAAATGATTATTTGAGTTGACCCAGTTATTGTGTCTTTGACTTCATCATTGTTACCTATTGATTGAGTATGAATTTAAGAAATCCAAATATTGGATTTGAATTATGACTTGAATGCTTTAATAGCTATTTCGTCAAGTTGTGTTTTGAGATATGGGATTATGTGTTAGTCCAAATTTGTAAGTCTTCCAGAAGATCTTAGAGGATGAGGGTTGTCGTTTCTTTATGTTAACCATTTTTTTTCCCTTGGGTAGTGCGTGGTGTTTTTCAGTATTTATCCGGTTTCCATGAACGGGGATGTTTTGTACCTCTTTTGGAAGGAGTGGACTATGTGTTTTGGTTGCCTCCATTTATGGAGTGAGTTCTATTATTTGCTTCCTCCTTGAGATGCAGTGGTTATGATTCTTAGGTTGTTTTCTCTTGTGATTCCCTCGGTGGTTAGTTTTGTGTGTGTGTTTTCAAATAGAAGAGTGGCTTCCAGTAGGGGCCAGAGCCCGTAAGAGGTAATATTTGGGTAACCTTTGGAAGTAGTTTAATCAAGTGATAACTAAAATTGTAATGAAAATTTGGGGAGTACTGCACACTAGAAACATAAGTTCTAGCCTCACTCATAGTCTCAAGTGCTAGTTAAGGCTTGGAGTGAGTGGGAAGACCTGAAATGGAAACTCATCTATCTTGTCAGTACGAGAGGTATTTGATGCCGCATGAGTGAGCATGAGGGTCGGGGTTTGGTTGAGGGCACCAGGATTGCCAGAGCCTATGAAGGATTCCTAGAGGAGATCTCATGACTAACTGTGCAATGACACTCTGTCTAGGACAACAGTTAGTGTAGACACTCAAATTTATCCTCGCATCACATTATTTGTCTATTGATTAAAATGATCAATTCATTCAATACTTTCTTTTATTCATGCATTTCATCAAATCATTAAATCATCTCATTATTGTTTGCATCTATCACATTATCATCTTTGCACTATCATTCATTATCATAATAAATTTATTATCATAATCATTCACTAGCATTTCATAATAAAACTATATTATCATTTAAATCACATCATTCACTTCATAAGGCATAATAAATCATAATCATTCATAATCTATTTGCATAATAATTCATAAAAATCATTTTCATATTAAATCAATTGTCATTACCATCCATAATTGTTTCATATTCATCTCCATTAATAAATCAATTATCGTAGTCATTGATTATTATTTCAAAATAAACTAATTATCATAACTTGCATATAATCATATCATTTGCATAAACCATTCATTAAATATTATATTTTATCACTTTCATTCTCATCCATAACATTTAACCCAACAATGTGGGATAATGGCATTTCCTTCTCTCACATCTTTTATCCCACATTTCATCTTCAACCCCTCTCCATCCTCAGGGAAATCTTATTTAAATGGGATTTTCCTCTCATTTTAGCTCTCACGAATTTTTCTCACAAATTTAAATACTTATATCATCTATGCATCTTGATTGCATTTCTCATTCATCATAGCCTCTTTATTGCATTTTGTGCTCATAAAATCTGAGAGAAAATGCATGAATAAGGATTTTGGTGACAGGGAGACAATGGAGATGAATTTATTTTAAAAACATTGTTTTGTTTCTGTAGTTTAGATTTGTATTTCTGGTTTTACTTTTAATTAGAATGGCTCTATTGATGTGAGCTGAAATGGTGGTTCTTAATCCATAGAATCATACATTTTTTTGGCTCTACAAAATGGTGAACCCGACATGAACGAGCAATATTTTCTTCATTTTATTGTTGTCTCATTTTTTTTGTTGTTGTTGGGTTGTTTGAAACCATATCAGCAACCTCAAATTTGTTGGAGAAGCATGAGAAAAAAATTAAATAATGTTTTTATTTTTGCTGCCATGTTTTCCTCACTATTAAGTAGTTTGAAATGCTTAGAACATCTCTAGAATTGCCCTATGGTCATGAGGAATGTATCAAACATTGTTTTGGGGCTAAAAGAATTCATTTACAGCAAGCAAAAGCTCTAAAAAAATAGTTTTAAATAAAAAAACGTGATCACTGTTCTTCAAATTTTTCCAGTTAAATTTTTTTCATTCCAATTAGCATTTGTTTGGCTGCACTATTGATGGTTACTTACATTCTTACTGTTGTTGTCATGAGAGGATAGAAGAGATTGTGGTCTCTTTTCATGACTGTAGATTTTTGAAGGTCTTTGCTGAGAACTGTGAATGGATTGTTTTGGCACAGTTTCTTTTTCAATTTCAAACACATGTATTCCATTGTCTTCTGCTAATTTTTGAATATTTATAAGGGAAGAAAATGATTTGTTTTCCTCAAATTTGGATATGATTTTCATGGTCTACTGTAAATTGAAATAGTTTATTTGTCTAATTTCTTTATGCTTCTAGCAACATTTTATGAATTCTGATAGAATATGCTTTAATCTTCTGATATGTTGTAGGCGAAGATGCATGAATGCTTCCCATTTCAGCTGTCACCATAAATACTGCAGTTTGCTATTTTGTGTTTTTAAATTCTGAAACTACTACAACATGGCGCATGGTAGAGCATAATAACTCATGATTTTAAACTTAGTATCAGTTTTATTTTAATCTTAGTTTTAATTTTATTTTTAACTTAGTTTTAGTTTTATTTTAATCTTAGATTTATTTTTAATTTTAATCTTAGTTTTAGTTTTAGTTTTATCTTTAACTTAGATTTAATCTTGTAGTTTAAAGTTTAGATTAATTCTAATTAGTTCTTTATTTTAAATTGGTTTTTATTTGTAGATTAGTCTTTGATTTTAGATTAATTTCTAATTCTAGATCAATTATCTTTTAAATTAGAAATAGTTTTATGAGAATTAGATTTTTAACTTTAAAATTAGATTTAGTTCTAACATAGATTTTAGTTTTTGACTTTTAGTTTTTTAATTTTTAATTTTTTTTCTTAAATTAGATTTAGCTTTCTAACTAGATTTAACATTTTTTTTTAAAATTTAATTTGTAATTTAAAACATAGGAGTAATTTAATTTAGTTTAAATTAGATTTAATTTTGATTTTAATTAACTTTGATCTAGATTTAATTTAGATTTTAATTTAGAATTAACTTTAATTATAATTTAGATTTTAACCTTTACTTTAGCTTTTAATTTTAATTTAGATCTAATCTCTAATGTAGATTTAGTCTTTGAATCTAGATTTTTTTTTTTTAATTTAGATTTAACTCAATAATTTAGAGTTTATTTTATTTTAAACTAGATTCTAGGGTAAATGCTAATTTTATTTTTGTTTGATTGGGGGACTAATTTTATTAATTTGGGTTCTCTTGCAGGTTCGTTTGACAAAGAATTGAAAATCAAAACATTCGCTTGTCGAAGAAAGGAGGCATGAGAGTACTAATGAGATTGTGATGCAGGATGTTCGTCAAAGACATGATTTTGAAACCAATTATCTTTTAGATTAGAAAACACTTCAATTGGTGCTCTTAAAATGAACAATTGTCTTCTCTCACATAAGCTTAACTAGGGGTTCAATGAACATTTTTTTTTGTGCTTGATGGTGGTAGGTGATTATGCTCTCACCTTATGCAAACTAGGTGATCAGAAAGCTAGATCCATCTATTTTATGTGTCACCCCGATTCAATAACCGAAGTATCCTCTCCCCTTGCACACTTGTGCTATCCTTGGTGCAAGGGAAATGATTATTGACTCTAGAACCTGGGCCTACCTTGGTGGGAAAAAGTACTCACCCTAAGGCAACTCAGACTGGCAACAGAGCTTTTTGGCCAAGCTACCCCCGACCGGTATATAAATGTGAATCCTAAGGGAAAGCCTAGGATTATGATTGCGGATATGTCATACGAACCAAGTAGTACTCCCCAAAACCCTATTGAGTGTAACCTCTTCAAGTTGGAGTGCCTCCTAAACAGAGCTTAATCTTGTGCCCCATGTATGGCCACTCGAACGGGGGTCTCAAACTAAAAACCTTTGTGTAGTTGCCAAAATCCTTCTATTTTCTAGCGCAGCACCGGTCGATGTGAAGACATCCACATCTTCACAGTTTTTAGTAGAGGTGATCAATCTGCCATGGGAGTTGGAAGCTTGATTGGCTTGAGAAGTGAGTGCACTATAAGGGGGAGCTCATGCAACTGAGCTTCTAGATTCACACACTAAGAATATGCGGCTTGGGAAACCCACATGGAATCTAGCAGATATTGTCCTTTCCAACCTTAGGATTTGTGCTTGTATTCACAAAATATAAAAACACATTCACAGTTGAAAAAAATCTCAAAAAAACTTTTTTTACTGTGTCTTGCATGTGTGTTCCAAAATAGACCTCAAACAAACATCACACCTAGTAACTTGCAACATCTCAAACTTTGCAAGCCTTAAAGGGTCCAACAACACAAACATACGACATGAACCTATCACTTGGATTTCTTGGGGTCATCATCCTTCAGTTTTGATCTTTCAATCCTTGCATTCCACCTAGTCCTTGCATTCCATCTAGACTTTTCATTTCACCTAGACCTTGCATAAAACCTAGCCCTTTCATCCTTGTCCTTGCATATTACTAGTCTTGCATACATAGGTGACATTACATAGTCCTTGCATATAGATAAAACTCCACCTAGTTCTTGCATGTTAAACCCATTTTCATATCAAGATCATCTCACCTACCCTTTGCATGTTCCAAGAATTTAGTCCTTTTCATATTCATCATCAATGAAACAAAACCCTTAGCTTGCACTTAGGCTACTCTTCCTAGGTCTTGAAATCAAACCATTGGCTATCTATCACCCACATTACTTGAGGTTCATCATCCTTGAGTAGGGCAATCCTTTTGGATTCCATCATCTCCTACATACCCTCTCTTGATCATTGGTCCTTGTGTCTATCCATCATAACACAAGTAAAGCCTTTACATCATAACCAACTTTTGACCTAGAGTTGCCTTTGAGCTCTTGCATTCTTAGCTTTTCATACCATACCTTACCACTTCCATATCTCATCTTAGAATCATATCCTTTTCATTGCATCCTAGTCTTAGGTCTCATACATTACCTTGGATTGAAAATCAAAATAATCAACTATGACCCCTAGAACAAGAGAAAAAAAAATTCAAGAAGGGAACCCTTGGGGAAGAGACTTTGATGGCGAAGATAACATTATTGTTGCAACTAGAGAAAAAAATGAAACTGATGATGAAGAAATAACCAAATCCAATATAGAAGAAGCACTTAAGGATCATAGATTCACTAAACTTCTTACGGAGGTAGTCAAACGTAACCCACAACAATACTTCAAACCCCTTGTTGACGAAGGAATAAAAATTCCTCCTGATTTTGACATGTCACTATTCACGATGAATGACCAACCTGAATCTATTGGATCTAAACATCCAAAAACAAACAAAGATGGTAGAATCAAAGATCATAGACCCTTTTATCTACAACTAGGTTACAAGCAACCTTCAAAGACCTCAAAACCCACACCTACAAATGATCCTATTTTGGATGAGCTTAGAACATTGAGACAAGAATTGGACACTCTTACAAACTGTAAAGCATCATCTCATAAGTTCTCCATCGAAGAAATATGTCCTTATCCCTTCGATCCAAGCATACCAATACCACCTTTTCCTAACCATTGGGACATACCAAAACTTGACAAATATAATGGAAAAGGCGATGCTAAACATCACTTAAGACAATTTTGTGCTACTACCATGGAATTTGCAATTGATGAAACATACATTATGAGATTATTCCCTCGTATTCTAGGAGGAGAAGCTATGGAATGGTTTTCAAAATTACCCCTGACCATCAAATCCTTTCAAGAATTGGCTGATAAATTTGTCTCCAATTATAGTTTCAATTGTGACTTTAAAGTGACCATGACAAACCTTTTCAACACCAAACAAAAACCAGGTGAATATTTTGTGTCATTCTTGCAAAGATGGAGACATTTAACAAAACGATTACCTTATGGCATTCCTGGTCAAGAATTGGTTGACCTCTTTTGTCAAAATTTGAACAAAGAAATTGGAAGGGAACTTTGCCTCAAATTCTTGGATTCCTTTGATGATGCCATAGAAATGGGATTCTGAATTGAACAAACTCTCATTGATGATGGAACCATAAAACTTAATAATGATAGAGATCAAAAATCAAATTCAAACAACAAGACACCTTTTTTGGTAAAGAACAAGAATGTAGTCAATGACGGAGTTGTTGATGCAAAAAAAATTAAAACTTCATTGCCTGTTTATAACCTCAAAGGTTCATCTTTAGATAAAGGAAAAGAAAAACAGAGAATTTTCCCTAAATGAAATTTTACACCATTGGGACAATCACTTGAATCCGCATTAAAAGAACTTCTTGAAATCAATATTATAATGCTACCTAAAATAAGGGAATATAATCCACAAGTCAAACCCCCGTGGTGGAATGAGAATCACTTTTGCAACTACCATAGACATAAAGGACATAAGACTAATAGTTGCAATAAACTTCGACATCTAATACAAGACCTTATTGATGATGGTAAGATAGTGTTTGATGGACACACTCCTTTGGGTAACTCTGATCGTGAGGTGTTTAAGAACCCTTTCCCTAAGCATGACAAGGATAAAGGAAAGGCCCCTGAATCTGGTGATGGTGTGAACTATACTTCTACTAAGTATGACCATACCATACATAACATTAGTGAGGTTGATAATCATGTAAACACTTTCATTATAAAAGGCAAAGAACTTGATTGCAAGGTTACTACCCGCAAAGGCACAGTCACCCTTAAAGGTCCTAATTAAAAACCCACTACACCAGCTTCACAGTATAACCTCATAAAGCATTTAGGAAAAACACCCGCACAAATTTCCATACTTGAGTTGCTACGCCTATCTCCTAAGCATAAAGCTATCCTAGATAAAGCACTTGCTACTGCTATAGTGCCTACAAACCTACATGTAGACTAATTCCAGGCTATGGTGGGACATATCACCTCACCTTACACTATCAATTTTACTGAAAGTGATGATTCATCCCCTCGACAAACACATAATGAAGCTTTACACATTGACGTCCTTATCAATAATGCCAAGATCAAGCGAGTTCTAATAGAAGGAGGAGCCGATCTTAATATTTGTACCCAAGAATTGATCACAAAATTGAGGTTTTTTGAAAATGCAATTGATACAAGGAATAATATTACCATAAAGGCGTATGACGAAGAGGAACGCTCATCTAAAGGATCAATTACTCTACCAATCAGAGTTGGCCCTGTGGTAAAGGATGTGGTTTTCCAAGTCCTTGATCTCCCACTAGCCTATAATATACTCCTTGGAAGACCTTGGATTCATGCAATGCAAGCAGTAACTTCTATGCACCACCAGTGCATTAAATTCCCACATAATGGTGTTGAAATCACAATACAAGGAGATCCCAACCCTTTCATGTATTGCCATAATCTAAGCCCTAAAAATGAAATCACAATCCCAGGCAATCATGAAGCACCTCCTTCTCAAGCATATGTTGATCCTGAGTCCTTAAAATTATCCACTTCATTTATCGTACCATCAAACCCCAAGGTCCAAATCCATGATATGGGATGTGGAGAATACCGTATGGATAATTTATCGATGAAAGAAATTGGTAATGTTTTTAAGGAGGGTCAAAATTCCGACAATGATATCAAGACAGTTGCAAAAGGAACACAAAAAGATGACCATGCTTGGATTAAAACCTTTTGGGATCCTAATGATACACCTGTATTTTCCATATTTGCTTCCACTCAAGCTTTTCATATTTATGATAACCCCATGTTTAACCAAGATATCTATGATAACCCACTCTTTGATCATGATCCTACCAAGGATATCCAATCATCATCCTTCCATCCCACCTACCCTGGGCTAGGATATGAATCTCCTATTGTCACATCTACTAAGACATCTTGCCAAGTCATTAAGGATGTGCAAGCTTCCTTTAACGTTAGCAGTACCGAAAAGGATAGTACCAAAGACTCCATTGATGGCATCACCACTCCCATTTTCCTACTAAACATTCCTATCACTCCATACACAACAACCATCTCACCCACATCCATCTGCCTTGTAGACATGGATCAACAAGTATCACCCAAAGAAAATAAAAAAGGATGCAATTCAAGAATCAAAGGTAAAGGTGCCTTTTTCAAATGGAGATCCGGAATCAAAAGAAAGCATACAAAGAGAGAAAGATCAAGAAAATTCCTTTAGCCAAAATAAAAGCTATTGGAAAAATCCAAAACAAAATAAGATCAAGAAAAGTCCCCTAGCCAAAATAAAAAGCTATTGGACAAAGAAAAAATAAAAGTCAAAAGTGAAAGTAAGAAAAAGTCAATCCAATTATGCCTCTCCATCAAAAATCACTAGGGGCATCTATCAAGGAAGAAAATAAAAAAGGAACTTGTTGATCCAAGGTCTCCATTAATGTCACTCTCACTCATACCATATATTCCATTCCACCCATCCATGTTCACATATCTGGCATATCACACCATCGGTGATGTCTTTCAATGTACCTTTGATGACGACCCCTTCACGTATCATAACTCATCAGTTGCCCAAGCTCCTTTTCGACTAAAGCTCGATGGCCCATGTAGTGTACATATTAGGGATCATATCATAGCTTCTTTCATTTGCCACATCTATCATCCTTCATATTTTCCACTTGTACTCTTCATCTCGATCGGGTACTTTTACCCAGCATGGTCATCCACATAGGATCGAGGCATCGTCAAGGCATTCTATGGATCTGGCATCTATCAATTCTATATCTCACTTTATAGAGCTAGGAAAAAGTCCTGAAAAAATACAAAAAAATGGAAAAAGTCT
The DNA here is from genome assembly GCA_007115665.2 of Sequoiadendron giganteum. Lineage (NCBI taxonomy): Eukaryota > Viridiplantae > Streptophyta > Pinopsida > Cupressales > Cupressaceae > Sequoiadendron > Sequoiadendron giganteum. The sequence continues at coordinate 73,606,541 of CM021105.1, forward strand.
TGAAAAAATACAAAAAAGTAGAAAAAAGTCATGAAAAAATACAAAAAAATGGAAAAAAGTCTTGAAAAAATTACAAAAAATGGAAAAATGGAAAAAAGTCTTGAAAAAATACAAGAAAAAAAAAATCCAAAAAAATCAAATATCACATAAACCCAAAAAAATCAAATATTCCAGAAAATCCAAAAAAATCAAATAACTTCAAAAATCGCTCTGCAATGACACTGTCAGCTCACCACATAGCTTTGAACTTCAACAAAATCAAACTACATCATGAGTAACAATCAAGAAAATATTACAGCATACCTACCAATCCATCCTACAAATCCAACCAAACACACACAACAGTGCCAAGAATCAGTTCTATATCGAAGCATGATGCATGTTTTTTTGTTTATCTTTAATTGTTTTACAATTTTATCTTTGGTGGCATGTCTTTTAGCTTCTCCAGGATGTCTAGGACTAGAGAGGCGATGATGGGGCATGTTCACTTGTTTGTTTCCTGTGGATTGTTTCTTATTCATAGGATGACTTGTCTTAAGACATGGTTATCTAAAACCATTGTAGACCTATGAGTCTAGTATGGATGAGTGCATTCCTTGTCTGATAGTGTCTTCCATGCAGTAAGTATTCAGGTCATCTAGGGTCCTTATACTTTGATGCTTATACTTCATTACTAAATAAAAACATAAACAATATTCAGGTTGTCTAGATGTTCATGTTATCTAGACACTTATACTAATTTGCGACATAATAAGCTCGATGATGATAAAAGCACTTAAAATGCACAAGAGGCTTCATCACCTTCATTTTCTCTCATCTTGCATCTTCCATTTATTGCATTTCATTTTCTTCATCTTTCTTGTCGCAGACAAATCAATCAACTTGCATCTCCAAATCTCATGTCCCCTTAATCAATCAATCGATCATTCTATCAACTTGTATTGCTCTAGCATCAATCTCAATCAGCTTCATCAACTCATCAACCCAACTATACTGATCATTTCCATTAATTGTTCAGTTACGCCTATCAATTATGCATTGCCATCAAATGTACATCACTATTTTATCACTTGTGCAATATCAAGTATCTAATCATTTTCTTGACATCTATCAAGAGATTAATCTTCTTACAACCTATCCGATCAATCTCTCGAGGGGGCATATCATTCTTATCATATTCCTTACCAAGATATATCTGGGGCATGTATCAGTTGATCAATCTTTTTCTTTGAAACAACGCGACAAGCTGCATTGTCTCAAAGAGGGGAAAAATATAGACACTCAAATTTATCCTCGCATCACATTATTCATCTATTTATTAAAATGATCATTTCATTCAATACTTTCTTCTATTCATGCATTTCATCAAATCATTAAATCATCTCATTATTGTTTGCATCTATCACATTATCATCTTTGCACTATCATTCATTATCATAATAAATTCATTGTCATAATAATTCACTAGAATTTCATAATAAAACTATATTATCATTTAAATCACATCATTTGCATAAATCATTCACTTCATAATGCATAATAAATCATAATCATTCATAATCCATTTGCATAATAATTCCTAAACACCATTTCCATATTAAATCAATTATCATTACCATCCATAATTGTTTCATATTCATCTCCATTAATAAATCAATTATCGTAGTCATTGATTATTATTTCAAAATAAACTAATTATCATAACTTGCATATAATCATATCATTTGCATAAACCATTCATGAAATATTACATTTTATCAATTTCATTCTCATCCATAACATTTAACCCAACAATGTGGGATAATGGCATTTCCTTCTCTCACATATTTTATCCCACATTTCATCTTCAACCCCTCTCCATCCTCTAGGAAATCTTATTTAAATGGGATTTTCCTCTCATTTTAGCTCTCACAAATTTACATACTCATATCATATTTGCATCTTGATTGCATTTCTTATTCATCATAGCCTCTTTATTGCATTTTGTGCGCATAAAATCTTAGAGCAAATGCATGAATAAATATCTTGGTGATAGGGAGACAATGGAGATGGATTTGTTTTAAAAACATTGTTTTGTTTCTGTAGTTTAGATTTGTATTTCTGGTTTTGATTTTAATTAGAATGGCTCTATTGATGTGAGCTGAAATGGTGGTTCTTACTCCATAGAATCATACGTTTTTCTGGCTCTATAGTTAGTATTTATGTTATGTGTATGGTTCTCTGAACATACTTGATCTATTTTATGTCTGGAAGCAATGTGATCTATGTCAGTGATGTGAGAGTTGTACTTGTGTTGTATTTGTGTTTGGTTGTGTCAGTATGAGTCTGCCTTTGATTAGTGGTTGTAGATATTTGTCCATGTTACTTTGTTACCATCTCTTAGCATGGGGGGTGGGCCTTCAGGTACCACTTGGTTGGGTGGAACATTCACCATACACCGTTGGGTCCCCATTTATCTTCAGTACTTGGTGGTGAGACATCCTAATGGAAAACTCGTGGTTCTTGTTGTAATATTTTAATTTGTATATGTTATTTTATCCCTCTTATGTTTATGAGGTGGAATTCTGTAATTGTAACACTTATGTACTATTGCCTCATTCTGGGAATGAGTGTTGTAACTATTGGATTAAGTAAATGTTTATGAAATTGTATCTTGGATGTTTATCTTATTATGTTATGTTGTATCCTTATGTCGCATGATGCTTATTTCATAAAGTTATTAAATGCTATGGTTATGTAGTTGTGTGGGTTTAAGTAATCCCAACCTTGTAGTCTTAGAGGTTGTTGTTAATTAGTAAGTGAATGTGTATGTTAATTGCACTTTAAAAAAAGAAAAGGGTTCGATTAAGTCGTTAGTTACAAATTCCTTTAGGGTTACTTGGCGGGGCGTTACATATGTCCCCACGCTATGAGCAATTGATTTAAAGTAGCAAAGGATAAATGCAAACAATAAAGAATATGTAACAAATTATTTGGAAATCCCTATGCCAAGTCATATATTTCCAAATGAAGCTACATCATGAGAAGGAAGGGGTTGCCCACAACATGAAATCCTAAAATCATATAAGGGGTCCATGGATTTGAGGGCAGCGTATGTATTTGTTACAATGATATTATAGAGCTTGAAAATTTCATAATCCCCCAAATAACTCATGGAGTAAGAAGAATGACACATAGAGAGTGAAAAACAAAGAAAAAGGCCTTTTGGGTTTACATGGAAGAGCTAAATGTATCAACTCCTTGCATTATCCCCAAAAGGAAAACATAAAAAGAAGAAAAGATAAAGGTTTATGACATATAGAAGAATGTAGATACACATAGAATAATGAAAATGAATACACATCAAATAGAACATTATAGGGGATCACAATATGCACATGCAATCACAAAATAACATGCAAAATAAATAAATACAAGACTAGAAAGGAACATGCGAGTCAACTTATAGCATGTTGTCTGAATCCAAATCTTATTCATCATATGCAGAAGGAAGATAACTAGCCTTGAAGGGACAACGTCAAGTGCCAAACTAGGATAATTACCAAGTTCAACACATGGTGAAACACTCTTTGTAGGAGGATCATTGTGATTATTATCATTTAAGCTCATAGAAGAGGAAAACAGTAAATGAACTCTTTATGCACTTCCTCATCAATTTTAGTAGTTTCATTATCATCATCCAAGTTAATTACAATATAATGTCTAATGATAATGTCCATATAATATGCTTTTTCTTGTTGTGTTCGAGGTTTATGATTTTCTTATTTTAGAAAAGTTGTAGAATCATCATGCATTGCTTGAGGTAAGTTTGGATTTTTATTTTCTATGTTGTTATTTTCTTCTTTTTCTTTCCACAAATGAGTAATAACATGACACCTATGCCTATGCTCTCTAGCATCTCAATTTATTTTTGTTCAATTTTCAAGTTGTGATTGTGTAAGGGAAGGTTTATCATCCATAGGTTTCTTTTCTTCTCTTAAGGGAGGAATGCAAGGAACCATGGGAGGTTGTTCAACCACTTTATCTTTAGCTTTGTAAAAAAAAATTTACTTTAGGAGGCACAACAAGACTTATTTGGTTATCTCACGAACTCTTATTGGAAATGAGTGGAGGATTTTTCATGTTTTGATCTCGGTTACTAGGAAGGGATTTTGGTTCAATCATTATTTCATCAAGGATAGGAGGCTCAATTATGGGTTGAGGCATATTGGTAAGGGATAATTTTTCTATTCATTTCGCCTTAAAATTTTGATAGGATTTGAAAAATAATTCCCTGTGCAAGGCCTAATATGTTCTATAGGTTCAGATAAAAAGAAATCCAATGAGAAATTCCCATGAAAAGACACAAGATTAAAGCCACTATGGTGCACAATAAATATCTCATTTCCAAATAGAAACTTTAAGAATTTATGCACAATCGATAGGATGGAATTCATGGAGTGAATCCATGAGTATTTTAACTTCACATGAAATTGCTCTGATGATAGATGATGGAAAATGAGACACAGTATTTTTAGTCCAAATTCCAAAGGAAGTGTTATCAAACCTATCATAGGGCAAGAAAAACCATTATGCATTTTGATCCATTCTTTCAGATTTTCATAAGTATCTTTAGTGATCACATTCTCTACACAAATAGGAATTATTCAGTGATCATATTCTCTACAAAAACGAGATCAATTAATATCCCATTAGTACTTTCATCATTGATTCTTCTAGCTATGCAAAGAGGACCATCAAGTGCATGTTTAATAATATATTTTTTGTGAGAAAGAAATGTCAAACGACATCTTAGTTAGGCCCTTATGAGGTTGAAACTTAATAAGTCTAATCATAGTCTCAGGTTTCTTTGTATTTTCATCATTTGTGTCAACATTCATCACATCATTCTTTTTTTCACTAGTTTTGAAAAAGGAAATGTTATGATTTTGCATAGGATTAGTAAATATTTACAAATTTTTATTAGGAGGGGCTACAAAATTATTACCTTGATCATTAACACCACAAATTTTAATATGATTAGAATTAATGAGGTCTTGCACAAGATTTTTAAGATTCTTGCAAAATTTTGTATCATGTCCTCTTTTTGGTAGAAATGGCACTATGTATTTGGTTTATACTTAGATGGTAGAGGCTTAGTAGGATCAGGAGCTCTAATATAAGGTAAGAAAGTCGAGTTGTTGTTTAAGAGATGCAACATGGTATTATGAAGGGTGTCGGGTGGAGGTGTGAATTGTCCGCTCTTATTAGAAAATGTGTATGGATTTTTTTTCTTTATAGAAAACACTTGGTTATCAACATGTTGAGTTGGTTGAAGGGGATTAAGTTATAAAAATCCATTATCTTGTTTCTTGAATGTTTGATATTTTTTATGAGATGTGGATTCAAATTTCTTAGGATGGCTAGAGGGAGTTTTCTCTTCCCGACTACTAAGCAAATTTTGATAATAATGAAGGGTGGTACAAAAATTTATGGAAGAGTTAAACTTCAAAATCTAAAGCTTAGTTTGGAATTTATTTTGTAAATTAGAAATAAATATTATTTGAATTTCATCATTAAGAATATTAATGTTTATTTGTGATTAAAGTGTCTCGTATCGTGCTATGCAATCAATGACTTTTTCATCATCCTTTTGTTTGCATGTAATTATATTAGCGAAGGTAATATAAAGACACATATGTATTTGGAAATTATTGTAGAAGGAATCAATAATTTCATTGAATTATTGTATTGAATTTTTTCATAAGGAGCAAAACCATTACAAAGAAGTATCCTTCAAGAATATAGAGAACAGTTTAGACAAGAGTTTATCCTCAAAAATAAAGTCACTACATGGGGATGCATATACAAAAACATGGCTAACATGATCTCCTTTCCCACCATATTTCTCAAATCTAGGGATCTCGATACCTTGAGGAATTTGTGTTGTCAATATCTCCAAGGACAAGGGATTTTATTTGACATATGGTGAAGGTTGGCCATTTTGATTTTGACTTAATGTAGAAATTGATTGTTGGAGTGCTAATTTTTTTTGTAAGAGTTTGTTAAGGATAGGATCATTGTGAGTGTTGTGAGATGGAGGTGTATAAGGTGTATATTTATATGTATGTGGAGGGAAAGTGACTTGTAATTTTATGAGGGGATATAGACTATGAGATATGAGATTTGAATGCACAAAGCTAAAGGGAATCCCAGTCAAAATACCCAAGGAAGTATTGAAATCGCTAGTATGTTGTATGGTTGTTGTAACAATCAAATTGGTGTATGTCGGAATAGAGGTTATGGTTGCGGAATGAGGAATTGAATTTCCACCTTGACTTTGAGTATACCAAAAATTTTGAAGACAACTACCTAGGGGGAACATGTTTATCAATTACGTGAGGTAAGCCATGAACAATCTATATTCCTTTTTCATTTTTAATTATTCTCCTCACGTTATCTACTATATGGATCACATTAGGAGAATTAAAATGAAAATCACAAAAGAAAGGTAATTTACAAAGTTCTCTATCCATTCTTCTAATATTTTTCAAGAGGGACACTAGTACTCATTGTACTAACACCAGTCACATTAGGTGTAGGTAGGGAAGTTATGGGAAATTAAGTGTTAATATTATGATCCATTGTGCATTGACTAGCGTCAACACTATGAGTGACATAGTTAGAAAACCAAAGATCCAAGGTGAATGATGTATCACAAGATGACATGAGTCTCAAAATATGACTCACGACAGTACTGGCAATAGGACACCAAGTAGTGAAGATCACACACATTTTACAAACTTTGTATACATCCAACATGGATAAAAGGTAAATTCAATGAAATATACTAGAATATAAAGTGCAATGCAATAATCAATTTTTTAGATTTCAAACAAGATAATATTTTGATTATGCTATACAAAAAACTAAAAATGATGTCTTTTAAATGGAATTTTGAACTCAAACAATGCACTGATTTTGAAAATATGCTTAATACTATCAATTTTAGATAACATAAATTTTGCAAACTATAACAACAAAATTAAAAAAAATAATAATAATGTAGAAACAAATATTTTAATGCCCAAAAATGTAGAAAAATCCCTAATCAGGGATTCATTCTCCAATGGGAAAAAGGGTCCTAGCTCATGGTTTTGAAAAAATGATTTTTGCATATTTCTAAGTTGATTCGTATGGTTTTCAAATTTTGGACCAAGGCAGGTGGTTATAGCTTTAGTTTTTTTGTAAAATTAAGTCTAAATGGAAACGCAAAATAGTGTTAAATGTCAAACTAGGAGACGTAATTTGAAATGCAATTTTGATTCAATTTTCAAATAGAAATGAATGATGTGCAATGCTATGTAAACACTATGAAAAATGACTAATTTTTTGAGTTTTCCATAATTTAAAGAATACAAAGATGCAAACCTAAAAACCTAAATGATATGCAAACTAATATAAGTTAAGAGCCCTAAATGAGATGCAAAGTTAGTGTAATGCAATGCAAATAAATGAAAAACCTAGATCTAGGGCTGAAAATGGACTCTAAATAAAAAAGGTATGATTCTAAAACATTGGGTTCACCAAAATGAAAAACTAAAAAATAGGCAGGTTCACCAAAATGGATTGATGAACCAATGATGGACCTATTTTCCTTTATTTAATAAGGAAATGAGATTCCCACAAATAAGTTACTAACAATGCTTATGTGAATCAAGTCAATCTGAGAATTTTCATATTTTCTTATGAATGAAGGATGAGGGTCAAGGTCAAACAACACTTTGGGGAGAAAAAATAACAATAGAAAATAAAAAACAAAATGAAATCTAACACTTAAAACAACAATATTAAGCTCAATACTGACCAAAAATGAAATTGTAGGTCAAAGAAGGGTAGAAACACGTGTACTAGTCACCAAAATTGCTTCTCTTAAATAGATCTAAGACTCATTCATCCATGGCCATGTAGGTCCAAGTTCAAGGATTTTTTGTAGCTTTTGAGAGCCTTTGATGAAGATCAAAATCTTTCAATTTTCTTAGTTTTCGTGAGAAGGCAACAATTTTGACAACTCTCACAACTTTGACAACTTTGAAAATATTTCTCTTCAAAAGGTATTAAAGCCTTCTTCCACCCAAATCTACAATCACACATGCAAGAGAGAAAAAATGTTTGTTTTGGGTTAATAGGGGTTTTCCTTAGTCAAACCCCGTTTTGGTAATCAAACCTTAAATTGAAATGAAATATGAAAGAGGGGATGAAGAATGAAAAAAACTATGTTACCACTCAAAAAACCCTTGAATGAAATCTTGATAATGGAGATCTTAGGATCTCTACAAGTTGCATGAACTGGATTTAATGTATGTGGATCTTTATTCTTTAATCTTTCTTTAAATGATGCTTTGAATTATTGATTTGATCATTATGCCTACATCACAATATTAGCTCAAAAAAATACATGATTCAAGGAGACTTTGATACAATGATTAGACCTTGAATGGTGAAATAAAAATCTAATGTTTTTTCTATTGAATGCCTTTGATCACAAATTTAGCTCTTGAAAAATTGCATGAAAACTCTAGGTGAAACATAGTAAAATAATCTTGTATTTATAGGTACATATATCCTTAATTTCCTAAAATTAAAATATCACAAGACAACATTGAATTATGGATTTGAAATCACTAAACTACTGCTAAATATATAATTTAAATTTAGGTCCTCAAGTTTAGGGATGACCCATTCACAAATGGGTGAATGGGTCTCAGGTCCATAAACCTAGGACACACATTACTCATTGTGAAGTTTTATGTTTAGGAATTAATATTTGACAGATTTCCCCTTCAAAAAATGCAATTAAATAGGCTTGGAAAATGAACTAAAGGGTCAATTAAGACACAATTAATCTCAATTAACTAATATGGCAAAAATAAGTTTGTTAATGTAATAAGGTTCATTTGACAACACTAAACTAAGGCAATATTTAATCCAATTTAAACTAGGAGGGACCTAACAAGCGAGAAAATGTAAAGGGTTACATTTTTCAACACTAAAATTTTTATGTATGTTTTTATGCATTGCTTTATCTTATCATGTCTATGACATGTCATTTTGTTGCTAGATTAGCTGCCTCCAAACCTACAAAGGGGACATAGCCAATCTCCCAAGAAAACATATTGTGTATAGGCATACAAAATGAAAAATTGCATAAAACATAAATAAAAACATACATGTAGAAACATACATAACATGATGAGATAGTGTATTGTGGGGCCTGCCAGAGAAGGGATCAAAGTGATGAAACTAATAGGAAGAAGGAAACTTTACAACAATGGAAGCAAGGGCATAATGGTTTTGTTAGGTCTTTTTACCTACCCTTTTTCCTAGCTTGTTGAATTTGTCAGTGTGGTGGCTTGAGGAGAAGCTATCCATATGTGGAAGAAATCCCAAGGTTGATATCACTAAGAAATGTGTTTTAAATTGTAATAAATATTCATTTTGGAAAACACTCTATGTTGAGGGTTTTTTCATTCTACAGGTCCTGTTGTGTTGTGGATTTTTTCATTCTTCAAGTTGAAAGTGAAAGGTTGGAGAGTAGGGGGTGAAGTTATAGGTGGGTGATATGTATAACTCATTGAATTGAGGTGAGGGGTTTCTAATTCTTAGGGTTGTTACTTGTAAAGGGTTTTAAAAAATTATGTGGGTTAGAGGTTTCGTAAAACCTAGTGTTTTGCAACACAGAATTTTATAAAATAGTATGAATGTTTTGAAAATATTTTTTTATTTAGATCGTAGGAATGTAATGAAATTCACCATATTATAAAAACTCAATACTTTTTAACAACCAATAACACTCTGTTTTGTCAATTTAGAAGTCTCTATATGTAGGTGTGCATTAGAAATTGACAAAATATCAATTTCTTACAATTATTGGAAATATTGAATAAACTTGTTCGCAAAGGTGAACATTTTGTAGTGCAAGATGTGAAACACTATTTTTTTTGAAGCGCACCTTTACTTATATGCAAAAAAATTCAGGGAATGCAAATGTACAAATATATAGATGGGGTTCTATTTTATAAAATAGATTTTTTCTCATTGTAGGTTGCCTATATTCATGGTCAATAAATAGTGGAATATGCATATACATTTCAAGCTATAAACTAAAAAATCCTAAAGAAACTATTATAATTGAAAACTATATTTTGATCTATGATACTTTCTAATGTCTAATATTACTAAAATAATAAGAAGATTCTACCAATGGGTATTTTTATTAATGGAAATTACATATTGTAATAAATTAAATAGTATGGAGTTCAAATTTCAATAGAAAATATAAAAAATGAGTTTATGCATACCACAAGTAGTTGTTATGGTCAATGAATAACACCTAGGAAAAGTCAAAATCAAAGTCATCCATGCCATTTTAAATTTTTGATGATTCATTTTTTCACTATCATATGTTATTGATTTGATATGATCTACAAATTTGTATCATCTAAAATTGAACTAATGTGACATGGAACATGACATATGGCGCCATACCTTTCAGATGCTTTAATACCCGTATATCATGTCATGGCACATTAATTCAATTTAAAATCATTTGAGATCCACAACATATGATAGTGAAAATTTGATTCATAATGATGTGACATGCCTCATGAGTTTTTATTTTAGGTTTGAGCTAATTTTACTTTACAAGTGATATCCATGACAAATAATTTATCTATAATTAAATATTTAATTACATAAAGAGTATGGAAGTCTAAAGAGAGAGAAACTAATCACATGAAAAAAATGCACCTATATCTTAGACATTATATCATAACACCCCATCATCCATATGATGACATCCTTACAAGATAGATAGATAGATGCAAAATCATGGATGTTTATGTGTGTTTTTTTAGTTCTTAGTTAGGTGTCTTGACACCAAACAACATGGCATGTCAGTATGATTTTAAATCAAATTTTTGACACATTTCAAATTATCTATTTTGAAGAAACTTGCCATCAGGCCCATAATTTTGATTTTTGTAGGTTGTTTGGGAGCTCGAAAGAAAGCAACAGGAATTCGATAATATTGGGGGGAGGGATTTGGGTTTTTAAGTGTTTTAATAAATAATTTACTCTCAACCCATTGTGTTTTGAACCTACAACCCATTATGTTTTCCAACCTACAAATATATTGAGATTTTTTTTTTATCATATGAAGGTATGAAAACCCAATTTTTACTATAACTAATAATTGTGGTAAATTTGGAGGTTATCTTATATACTGTCTAAATAATAAAAGGTTTTCAAGACATTCATATTATGAATAAAATTGTAGTTTTGAAAACACATGGTGTTATAAAAATCACAACCCACACACTATTTGAAAACCAAAATTGCTTGTCTTAGACATGATAGCATAATGCCCCATCCATCATGCGATGGTATTATTATCAGCTAAGTATGATGGATAGGCATTGATGGAATTTTAGGCTTGTGTTGTTTTGAGTGTTGTCATGTGTCCCTTTGTGAGAAGAATGTGGGGCACAAGCAGGTTTTAAAATGAGCATGTTTTAAAATTTATCTCCATACAAAATACATGTCTTAGACATGATACATGATGTGACACATGTGTGGGTTGCAAGTTTTATTAACCATCTACTCACAACCCACTATGTATTTTACTTTTCATTCATATGAAGAATTTGAAAATTAATTTTTACTAATATTTGTGGTAAATTTTTAAGGTGTGTTTCATTAAATTTGTACTCTCTAAAAAATAAATGGTTTTGAAGACATTCATATTGTGAGTAAAAATGGCAATTTGGAAAACACTGGGTGTTATAAAACTTGAAAAACCTTGAGCATGTAACAACCCAACTGGTTAGTTACCCCTCACCTTAATATGCTTTGTTTTATGATTTTCTTGAAAACCATTTATTATGTAGGTTGTAAGAATGCAATTGTGGTGCCAAAACCTGTATACCTCTAAAGAAAAGGACAATTTTGTGCCCATTTTGGTCCTACTTTAGGTCCCATTTCGTCAATTATCACCCTAAAACAATATTTATAGGCCCCTAAGGTTGTTAATTTTGACTTGGAGGCCTGTTATATCTAAGGGATAATTCAACCCCTGACAAGCAATATGAAAACCAATCAAAAAGTGAAGTTCCCACTTCAAAATCCCTTAGTGGGACTAGGTCGCCCAAGTTGGTGACCTAGCCCTTTTTGAGGATTTTTGAAGTTTCAAGCGAGAAAATGAATATTTTATAATAAATTCCCGATGGGTGTTGGCTTCTTAGGTCAAAATTACCAATAGTTAGGTCTTGTTTCTTATATATAATTGTTTTTAGGTCATTTTTCCACTCTCTCTTAGTCATTTTTCACATACAAATCCAAAAACTAAGTGCAAATCATCTTCTTCAAGAAGATTCATCTCTCACACAAAAAAAGTTGCAAACTAGGGCTTTTTATAGGTCTTCAAGCTCACTTCAAATCCAAGATCACTCATTGAAAAAGGTTGGAGATAGATGCATATGGAGATTCATGGAGAAATCTAGGTTGAGGAGGTGCAACTAGCCACCAAATCATACCTAAAGACTAGTTTCAAAGTGAGTCCATCTTATACTTTCAACCCATTTGCATTCCTTGTTACATTGATTTGCAATGTTGTAGGGTTTCTAGGGTTAGATTCTTGCATCATTTCAAATATTTTACATATATCTTATTCTAGCACAATAGAATAGGGTCTTACTTTGTTTAAGGTTTTCCTAGTTCTCGACACACTTAGGGCTAGGGTTTATGCCTATTTTCTATTCAATTACAAGTTTAAATACAAACTAAGGGTTTGACCAATGCAAGCCACACACTAGAAACACAAATATATTCTATTTTGAAGGTTATTTTATAGATTTGGAGCAGGATTCCCATGAAGAAACAAAATATAAACCAGAGGCCTCAGTGTCCACTTTTTGTTTCTCAGAAAAGTTGAAAGAGACTAGGTCACACATAATGGCGACCTAGTCCTATTGAAGATTTCTGACACTGAAAGTTGTAGATTCAGAGACCCAGTTGACATAAACTACTTCGAGAGCAGATTCCGGAAAAGGGACTAGTTCAACCTACTTGGCGTAAGTGTCCTAGGTCGCTCAAAACCCCGATTTTCTAGATTTCCAATGACTTCCACAATCTCTGCTTCAACCCTCTTCGGTTTATAGGTGCACTTGTTTAATCTGCCAGGATAATTTTCTCATATAGCTTTCATTTTCATTGCATTACATCATGTATTTTCCAGCAATTTAGGTTCTCTTAGTTTAGATTAAATAGTTAGGTTTACATATTACACTTCAACACCTTTACACACCCAACTCACATATTCAATTGCTAGTATTGAATGAATCACAAGATTTTGTTCCCACTAGAGGTGAAGAAAAACCCTCTTCCTTCTAGGTGAAACCCTATAAAGTTGTAGAGGACCCACTCTTTTACCCCCACACAAAGCACCCAAATTTTGCGGTTCATTTTGGTTAACCTACATTTCAACACATTACAGACTTCTAATTTTAATTGCATTTGTATACTAGAAGCTCTTTCTTTAGCATTGTATTGAATGTTACATTGTGTAAAAAAGAATCCTAGGGTTTTCCATCTTGCATTAGTGAAAAAGCATCATTTTGGCATTCATATCATTGTATGATACACAAATCTAACATATACCTTATACCTTTGCATCATTTCATGATACAAAAATATAGCATATACATTATACCTCTATATTTTATCTCCCAGAAAATTGCATTTTTCATTAGAAAATACATTAAAAAATCAGAAAAATTTATACCAGGACTAAGTCACCAACCTAGGTGACCTAGTCCTAATAGACATTTTGCATCAATAACTTTTGCATTTTATTTCAAGATTCCGCCCTTTCTATTTCCTTCTATTTATTCTTGGTTCCAGTTCTTTTATACTTTGTTATAGGCTTATTATTAGCTTAAAATGGTATTTATAAGTAGCATTAAATCTTTAGATGTTTCATTTTCTGGTTTAGTTCCTAATTCTCTCAAATTCAATTCAACAAAACCTACACCCAAAAAATATAGATAACTCACATGATACAATCCACACACTTCTTCACTATAGGAATACTATATCATCTAAATCTTTTAGTAGTGATGATTTTGATAAGTTAGATGAAGCTCTTCAAATATTCCTCAAACTTACTTCATCCACTAAGGTTGGTGATGATATAGTTACAATTTCATCACCCTTATCTTCCAAACCTTTTAGTTGAGATGATATGGGAATTTTAGATGATGTCCTCCAAGATTTCATCTCCCCTACTTCATCCACTATGGTTTGTTGTGATGACCAAACTAAAACAAAAGATTTTAATGCCATCCAACCTCAATTTGTTCTTTACCCACCTTCTCATAAACCTCCAACCCCATCCCAACTTGAGTTTACCCTCTACCGTCCTAAGAATGATACCATTTCCCACACTAATTATACCTATAATAACCCACATCCCCAACAACCATCTCCCTCCACTTCCATACCATTACCCAACCCCATCTTACCTGGGGCTCCCCATTTCAACTCAAAACTTAGGGATTATAATTTGGTTGAACAACTTAAAACACTCCCACTAAGATATCCCTTTGGGATCTCCATCAAAACTCCCCTAACTATCACTCCATGCTTCAAACAACCTTGCAATAGATAGTGGTCCCTCCTAGCATGAATGCTAATGATGTGGGATCTCTCCTAAATGAAATGAACTCAATTAATGTGGATATTATTTTCTATCAACATGAGCTCTTGCCATTAGAACTATAGAAACAAAATGAAGCCTTTATTATTATAGCCCAATATGATCAGATAGGTATTAAAAGGACCCTTGTTGATAGTGGTTCTTCCCTAAATGTGTGCAGTGTGAAGCTTCTTGATAGGTTACATGTGGACCAATCACAAATCCAATTTGATTCCTTATCCATTAGAGGATTCAATAATGTTAGAAAGAAACCTATTAGTGTCATCACCTTACCCATTAGTGTTAGAATAGTTACGTTGAAAAATCATATCCATGTCATGCCCTATGATCTTTCTTATAACCTCCTCTTGGGATGACCATGAATACATGAGATGCATACGATACCCTCGACCCTTCATCACAAAATGAAATATGTCTATAATAACAAACTTTATCAAATTGACATTGATCCCGACCTTGAGAGTTTCTTGCAACTCGAAAAGGTCACATCAAGTCCTCTCCATACCTTAATTCCTAAATCTAATATTTCTCCTCCTGAGAAGGACCAACCCAAAGATTAAACCAATTTTAATTTACTTGGTGATTATTGGGGCTCCTTATAATTTACTCCTTCCTTTATGGGTGAGTGTAGTGTCACATGCAAAGAGTATACCCAAAATGAATAATCCATCATCCTCTCTACCCAACAAGAGGAGCACCTTTCTCACATATCTACCTCATCTCTTTTGGAAGAGAATGCCACATATACAAATTTTTTTGATGAGATATATCATCAACAACCCCTTAACCCACAATAAATGGAAATAATTTATGGATGTGGTTATGATCTCGTGAAACAATTGGGTTACAAGGGTAAAGGATGTGACAAGCATGAGCAAGTAATTTGTGTCCCCATTGAACCTAATACATAAGGAACTAAGACCGGTCTAGGGTTTTCCTTTTCTAAAGCTACAAAATCCAATCAACAACCCTCTCTCAACATCAATACTATAGTATGCACATCAATAACCACCCTTACACTTAAGTACCCTAGATTTCTTGATGTGGATGCTCCTCTCTTCACCTATGTTCATGGGGATGATGATTTAAAACATTTGTTAGGTTCTTCAAATAAGAATTCTCACTCCGTGAGACATGCATTTTGTGCTATGTTGAGTTCTGAGTTTATTGTTAGTACTATTAATGAACCTCACACCATTTTGAAACCATATGATCCTCAAGTCCCTAAGACTAATGCACTCCCTTTAGGAGATACCCTTGACATACCAATGGATATCGATGATAAGGAAAAAATTGATAAAATTGGGAAGTGCCTAGATGATGGAGAACAAGAGTATCTTGAAACCTTGCTTCACACCTTTCTTGAACTATTTTCTTGGAAATATTCTGACATGCTAGGAATAGATCCCCAGACAGTTACCCATAACACTTTCCCTTCTGAAAATGCTAAGCCCATTCACCAAAAGATTCGAAAAATGAATCCTAAGGCAGCCTTGCATGTTAAAGGAGAACTTGAAAAACTCCTTAACATGGGTTTCATTTGCTCCATTGATTATTATCCTTGGATTTCAAACATTGTCGCAGTGGCTAAACCCAAACATGATATGTATGGATTTTAGAGACCTTAAGAAGGCCTCTTTAAAAGATGACTTTCCCCTTCCTAAAATCGATATGATGATGGATTACACTACTAGACATGTTTTGTTATTCTTATGGATGGATTTTCAGGGTATAATTAAATATTCATTAACCCAAAAGATCAATACAAGATGAATTTTACATCCACTTGGGAACATTTTGTTGGGAAATCTACCTCAACTTTTTGGCTTGAAATCTCTTGAAGACTTGGCATTTTCTCTTCAGTCCTAGCCTTTACCGCTTTACCACAAGGAAACATTATTAGAGGCACAGTTGGGCAATTTAATGCTTTACCGCTTTACCCCGAGCCTCTATCATTTGGTCTATGATTGGGTGGTGTTACCACCATACTACGGTTGTCTCCTCACTATTCAGTGGTTGCGCAGTGAAGGCTCGACATTCTAGCGTAGAGGTTACCTCTCTACCGCGAGGTTCGCTCAAAGAAGGCGCAGTGGTACAGTGAAACAATGGTTGTCGATGCAGGTGGTTACCTCCTTACCATAGAGGCTTATTCTGTAAGCTGTGGTGATGCGGTTGATGATGATGGTTTGGAAAGTGAGTTCTCATGGCTGGACCATGGGTGTCTTCTTGCTAGGGCATGGTAGTGCGGTGTATACTACCTTACCATGAGAGTATAGTGTATGGCGAGTGGTGGTGCAATAGAAGGAGCTCAGGTTCTATTGACTATCTAGGTGACAATCAAAGTGATGAAAAAATGGAATGTTGACATGTGGCATGTTTCCATTCATTGATTTTACATCGCTTCTGTAAATCAACACTGATTGGCTGAAAGTCTTATTTTTTGATTGTGAGATATTTGAATTAAATGAATGATTTGATTTAGGAGGTTGACAGATATGTCTCTATATCCTTATTTAATGTTGGGTGGCTTGATGTGTGATGAATAGCAGTGCATGTTATCAGATAATGATGGAAGGCTTGTCGGTAGGGTAAGTAAATACGCCTTGATGGATTTTGGTGGTAGATGACAGAGAGGTTGATCGGTGAAGTGTCAAGAAGACTAGATCTTGCAGAGAGAGTGTTTGAGCGGTATGCTAAGGCATTGTAACTATGAAAAATGAGTGAAACTAAGCCGATAAGATGTGAACCTGATTGGCCATGAGGTTGTGCTAGCCGAAAGGCTGGTTGAAAGAGTGGGCTGGTGAAATGAAATGAATCTGCACTATATGTCATGTGAGGACATTATAAGAGTGCAAGGATTCTATATAACTATGTTGCCTACATTCTCCAAATGGAAAAGATGTAAACTTCTAAGGAGCATAGCTCTGATATTGTATTCTAACTATTTTGTTGCTGAATAATACAATTGAGCTACATGTTTTGGAGGGTGAGGTTTTTTACCCAAAAGGGTTTTCCCCATGTAAAACTGTGTGTCCATAAGTTTGTCTCTCATTTTGTTTGATTCTTTATTTTGAATCTATGCATGTGTTTAATTTGTTATTTGTATGCATGTAATTTTCTCAGAATGATTAATGGGGGAGTCCACTATGTGTGTTTCCACTTTATGGCATAGTAGTTTGTGTCTTTGAGGTGATTTGGAAATTAAATTCACTAAGGCAGTGTTGTTCTTAGATGTTTTGTTCTAGGTTGACACATCTCATCCAGAAAAAGTGGTATCAGAGTTGGTTAAAGGTGGTCAAGGCTTGTTCATGATACCAACAAGTGGTATCAGAGCCTTCTTTTGGATACTGGTTCTAGGAATTTCTCTTGTGAAGATTTCTTAGCCTGGAAATCTTGAGGAAATATGGAGGAATCAGCTGATGGTTGATCCTTTGATGAGTGAAAGTCATTCCTCTTTTGAGACAACACGTAGCTTGAAAGACCCTGGAGAATATTGGAGTTGATCATATTGTGATGATGTGGTATGAGACTCCTGATTGGCATCGAATGATCCTAATGCAAGAGGTGTGAGTTATGCTTATGGTTGTTTTGTAGTAGAGCGTGGTTCGTATTGGGTGTCTATGTAAGAGGCTCCTTGGCGGTATGGAGTTGGTTGAGATTTTTCTCAGCCATGTATTATTGTGCTTGTGTTTGGTGTTCCGACTTAGCACTGAAGGTAGTTTCTCTGTTACCCTGATTGCATAAAGGCTATGAAGTTGATCTGGGTGGTCTAAAACTTCTGAATAACCTAGCTCTCTTGTATGCTTGTGCATGGTTGTGGTTTTGGATTTGGTCCAAAATGGGCCTGCTGTTCCTGTTTACGTGTACCTTGTACTCGCTTGCTTTAGATTCATGTCCTTGGCTTTGAAGGGTTTTATATAAATTTTCCTAAAAAGTCAATGATGAATATTCATGTTATTTTTCATTGTTCTGGTTAACCATGATGGTTATGTACAGACTCTTGGGTCATCCAGATGAGCAATGGATATGGATGTGCATGGTTTTTTTATAAACATGGTAGTTTTGCAGGTTTTCCACAGTCAAGGAAAAAACTTGTGGTTATGTGGAGCCACTGTTAAGCTATTTTCTAGACCCTGGCTTTTGGGGTGTGACTAGATGTGATAGTTGTAGTACAACAAGGTATTGAGGAGGTGTGATGTCTTCTCTACATGGGAGTGTTGGTATGTGATTTTTCACTCAAAATTCTTGTGGTGTTGCTTGTTGGTTTCTTAGACTAGGGCGCTTGAGTTGTGGACATGATTGGAAAATCAGATTTGTTGTTGATCTAGTGTTTGAGTCAGGTTGTCTATGTGGTTGTTCTCTTTGAGATCTCAGTTTTTCAGTTTTGAGTGCGATGATAGATTCATAGGATTTGTTGAGTGGATCTACGAGTTTTGCAGTGTTGTAGGTTGTCTTTACCTACATGATTGTTGTGGGACAACTCAAAAGTGGTCTGTCAATATCCATGAGGTTGCTTCTATGCTGGTGCAGATCTGTTAGTTGGCCTTGTCTATGGCCACTTGTGCTTTGGTGTAGCTATTTTGAGATGCAATGAGGAATGGCATTTGAGTACCTGAATAGTTAGTTATGCGGACCTATAGCGAGAGTATCATAATGTCATGGAGAGATTTATATATTATCTAGTGTAAGCTTTTGACAGTGATGGTGTGGTCTGTGTGATCTAGGGATCTTGGTGTTCTTCGACATTGTTGTTCGATGGACATGTTGATTATACCTAGAGGCTTTTTAGACTAGTAGATTTTTGGTCATGATGCTTGGAAAGCTCGGTGTCACGGTTTAGTGGGAGCTTTAGCAATGACTGTTAATTCATCACTTTGTGGTGAATGATGTTCTTTGGTGTTGCAGATGTTTCTAGGAGGGACTCTTAGATCCTGTTGCTGTAGAAGAGTTCTTTCACATTTCTAGGGACAATATTTGAGGATGTGCAATATCTTGGAACCATGGAGGATTTTTGGAGTCTTTGGCGGAGGTGTTGGTTTAGAGTTTGTTTGCTTGATGTCATGTATACTCTTGCTTGAGTATTAGAGTTTTGGAATTTTACATTGCTCTTGAGACAATAGCTTGTTCACTTGAAGCATGGTATCTCCTAAGGGGGATGGGAAGATCATGAAGTCATGATAATTTCCTGTTTTAGATGTTTGGAGCTTTGACAATGGTCTGGTGTTTCTCTGTGTTATGGGTGCATTGGTCATATGCTTGAAAACTTCATGTTAACTACAGTAACGTAGATTGGAGTTTAGCATGACATGATCGGTTGTTGGTGCTCATGGATACATGGAGAGTAAGGTGAGGCTTTTTTTTTTTTTGAAAACTAAAAGTCTGAGTAGCCTACACCTTGGTTGAACACGAGTTCAACAAAGACCAGTGAGGAGATTTCTTTTGGATGAGTCATGGTGGCTTGTATATCTTGGAGGAGCATTTTATTTTTTCCTCCCTTTGGTTTGCTTGGCGGTAAAACTTATTAGAGAGGTATTTACCCATTATATCTTTTAGATATGTGATATGCTTTATCTTTCATAGATATGGATCTTGAATTGCTGCTTTAATATTCTCAAGGATTCATAGTGAAAGGTGGACAACATAGTTTATCTCCTTGTGCTTTTGAGAAATGATAGGAGATGATATGGGTTAGTTTGATCTTATTTAAGAGGCTTACATCCATGTTTTGTTAAGATTAAGGGTTGGGTGTTGTCCTTGGGGATGTGAAGAAGATAATTCTTGGCATAGCTGGCACTTAGAAGTGTGTGTAGGAGGATGCTAGATGTTGTGATTTGCATTTTTCTCTTTAGTCTAGTTTTTTCTTCCTGTATGTTCGATCTCATATGACTTTAGATGTGAGATGAATTTGTGGATCCATGATGGTCACTAGTTTTTGGTCATGTGTTGTCACTTGGGTGATAACACAAAGGTTCTTGTGACTCCTTCTTCTTTCAGATATGGAGAAGCTGGAAGAACTATGGAAGACTATTGAGAGAAATTATTCTTGTAGTAGGTGGTTGTAGGTTGTGCATATCATTGTGAATGTTCCTTGTCACTACATAGTTACAATTTTCTATGTGCTGTAATTGGTAGAATTTTTATGCCATTGATCTTTTAGATTTGGCATTGCCCATATAGTAAGAGTTCTTGGATGTGTTTGGTCTTCTTCAACTGGTTGACACTTGGAGCTTGTAATTTTTGTTCATGGGTTGGCTATGTTGCTCACATGAGTTTACTAATGTGGATAACTTGAAGGTATGAGTGATTAGATGAAATAGCATGGGTTTGATCAGTTGGATGAGTGAAATCAATTTTCTGGATGATGTTCTAGATGATGGTCTGTCTTATTTATGGAGAAAACCTTCACGTCTATGCTCCCATTTGAGAGATTTGAAGTTGTTGTGATTCCTTTTCCATTAGTAGGATTTGATGCTTGTGTTCTTGAGAATGGTGCATATACACCTTGGCTCATTCCTTTTTCCTGTGGTGGATGTTTGGAGCTATTTCCTAAGTTGGTGGACATATTAGATGTCATTGCAAGTGTCTTGGTTGGAGTATGAAAGCATTTTGTTGGTTCTTGTGTTCTTGTTTGGAGGAAGCTAGTAAGTCTTCTTCAAGTGGGAGATTGTTAGGAAATCTGATTCAAATTTCTAGCTTCAAATCTCTTGAAGACCTGGCATTTTCTCTTCAGTCCTAGCCTTTACCACTTTACCATAGGGAACCATTATTAGAGGCACAATTGGGGGTTTACCTCTTTACTATGAGCCTCTTTTATTCGATCTAGGGTTGGGCAGTTTACCACTTTACCATGAGCTTCTGTTGTTTGGTCTGTGGTTGGGTGTTGTTACCACCATACCGTAGCAGTCTCCTCATTTTTTGGCTCTTGCACAGTGAAGGCTCGAAGGTCTGGCGTAGTGGTTACCTCCCTACCATGGGGGTCACTCAGAGAAGGTGCGGTGGCATGGTGAAATTGTGGTGGTCATCACAGGCGGTTACCTCCTTAATGTGGAGGCTTATTCTTGAAGCAGCAATGGCATGGTTTATGACAATGGTTTGGCAAGTGGATTGTCACTGCCGGATCACAGGTGTCTTCTTGCTAGGGAATGGTAGTGCAATGTATAGCACCTTATCGTGAGCGTATGATGTATGGTGAGCAGTGGTACAGTACAAGGAGCTATGGTTTTGTTGACTATGTGGGTGATGGTCAAAGCGATGAACGAATTGCATGTCGACACATGGCATGATGCCATTCATTGATTTTACATAACTATTGTAAATCAAAGTTGATTGTCTAAAAGTCTTATTTTTTGATTGTGATATATTTGCATTAAATGAATGATCTAATTCAAGAGGTTGACATATATGTCTCTATATCCTGATTTAATGTTGGGCGGCTTGATGTGTGCTGAATAGTGGTGCACATTATCAGAGAATGATGGAAGCCTTATCGGTGGGGTAATTAAATATGCCTTGATGGTTGTTTGTGGTAGATGACAGAGAGGTCGATCGGTGAAGTGTCAAGAAGACTAGATCTTGTAGAGAGAGTGTTTGAGCGATATTCTAAGGCATTGTAACTATGAACACTGAGTGACACTAAGCCGAGAAGATGTGAAATTGAGTGGTCATGAGGTTGTGCTGGCTAAAAGGCTAGCTGAACCAGTGGGTTGGTGAAATGAAATGAATCTACACTGTATGTCGTGTGAGGAAATTGTAACAGTGTGAGGATTCTATATAATTGTGTTGCTTTCATTCTCCGGAGGGACAAGATGTAAACTTCTATGATTGTATTGTAATTGTTTTGTTGTTGAATAATACAATTGAGCTAAGTGTTTTGGAAGGTTGTTTTTCTACCTGAAAGGGTTTTCCCCACGTAAATATATATGTCCTAAAGTTTTTCTCTCATGTTGTTTGATTCTGTATTTTGAATCTATGCATGTGTTGAATCTTTTATTTGTATGCATGTACTTTTCTCAGAAGGATTAATGGGGGAGTCCATTGTTCCTATTTTTGGTTTATGGCATAGTAGTTTGTGTCTTTGAGGTGATTTGGAAATTAAATTCACTAAGGCACCATTGTTCTTAGATGTTTCATTATAATTTAACACGTCTCATCGCCAACATATTTTGTTAGGTTATGATGTCGTTTTGTTTAAAGAATGCTAGCGCTACTTATCAATAAGCAATGACCTTAATCTTCCATAATTACATTCAAAAAATCATAGAAGACTATGTTGATGAAATTCTTGCTAAATTCTTAACCCACCAAGATAATGTGAGTGTCCTCCACCAAATCTTTGACCATATGTGTAAATATAACATGCACTTAAATCCTAAAAAATGTGTCTTTGGAGAAGATAGTGGTAAACATTTAGGGTTTATCATATCTCACAAAGGCATCGAGGTGGATACAAAGAAAATTGATGCTATAATCAACATGCCACATCCCCATAACATTTTCCAATTAAGTATATTACAAGGATGGATACAAGACATTCGTCGTTTGGTTGCTTTCTTAGCCGATCGTACATTACCCTTTACTCATCTCCTTAAAAGGATGTTAATTTCGATTGGAATAATTATTGTAAAAAAGCCTTTGAGAGTTTTAAAGACTGCCTCATAATCCCACCTATTTTATAGCTTGCTATACCCAAGCAACCTTTCATCCTTTATATCGCTACTTTTTCTCATGCTCTTCCTACCTTGTTGGCTCAACAAGATTCCAATGGTAAAGTGCATCCTATCTATTATATTAGTAGAATGCTCCTTGATTACGAGACTCATTATTCTAGAATTGAAAAAAAATTCTAGCTCTTGTATTCAGTTATAGTAAGTTGCGACATTACCTACTTAATGCTGAAGTACAAGTGATGACAAAGTTTGACCCTTTACAATATCTTTTCACTAAAATAGATCTTTCAGGATGTCTTGCTATATGGGTCATGTTGTTAACTGAGTTTGACCTTAATTTTATTTCCTAGAAAGCAATCAAAGTCCAAGCCTTAACTGACCATTTAATTGATTCTCCTTCACCACTAGCATTATCCACTGTGTCGTTAGAAAATGTGGATTAACTAAATAGTAAACTAACACACCGATAAGACATTATATTAAAAAAAATTAACTAGAAAGCATAAATTCAAACTCTAACAGTTTCTTCAATTTCATCCCATCATCCTCTATCTCTAATGGATTTTATTAAAAGTGTTGGCTCTCAGTTGTGTAAGCAGCAGCTTGTTGAAATGGCAGCTTAGGAGAGTGAGATTAATTGAAAATGCATGTTCATGACTATATGATTTAAGCTATGAAACTGAAATAATATGATGCTAGAATGCTGATAATACTGAAATGCAGCTATAGTAACTACATATGAAATCTAGGATTCAAGGTGTGTTCTCAACTCATAAGAGGGTTGTATTTATAGATTTTTGAAGGCAAGAATCCAGTTGGCAAGGATCAACAATTGAGATTCAAACCTGTTAATATGAACAGGGAGAGATCGAGAAGTTGAAAAAAAGATGGAAGGTTAAGAGAAAGATGGAAGATGTTTCCATAATTTAAATAAATAATATTTAATTATTTGTCAGAGATGATAAAAAGCGCTTTAATTAAATATATAAAATACTTAATTAAATATGAGAAGAAGAAATTTTATAATTAAATATTTTTAGAATATTTAATTATGGAGGAAAGAAAGCTTTTAATTAAATATTGGAAATATTTAATTAAATGTGAAAAGAAGAATATCATTTAAATTTAGAATTTAAATTTGTAATAATTAATATAAATAGATTGTGAAATATATTTAATCAATTAAGAGGAAGATAGCAATAATTAAATAAACTTATTTATTTAATTAAACTAGAAGAATCAGAAAAATGAACAATATAAATAAATAATTAAATTTATTTATATGCAAATGACTTAAGAATATTAATTAAATAATTCATATTTAATTAATTAGCAGGTTTGGTTAACCATGACCATTTTTAGATGTGTACACCCACTAATGAATCATTCCCTGATGATAGTGTGTTTACTATAAACCTTCCAACATGGGAATTGTACTTTGGTCGATCCAAGTGTAGAATAGGCTTCGGTGCTAGATTTATCTTAATTCCACCTGTTGGTAAGCTTGTTCCCTTATCCTATCATGCTAACTTCCTATGTACAAACAACACAGCTGAGTATGAAGCATTAATCACTGGATTGCACATTGCTCTCGTCCTATGGGTTAAAGCTATTAGGATTTATGGTGATTCACAACTAGTGATTAAACAAATCAATAATCTCTATCAAACTAAAAATGATAAAATATTGCAATATAAGGATCTCATTCTCAATCTATTGGAACAGTTTAACTCCTTTACTATTGATAACATCCCTCGTGAAGATAATCACCATGCAGATACAATGGATAGTGCAACCTCTCTTATATCTCTTATGAACAAGTCATTTTTACCATTCATCCTATTATGAAACCCTCCATTAGCGACTAACCTACTGATGTTTGTTCCAATTTTCTAGATAATCTGTGTGATTGGTATGATGCCATCTACAATTATCTAAAAGATGGTACCATTCCCAAACCCACTACTAAAAATACCCGCCTTCACCTCAAAAAGTTAGCCACTAAGTATATCATCCTTGTTGACACATTGTATCAAAGATCTTCGATATAATCCATTTGTGATGTCTCAAGGATGTTGAAACTCATCTTTCCCTCGAACAAGCCCATTCTAGTACTTGTGGATGAAATTTTGGAGGAAAAACCTTAGTTGAAAAAACTCCTTTGCATGGGATATTATTGGAAAAAAATGGAAAAATATTGCTATACGTATGTAAGAAAAGTCATTAGTACCAGGAACTTAGTCATTTGATCCATGCTCCTACTTCAGAGCTTCATTCCTAAATACCTATTTGGTCATTCTCTATGTGGGGCTTAGACCTAATTGGAAAAATATCTCCACCTTCTTCTGTTGAACATACGTTCATTATCACTGCTACCGATTATTTCACCAAATGGGTCAAAGCCATTCCCGTTCAATCCACAACTATTGATGTCATATTTTGTTTCTTATTGGAACACATTATCACTTGCTTTGGCCTTCCTTCCATGTTAGTCTTAGATAATGGTACTCCCTTTAAGAACAACAATGTGAATAAGTTCCTTGAGACCTTCCATATCCAACATCGATTTTCCACAGCTTACTATCCTCAGTCTAATGGTCAAGCCGAAGGTACTAATAAAATCCTAGAGAAAATTCTTAGGAAGACTATCAATCAAAACCAAAAATATTGGCATACATAATTGCAATATGCACTATGGGCATATCACATGAGTGTTCATTCTTCTATGGGAAATTTCCCTTTTAACCTTGTTTATGGCACCAAGGCTATCCTCCATTTAGAGTTAGAAATACCCACGTTGAGGATTTCTCTTCAAAGTCTCATTGATAATAACACATGCAGAAATGTTTTTGCACCAACTTGAAATGCTCGATGAACAAAGCATCAATGATCTTGAGCATCTTCAAGCTTATGCTAAGAAGTTGCAATGCAAACACAATGTTGGTGTCATTTCTCAAACCTTTATCAAATTTTATTTGGTTTCATATGAAAACCAATGCAAAACCAACGTTGATTACATCAACAGAGGTAAATTAAGTGCTAATTGGCTTGGCCTATATGTGTTTGATTCCAATTACGGATTTGGTGCTTATATCCTAACCAAGTTTGATGGCACTCCCCTTCCAGATCCCATCAATGTCATGCATCTGTGATAGTATTATGTCTAATCCCCTCTTGAATGGTATGATTTATAAAGCGGTGTTGTTAAATCTATTAGATTCTATCCAATGGGATCTCTCATTGCTTGGTTCTTGACACACCACTACACTTGTGTCCCAAACATTAAATTGATTATTTAATTAATTGTTTATACTTACTTTAGAGTTCATACTATTCAAATTTTCCCCTTTTGTGTGTTATGTTCCTTTAAAATCATAGGTGCTTACCATAGTTAATCTTAATGTTTAATCTAACATATATTCTAAATATGTTCTAATTCCATCACATAAATTTTGTTAAATCATGTTGCCATTAATTAAATAATTTACCAAAGACTATTTAATTAATCACATTGTAATTTAACATCCACACAATTACATTACATCATACAAAATAAAAATGCATATATACATATATCAAAAAAAAATTATACATATCATCATAATACATAGTGTCACTAAGGACTATCTATGATTACCAGATCCCTCAGGATCTGGTACTCGCGCTGCATCGGTAGTAGGGTATCAAGAGACATTTGTGCATGATCATGATCCATTGAATCTAAGTGCGTACTCTAGTCCTCTCATCTATGCAAGTGCCAATTGATGCTCACCTACTATCTGGTCCCTCTCTGTCCATAACTATATCACCTCTCTTTCTAGTCTCTCCACCTCTGCTAGAGGTCATGATGGCTATGCCTATGGTGTAGCTTTAAATAGGTGGACCTAC
This sequence comes from Sequoiadendron giganteum, assembly GCA_007115665.2. Taxonomy (NCBI): domain Eukaryota; kingdom Viridiplantae; phylum Streptophyta; class Pinopsida; order Cupressales; family Cupressaceae; genus Sequoiadendron; species Sequoiadendron giganteum. The sequence goes on from CM021105.1 coordinate 73,633,847, forward strand.
CTCCTAAGGCCCTCATAGGCTTCCAAAAATCTCATGAAGGGTCTTAGAGTCTTTCGCTCTTGCTCCATGATAGGTGGGGGCATGTAGTTAGTATCCATCTCCTCTTCATCAAAGGTCATTGGCACTATCTATGCGGCTGCTTGATGCAAGAACTCTTGCTAACCCTCTATAGGCCCTACAAGATCAAACAAGAGTCTAATTAGTAACACATCATCATATAAATATATGCATTAAATCACACATCAAATACATCTATCAAAATTAAATATCATCACCAATGTCTCTAGCGAAAGGTGGAATTTCCAGCTCATCTTGTGTAGGGGCATAGAATTTGTGCTCACCTCTCCTCAGCTATGAGTGTTGGAACCTATTGCTGCTACTATTCAGGATCTAGTCCTATGAATAGGTGAGACCTCTCCCTACTTGTATCGGTCCTTTCCTATGACATCATCATCCTCACTCATGGGTGGCTCCTCTACTCTCTCCTCCTCCTCCTCCTCCTACTCTACATCCTCCTCCTCTCCCTCCTATCCATCATAATTTGGGTTTGCATCCTCATCATACTCCTCATCAATAATATTTGTAAATATGTCCGCAGTCCTCTACCATGTCTCCTTAGACCTGTCCTCTCTCCCCCTATCCTCCCCCTCATCTGGTATAGGCTCAACCTCTCCCACTGGCTCATCCATTGGGAACATTAGCTTTGGTAGAAATGTTCACCAACACTCCTTGTGGTCCCATGTAGCCCCAACATCATCTGCACCATCAACAGGTGGCTAGTCATGATTTGAATAGTCAGATTCACTCTCGATTACATCATCCAGTGTGAATCATGATATGTCCCCTAGCCTCCGAACAGTCTGAACAAACCTCCTAAATGAGATTGTGGTTGTGGCAATATATGTACCTATCCAAATTTCCTCATAACCTGATCATAGTAGAATGACTACACTATGTGATCATGTCATCCTACCAAGAATCTGCTCATCTATAATCTCCTCATATTTTTGGTATAATCTGGCCACTAGAGAATGAGCTGGTACGACTTCCACATGATATCCTCCTCATCTAGTCGGTCAAATCTCACTCTCCAAAAGTGCAGATCACCTTACTTCAACAATCACCGTAATGGATGCCCAAATTCTCATGGATATCCCACTGTTGTTAGACATGGGAATCCAACCCATCGTGTGCATGTGATATGCTCTAAGAACCATACCTATAAGAGCATGCAGTGCATCTACTATCTATCTCTCAGAAAAAAACTGACCAAGGTCATAGTACACATGTGCTAGAATACATTGGCTCGAGGTGTATACCATTTGATGCTTCGCCATTCCCCATACTAGATGTACTAGTCCACCCTCCAGATGCACTACTCACCTATTTGGCAAGAGGACCAATGCCAATATGTGTATCATAATACATCTCACCATTGGTTCTTGTGAATAGAGTAACATCACCAAATCTATCCTTCCTACTACTCTATCATCATGTATGGGACCCTTGAGGAAGTACTGCATGTCTACCCATTGTTCCCAAAAGGGTTGTCCCCTCTATAGCCACACATGCTCCCTCTAAATAGGGACTCAGAGAATGTGATAGACATACTCTAATGTAATGGTCATCTCACCTATGGGTAGGTGAAAAGTGCTTGTATGAGCATTCCACCTCTCACATAATGCCATCAACATAGCATCATGATACCTCATAGGTCGCATAAGATATGCCCAATAGATCTCCACTACCTGGAAATTCTCCATCTCTACTGGTGATAGGGTTAGAGACAAGTCTCTGAGGAAACTCAATTATCTCCCTCCTAAACGCTTCTGAGAATGCATGGGTATCGATACAAATTATCACAATATGCTATATAAATCATCTATTTTCTTCAATTTTATTCTAATTGATCAAGAAAGTGTGCTAATTTTTTTCTAGTGTGCTTTTCTTATGGCTATAGAAACTTTAAAACCCTTTTGGGACACTTCATGGAAAAACGAGACACTTTTCAAAGAAAAGGGACACTTTGCGAAGAAATGAGGCACTTTGCGAAAAAAAGGGACACTTTGCAAACAAAAGGGACACTTTGCAAAAAAAAGGGACACTTTGCAAACTTTTTTTTTTCAAGGTCCTAATATACTCTAAATATGCATTAAATTCATCCTATAATTGAAAAATCACAAAGCAATGGCTCCAGAATCAACTAACCTCAAGCTAGTGGTTGTCACTCACCAAATGATCATGCAATACGTCCAAATTTTGTAGGGGTGATATCACATGTTCTCGCCATTTTGTTGCTCTCTCCTCACCACTCTTCAATGCTATAAAAGGTAAATAAGAAATTAAATGCATGTTTACTCTTTTTCATTTATTTTTAACTAACTCACTTTTACACACATGTGCACATTTGTATCTTTCTACTTTGTTAACCTTTTTAGTGTTCTTTTTCATTAAAATCAACATTCTAGGTGCTAGTGTCTCCATTTTTGATGCCATTTGTTGTGTCAGAATCATGTTTCCATGCCCTACATCATCACTCACCTATCTCTATGAGGCATGGTACTTAGAAATTCCCTCTGATATGCGTGTCCTCATTTGACGTGGTTAGCTGACTACCATGATTCCACCTCTGTAAAGAAAGTGGAATCAAGGGGGGGCATACATCTATCCTCAAATTTGATCTTTAGGGATTAGATAAGAGGATTTCTAGGACTTCTAAAGAATTTGTGTTGTAGGATGCAGTTCCTAGCATGGTGGTTTTCTAGATAACTACATTGGGGGCTTCATTCTCCCACCTGTTAAACAAGTATCTTTTTATGAAAATAAAGGTGCATTGTTTGTTTTAGAGTCCTTTAGCTTAAATATGCATGTAGATTCATATGGATGCTAAAGTGGGGGCTAAATGTGTTGCAAAATATTGTATACCTTTGAATAAAAGGACAATTTTGTGCCTATTTTGGTCCTACTTTAGGTCCCATTTCATCAATTATCACCCTAGAACAACATTTATAGGCCCCTAAGGTTGTTATTTTTGACTTGGAGGCCTTTTATACCCAAGGGATTATTCAAACCTTGACAAGTAATACAAAAAAAAATCAAAAAGTACCTTTCCCACTTCAAAATCCCTTAGTGGGATTAGGTCGCCCAAGTTGGTGACCTAGTCCTTTTTGAGGATTTTTCAAGTTTCAAGCGGGAAAACAAATATTTTATCATAAATTCCAGATGGGTGTTACCTTCTTAGGTAAAAATTCTTGACAATTAGGTCTTTTTTCTTATATATACTTATTTTTAGGTCATTTTTCCACTCTCTCTTAGTCATTTTTCACATCCAACTCCAAAAACCAAGTGCAAATCATCTTCCTCAAGAAGATTCATCTCTCACTAAACAAAATTTGAAGCTTTTGGACAAAAAACTAAGGCTTTTTCTAGGTCTTCAAGATCACTCATTGACAAAGGTTGGAGATAGATGCCTATGGAGATTCATGGAGAAATCTAGGTTGAGGAGGTGCAACTAGCCACCAAATCATAACTAAAGGTTATTTCCAAAGTGACTCCATCTTTTGCTTTCAACCCATTTGGATATTTTAGGTTTCCATCCCATTTGCATTCCTTGTTACATTCATTTGCAATGGTGTAGGGTTTCCAGGGTTAGAATCTTGCATCATTTCAAATATTTTACATACATCTTATTCTAGCACAATAGAATAGGGTCTTGCTTTGTTTAATTTTTTTCCTAGTTCTAGACACACTTAGGGCTAGGGTTTATGTAGATTTTCTATTCCACTACAAGTTTAAATACAAACTAGGGGCTTGACCAAGGCAAGCCCCACAGTAGAAACACAAAAATATTCTATTTTGTAGGTTATTTTAAATATTTGGAGTAGGATTCCCATGACAAAGGAGAATATATACCAGAGGCCTCTGTGTCCACTTTCAGTTTCTCAGAAAATCTGAAAGGGACTAGGTCACACATAATGGCAGTCTAGTCACACTGAAGCTTTTCGACACCAAAAGTTGTAGTTTCAGAGACCTAGTTGATGGAAATGGCTTTTGGAGCATATTCTTGAAAAAGGGACTAGGTTGCCCTATATGGCATAAGTGTCCCAGGTGGTTCAAAACCCTGATTTTCCAAATTTCTAGCGACTTCCACAATCTCTGCTTTAGCCCTCTTCAGTTTCCAGGTGCACTTGTTTGATCTGTTAGGTTAATTTTCTCATATTGCTTTCATTTTCATTCCATTACATCATGTGTTTTCCAACAATTTACATTCTCTTAGTTTAGATTAAAAAGTTAGGTTTACATATTACATTTCAACACCTCTACACACCCCACTCACATATTCAATCCCTAGTATTGAATGAATCAAAAGATTTGGTGTCCACTGGAGGTGAAGGAAAGCCCTCTTCCTTCTAGGTGAAACCCTAGAAAGTTGTAGAGGACCCGCTCTTTTATCCCCACACAAAGCACCCAAATTTTTTGGTTCAACAATAAAATTGGATAAGAGTACATGTTATAAAATTTGTAATGCACACGCTGTTGTGAAATTCTCTAAATGTAACAACCCAATTGGCTAGTCACCCCTCACCTTAATTTGGTTACATTTATGTATCCCCCACCTAGAACTCCTCACTGTTCTTTCAACCCTTTACCTTTCAACAAGTAGAATAAAATCATCTACTGACAACCCAATGTGTTTTTCCAACCTACAATTATTTAGCGCATTTTTTCCATCCTATAAACAAAATTGAAATGCAATATTTAGTCTACCTAAGACTTGTTATAAATTTTCAAGGTGAACTTAGTTATATTCTTACTATCTATAAAATAATTTTTTTTCATTACATTCTACTATTTTCATATAATACAGTTTGCAAAAAAGTTGGTGACTAACCAAATTGAGGTGATGGGTGACAAACCAATTGGGTTGTTACTATGTATTTATAATAAATAACAAAAGGTTTTGATTAGATTCATATTGTTTTCTAAAATTGTCGGTTTGAAAATGCTCTGTGTTATCAAGCCTCCAACCCACCTACTATTTTAAAACCCTCTACACATAGAAACCAAATTGGTTGGTTACCCCTCACCTAATTTTTCTTAGATTTATGTATCTTTCATCATCTATAATGAAATAATGGACAACCCACATTGTGTTTTTCAACCTACAATTATTTTGTGAATTTTTCTCTTTCCAATCATATGAAGAAATTGAAATGTAATTTTTAGTCTAACTTAGAGTTATGTATTACCTTATTTAAGATGTTAGGGGAGATTATTTTTCATATATCTTAATGAACATTCAATTCTTCATAGTTCCAATAGAATGGAAAAAATGGTAGATATTATTGCTAATATATATTACTAGTGTTAATGATAGGTTAAATTAGAAATTAAATTATCATTGTATAGTTTGATATGTTTGTTTATTGTCTGTACAAATTGGCATCTTGCATCCAACAAAACATATAATCCAATATCGATGAAATTTGGAAAAAAATGAATTCTTTGTAGCTCCAAATGTCTTTAATTTTCTAATTTAATCTATTGCTATCACTTGTATTACTTCCAGGTTGTTGATATAGGTGATCAAACAAAATTGAATAAAATAGGAGAAGGTGGATTATGAAGGATGCTTGAGGAGATCTGAAGCATGTTCACTCAATGGAGGTGATTTTATCTCTCATAGCTTGAATGGCAAGTGTTCTAGAAAGTTAAATTTCCAAAATTTATTTTGCATTTAGAAGTTCTAATTTATTTATAGATGAAATTATTACTATGGGGAATGCAAAAAATATATATTTCAATTAAAATAAAATAGATCTTACATTATTGGGGTCTATTGGGGACCTATTATATCCCAAAAATTTATGTGGATGATGTTTCCTCATTGAAGTGTGACTGTGACATCTGAAATAGTTAAAATAACATTGAATAAGGAAACTGCATCATTTAAATTAGCTTTCTCATAATTGATCTTTATTTTCTTAGTGTATATTTCATATAATATATTGCATTATTGTTCCCATGAACATTTATAAAATGAAAAAATATGAGGCTTATTTATAGTTCAATAAATTCAACAAAATGTAGAGCCATCCAAGGAAATAATTTAAAAAAAATCTTACATATTTTCCAACCTATATTTCTTTTCCGCAATTTAAATAGTGCTTGAGTTATGTGTAGACAAACCAAAAATCACATGCATATGTAATTGCATGTTGTAAAATCTATGTGGGTTATGTAATTAAATTATATGAGGTGAGAGGCGAGTAACCAATTAGGTTGCTATGTGTGTCTAAGGTTTTAAAATAGTAGGTGAGTTATAGGTTTGATAATACCCCGTGCTTTCCAATTTGCAATTTTACAAAGTATTATGAATCTAATAAAAAAAATTGTTATTTTGTATTTACATAGTAACAAACTAATTGGTTTTTCACCCCTCACCTCAATTTGGTTAGTCACCCCCATTTTACAAATTGCACTATATGAAAACAGTGTGAATGTAAAGAAAAAAATTTCTTTTATAGGAAGTAAGAATGAAATGAAGTTCACCTTAAAATTATTTAACAATTATCAATTAGAGTAAAAATTGTATTTCAATTTATTCATAATATTGGAACAAAGAAAATGCACAAAATAATTCCATGTTGGAAAACATAATGTGGGTTGTTAGCTATTTCATTGTGTACAGTAACAACCTAATTGGCTTGTCACCCCTCATCTCAATTGGTTATTCGCCCACTGTAATGGGCCTAGCTAATCTGCTGATAAAATGTCATGTCATAGACATGATAACATACACGAACACCTCACATATTTTTGGTAGATATACATACAACCTAGCTAGTTGCTTGTGCATCACATGTGTCTTAGAAGGGAGAATGGTTACATTGCTTCCACACATAATTTCTTTCGAGCTCCCTAGCAACCTGAAAAATGAGAAATATGGTGGCTATTTTCTTTCAAAATAGATGATTTAAAACATACTAAAAATTTGATTTAAATATTTCTAACATGCCATGTTTTATGGTGGCACACAGTGGCATGCACCTTAACATCGATCAGTCTATCTCAAAGGGATGCCATATGGGGGATGGGGTGTTATGTCTTATAATCTATAATAAATAAGTGTATTTTGGTGGGAGGCTAGCTTCTCCCCTATTTTGGAAACTCCAATCTATGAAAACGATATTAATGGAATGAAAAACTTTTCTTTTGTAGACAACAAGAATGTAATGAATGATGGGAAAATGTGTTTCAACCTTGCTATTATACACGATTTATTGTTAAATGGATGTATGTTGGTATAAGGAAAATGATCACGCAAATAGTGTACACCTATAGCAAGATGTGGGGTTTAGGGCATCCCCCGATTTTTTTTTTTCATTGAGACATTGGGGTTTTTCCGCTGACATGTTAATGTTTTTTTCCCGCTAACACATCAAGGGTTTTTTCTTGTTGACATGTCAAGGTTTTTTTGTTAACACGTAAAATGAAAAATGACCTTGTAAAACCCTAATTCTATAAGGTTCCAAAAATCTTGTTATAAGTGGTTGGGATGTATGTAGACGAGGGTTTATTCTGGGAGTTTCATAGCACATTTTCTGTCTCTTGATCCCTAGTGATGATACTCCTATGAGAAGCTTCTCTACAAGTATATTGTAATAATTTGATTTCCAAATAATATATTCAATGAATTTTAGAGTGTGGATATTTTATCTCGAAAGGGTTTTCCCCATGTAAATCTTTGTGTTGTGGTATGCATGATATTTGTGTTTATATCTATTTAAGTTTTTGTAACTATTAAAGATTTGTAAAGTTTTGTATTTTTCTCCTCTCAAGATTAGTGTAGGAGGTTCTTCCACTACCTTAACTTCCTTACAATGAAGTTCACCTTCCAAATTTATAACAAGTCTTAGGTAGACTAAATGTTGAGTTTTAATCTCATTATATGAAGTAGGTTCTATACCACCCAATGTTTTACACATTGTAATTTTATTCACAATATGAATATCTTCAAAACCCTTTTTTATTTATAGAGTATGAATGTAATAAAACACACCTTAAAAATTTACCACTACTATTAGTTATAGTAAAAAATTATTTTAATTTCTTCATAGGATAGGTTGTGAATATAAGAACTCTTAGTTACACAATAGATTGCATTTCAATTTCCTCATGTGATTCAAAAAATATATGCTTCCTTATAGCGAACAGTGCAATAAATTTTGGAACTTTATTTTTCCATAACACTTGCAACCTTTATGCATTTTATAGAGAACCAGGGACACCTCCTTTAAAAGAAATCATGGTTTATACTATGGTGAATAATATTGAGGTGGTTAAAAAGTTTGGCATGATGTGTGAGGAATACTATTCGGTAATTGATTATGAACTTCTCATAATTCTTTCCTTCCAATGGTGAATCAATATTCTTTAAAATTTCATTCAAAAAACTTATTTTTTGTTACAAATATAATGATTTTGATAGTATATCATTCATTTATTTTAGTCAATAATTGGGGTAACTGGATTGAAGAGGAGGAGGCTAAAGATGAGGAGGTTGAAGATGAGGAAGGGGCTAAAGATGAGGAGGAGGTCAATGTTGAACACCTAGAATACTAAGAGGGGGGTGAATCTGTGTTCTTCTAGACTTTTGAACACAAATTATCTAATAAAAAAAAAATATTAACATAAATAAGGAATGAAATCATAAAACATCCACAAGATCACATGACACATTAACACTAGGATTTTTATGTGGAAAACCCAAAAAGAGAAAAACCACGGTTAGGATTAGCTCACAATTTATTATATCTATATATAGTATTTTATAGGGGCTCACTGCAAGGACACACTATCTTAATAAGGATCACAACTAGAATACGATTTAAAAAATAGATGGCTACTTAGAAAAAATGTGAACTAATTCAAATTTCACCTTCCTTTTCCTGGATTTTAGTTCCATTGAAGCACATAATACAAAATACTACAATACTTAGTTTTCATTCAATAATTATGCTCTTATTCTGATCTCACACCTTTGAATTCACATGTTTGCATAACATGAGACCTCTCACACCTAGTGTAATACTTATAATCTCTCATCCATCATCACAACCCAAAATTGTCTTGCATATATATACCCATTTGCATCCATGTATACATGAATTAGGTTGGACTAATTAGATGTGACAAAAAAAATTCAAAATAGAGTTTTCAGCTGCACACATGATTCATAAAATTCTTGACACTCAAATCAAACGTGTATTACATAATTTAGGTTAGAATAGTCCTAAAATAGATCCTACAAACATGCACATAATATATTTAATCTTTCACAATACATGCGATGTATTAGGTTGGCTAGGAATTGGAGCTAATCATAAAAACTTTCAATTATGAGTACACTTCTCCATGCAAGTGACTTCCAGATTCATTCTTTCTTCAAATTCACACTTAGCCAACATTAGTAAGTCTTACTTTAGAACCAAAAAAAAAACGTTCTTCTCAAAGAAATGTGAAATCTCCCACACTGATATACTAAATGGAGAAATTATTGCGATACATGGAGCTAAAATATGCCAATGATATCTTTTAGAATATTTCATAAAACATCACAAAATCTTGATTTTCATTGTATCTGATGATCTTGAAAGCATGGTTAAAATTTTAGTGCTAGATATTTTAGTGCAGAGGAGTGTGGACCAAAAAAATGATGCAGTAAACCATAAAACAGTCAGTAGAAGTACTTAGCTAATTTCCTATACAACCATATTTACTGGGCTGACTTATTCTATACACATATTCAGTAGCACTTCCAAAACATACTAGGCTGATCATAAAAATGTTGACATCAATGACAACACTGAATCAAGCAGTAATATGCAATTCATGCTCATGTGGCCAACCAACATCATCAATGGTAGAATTTCCAAGACTTTCAACAATCTCCTTCGAACAATCTCCCCCTTTTTTATTGATGGAAACATACATACTAGGAATTGAAAAACTCATCTCTTCATTACTCTTATCTCATTACTCCCCTTTTATCCTATCTAATACTCTTTTCTTCCCTTTTCTCTTATAAGAATATGCAACAATGTTTATTGAAGTATCAATTATACTCATGTCATCCTTCATACTCTGATTGATGTTTGTCCATTTCATGTAGTATGATACTATTTTACTTGCTTCTTTTGCATAGTCTTGCACTACTCAAGAATTTTGTAATATTTTTATGTGATTTAATACATTTTCTTTAGATATTCACTAGATTCTTTCTTACAAGCCATGTCTTAGTTCCAGCTTCAATTTGAATTTTCAATCCAAAGACATATTATTTAGAGGATTTGATCAAAAGATTGAGAATTTTCATAGTAGATAATGAAACATCAACACTTGTACTAGGGATTACCTCTTGTAGGGTTCTAATGGCTTCATCCAAAGCTTGTGAATCTATAGAATTGACATTGATCTCATGCTCATGAACTATTTCAATATCAACAGTTTCAAGTTGTTTGACTCTACTAGAAACTAGAGGACTATCTGCGACTTTTCCTTTTTACCACCTCCCTTAGAGCTACTAGAATCCTTTGCACTCACCTCTGTTATGCCAGTATCTTCAAGACTGCTTAGAGGGGCTTTATCATCCTTTGATACTTCATAATCTAGTTATGAGATCCATATGGTTCTAGGTTTTATACCCTCAATAAATAAAAAATCAATGGAGACAAGAAAGTTAATTTCTTTTGAATATCTTCTCACCACATCTCTGGAAATCCTCACTCTCTTATTCATCCTGCTTTGAAATAATCCAAAGAATGTTGCAAGGGAATTTTCTTGAGCATCCATACTTCCAATTTTTTTTATGTACTTTTCTATTTGATGTGCAATTGGTTCCCCATTTGTCCAATTTACTTGTCTAACCATCGTTACTTCTTTTAAGAAGTAGAGTAATAGAAAATTTACGTGTTCCATACAAGAATGTATACTTATTACTTTTCTTAGTGTCTCTTAGGTTCTTCATGAATTGTTTCCAGAGCAACTCAAAAAGTTCATAGTCAACATTCCTTTCAATCATATCAAGGGACTTATAAACTGCAATAAGTGGGAAAAATATTGCACTGTTTGACTAGTAAATTTTTTGACTATTAAGTATGACTACAAATCTAAGTATCGAGTTTGTAATAGAGTTTAGTGTGGATTCCATTTGTTCAACAATAGCCCTTGTTTTCTCCATTATATTCTTTGTATCAAATATCTTCTACTCAGTAATTGGTCTGGTGGACCACAAACTGATTACAACCTTAATTACTTCCTTTGTGATTGAGTGAGAGCCATCAATCCATATGGATTGGTCATGAATTATTCATAGTACCATTCTAATATGCTTCTCCTGATTTTTAAAATTCAAAAACTCTTGCCAAACATCAAACCTCTTTTCAATTAAGGTTTTATACTCAGGTTTTAGAGTATCATCATCTTCCCCCAACTCATTTGTCCATAGAACATATAAACTACCAAGTGATACCTCTTCAATTTTCCTATGAATATATGTTTTAATGTATTCACTAGCCAAAATCCCAATAGCTATGTGATAGAATGCACCTAAGGGATCATCCAACAATACTTTAGCAAAATGCCTCTTAAGGACTAGTTGTGGTCTTTGTGAATTGTCTACTACTTTTGGTAATTCCATTATATTTAAGATTATTTAAGAGAAATTTTATGGAAGATAAAAATATGTCTAGAATTTATAAAAATACCTCTTAAATAGATCAGCGAACTATGGTCTTGATGTTTGTTTTCTAAATGACGCTTTGAACCCTTCCACACTTCTTTCTTCTTTATTTCTTCTTCCATGATATAGCTTTGTGCCACATCTTAAGTACCTCATATTTCTAGGGGGCTATTCTAATTTTTTGTTATTTCTCCTATTGGGACTATAAAATTTTGCAAAATTTTAAGTTCCCATGTTGAAACTTTGCTTTGCACACTTAGAAATGCATCTGAAAAATCTACCCTAGTGACCTACTTTAGAGGGTCATAAATTGGAGACAATTTTCTTTCATGACAAATACCTTTGTGAGTGTATTCATTTGAAATATGTGGAAAAGTATGTTTAATTTCAGCTTCTTGTGATGAGTTTTGACATGGATTCGAAGCAACAAGTTGGAGGGTTCTGGGACTATAAGTTGGCCTTCTATTCAAACTAATATTTCATAGCTAGATGATCGTCATGGAAAATGGATTGGTGCTATGCATTACCATCATATTCATATGTTCCCTGGTTTGGTTTTAGAGTCTCAGGATCAAGTTTGATATTTTTACCAGGTCAAGAGCAAAGGCAGTTTGTCATATTTTCACATCTGAATGTTTAAAGGAGGTCAACTTTGACCCTTAGTATATTGTGGAGAATTTGGATTGAAGTAAATCCCTCTTTCACACATAATCAATGGAACTAAATGATTTAATTTTTCCAATGGTAGCTTCCCAAAAGGTGATTTGATAATTTTTCAAGGAGGTGACTAGGTGTGCTCGATTTGGTTTTTGACTAGTGCAATTGCAAAAAAGTTTGAGTGAGCCACTTTGGCATTGAATATCTTGTACCTCAGGATGAATTTTTCCAAGCCATTTTTTGCACTAAATTTTTGATTCAAATTTCTACATGCCTATCTATTTTTTCACCTCTCAGATGAGTTTTGATGGGTTAATTAATCTTTTTTTGACTGTGCAAGGGGCAAAATTGATGTTCTAAAAAATTTCAAATTCTCAAATTCTAAGGAAAACCCATTTCTTGTTTTGGTCTAAAATGTGTCTAGCTCCATTTTTTTTGTCAAAAATAAAGGTCATGTGATGTGTTACTTTAATGCATTTTAGTTGTGGTGAACACATCTCGAGGGCTAGTTTACAAAGGAGGTACCTGATTTTTGATAGCTTGGTGAAGTTTGATTTAAAAACCATGTTCTAAATAATTTATCGTGACCACACACAAAAAATCCCGGCTCCAAGTGTCCTGGTTTGCACACAGCGAGTTTCCTCCAATTAGGTGATAGGCATAATCAAAATTTGCATTTTTTCTAAAGTTTCAAATGGTTATGTTTAAAATATTTTTGAATATTTTCAACATTATGAAAATGTGAAAAATGCATTTGGGGAAAACATAAATTACAATTTCAAATGCCTTTAATCAAAGCAATTTTAATTCTTTCTTTTGATTGGCCAAATCTCTCCTTGAATCTGACCATAAGGCCTCACAACCCTTTAGGATTCAAGTTGATTAGAGATTTGGGGAATCATTAGCTCCCCCTAACCTCATGCCTAGGTTTAATTTACAAGTGAATTATTTGCACTAGAGGGAGGTTATGGGTGTCAAATGTGTTTAATTTTCATATCCTTTTTCCTTTATTTCGTTCCCATTTTAACCTTCTCCTAAGTCCTGATAGAACTTTTATATTTGTAACAAATTTTGCCTAGTTCTATGGCCTATCTAGTTTTCTCTCATGCTCAGGGGTCAAATGTTAGGGTTTAGGGTTTTACTGCCCTTGTTTAAAATGGTCTCGCCAAACAAACGCTTGTGTTATATTTCCATGTTGACTTGTCACTTTGGGTTGTGGACCGATTAATTCATTAACAAAGTCTTTTATTTCATGATTTTAACGACCCCTTTACCTGACCCATCGATTTTGTCATTGTTTGGGATTAATATAAATTCAGACTAATTTTGGTTTGGGATATTTCCAATGTGTTAGAATTTAGTCTACAAAATTCATGCCTTAAGGGTCGCCCCCCCGTTTGCCTAGTCGGTCCCTTTGTTATGAATAATTTTGTTTCATGTGCAGATTTGTGGACCGTTAGATCAATGAATTCAAATATCGACCATTCCTCACTAACCTCATAGGGTCTTTTGACGACGTCGCCAAATTTGTGTGAGGTGTGCAAGGTATTGCCACCTGTCATGTATGGTGATGTGGGGCCAATCCAAATCCACCAGTGTTACTAATAAAGGCTATCAAATCGATGCTCACCATATGATAACGAGGGTTGATGAGGATTAATTATGGACGTCCCTTGAAAACCTCACATGAGTGAAATAATGTTTTTGAAACTACTACGAGTTGTGCAAACTGGTGATGTGTGGCCTCGCTTGGCGGTACAAGGTGGCTTGTTGGGGCCCACTAGTGGCATGCATGTTTTGGGCTAGGAGGTGTGTGATTGGCCACTGGGCTTTCCATGTGGTGACATGGTATTTTCAAAGAAGTTTGACTCAATATGATTCATTTGACATGCCATCTCCTTGTTACATCAATGGTCCGAATTCAAAGCTTTGAACTAGCCATGTGATGGTCATTTGAGCTCTGCAAATTATGCACATTAATGGTGCAAGTTTTTCAATGGATATCATCCCAATTTCCATGTGTGTGAGTGGTTTTCTCCTAGAAATCATGATGGATTGTACACAATTTTCCATAAACTTGGAGATTTACAATGGTGAGATTGATGTCATCCACTAATCACTCACTTTCTCATACTGCAATTGGAGCATTAATGGTTTCTGCTCCAGTTTTCTCGCTGAATTCTTGCTAATTATTCATTGGCATCATTGCAATTTTGAGTTTGAGTTCATCTATTGAGTGGTTTTTTTTACTACAGAGCTTTGAGTCTATGATTAATATGAGTAAATCAATTGCTTTCGGTTCACCATTATGCAAGATTGCGAGGATGAGTGCAAACAAATATTAGTGGGAGGTGGGGTCAAATGAATAGAGCATTATTCCTAGTGCTCTTCGAGCCATTGAAGAGGGTACAATGTCCCTCCCAACTCTTGTTAGGAGCAGTCCTCAGCTCAAAGGACAGGTTACACGGGTAGAGGTGATGTGTTATGGAGAAGAAAGGAGGCTCGTCGAGTGTGGTGATGAATCAATGGCTGAGCTAAAATCTGGGTGGTATGAGTCACCCATTGAGCTCTTTGGTCACTCTTGTATAAATATTTCCGACACTCACTTGGATTATCATAGCTACCTTGTAGCCTTGACTAATTTGGTTGATGTGGATGAAGAGATCCTTGTAGCATCTCCTATTATTGTGGTGGCACCATGTGTTGTTTCTGGTTATGGTTTTGATGTTGATAAAGATAAGGTGGGCCTCCCTCTTCTCACTCAAGTGAGGACATAGAGCGGTCGCTTGTATTGGGGTTGTGTGATTGTTCCAGGTGCGACAATGTTGTGGTGGATTTTTTCTTCAATCGACTGGTTACAAGGGTTGTAACCATTTTGATTCCCCTATATGTTGAATGATTGCATATTATGGTGGGGAATTGTGAAATGATGTTGAAATTTCATTAGGTTGAAATAAAATTTTGATAAAATGTGGTGGCGAAGATCTTGAAGCTTGTTTCTCTCATGTTCTATAAAGGAGATTTCAAGTCTCTTTCGTGGTGTCAGATTTTTGAGTCCAAAAGGGATAGGTAGGATGTATTGGGTGTAGGTAGTGAGAAATTTTGTGGCAAGCTAGCTATTTAGTTGTTGTAGGAAGGAATCTTATATGGGATACCCTTAATATGTTTTAAGTAATGACTGATATCAAAAGAAATCTAAAAAATTTAAGATAATTTACTCTCCTGTGTGTGTTGTTATAGATCATGAATGAAATTATCAAGGGTTATTTCATTTGTATTCAATAATCCAGTTGAATGTATGATTCTCTTTATTTCCTTAACTTAATGAGTTAATCAAATTCTTGAGATAGGATTGTAGGTTTATTATAATGTGCTAAGGATCGGGTAAGGAGTGATGTTTTAAAATACCTCGAGGTCTCATGATGTAATGTAGTGTGGGAATTATCACTGATATCAAGGTCGAAGTTATGTATAACTGAGTGTTTCATGTATGACTCCTACCCACTATGATGAGGCACTTTCTAGTTATTTTTTAAATTTTATTAAAAATCTAAAATCAGGAACTACCCACATGTGGATTCAAGGTCAAAATATTTTAAATTCAAGCTCTATATTTTTTGAGATGCATATCTCGCTTAATACTCATATTCCTAGCTTTAGATAGTTATTTACTCAATGGTATACCAATCCCTTAGTGAATGGTATCTATTGGCACTGGTAGGAATTTATCTGTGTGAGGTGTTCTTAAGGTAAGAAATATCATACGAACACCAATAGGAATACCCTCCTTGGTTGCATAGAGCCTAAATAGTAGGCGTAAGTACATAAGAAGCTTTACCTATAAGTTGGCCACTAGCCTTTGTGGCTCTTGAGAATAGAGGTTGGCCTACCTCTTAGAGAGTTTTAAATTTTAGCTAGAGAAATTAGAGGAACCAATAGAATGGCGACTCTGCTAGGGATAACTTATGAGAAATTTAAATAAAAAGAAATCCCAGGCACAAATTGTAGTATCAAGAGTCAAGTATTTGGAGAATCTAAACTTTCAGTTCAAATTTTGGATAGTTTCAGACTTCAAAGGGGTTGGTAGCAGCACAATTTCAAATTATCTGAGTGTGACTCCATTGTAGAAGAGGACCTATAACGTGATCTAATCTTGAAAATAATTTCATACTCTTTTGAGATTCGGTCCTATGTTAAGGAGGTGGCGAATTTGTCTAAAGAACCAATCGAATTGCAAGGAAGATTTCTAGATATGCAATATTTGCAATCAGGGAGAAAAGGATAAAAAGTGTTGATTAATCTCCACGTATTCTTGTAAATTTGAAGAGAACATTGTTTTTTTTATGAGATACATTCACAAATTGAGATGTGTAGCATGCAATATCTATAATGATTTGAAAAGTATGTTCATTTTGAATTATGCCTCTAAGAAAGTTTTAAGGCATACATATATAATCTATGTTGAATCGGTAAATGCAACTGATGTCCATATATTAAGATAGATAGTGATTGAATATGGGTATAAGAGGGTTTCCTTGTGGAACATCAAGTAATAGTATGTAGGGCAAACAATTTTTTCATATCCCCCAGAGGAATTTTGTTATTGAAAGGTATATGCCATTTGTTTTCAGTGGTATTAAGGGTTTCCCTAATTTTATCCCTAAGAATATTAGGAAGTATTTGCCCAAATTCACAAGGCAAAGTTCAAAATGAACCTCTAAGCATCTGCAAAATTTCATGGATGTGATGGGGGATTATGAAGTGAATCATGAGGATGTTGTCATCAAGAGTTTTGTTCAATCTTTGAAGGATGATGCTAGGGATTGGTTCTCATATTTACCTGCATGTTCTATTACTTCATGGAATCAGTTTGTGACAACCTTTATTAGGCAATTTGGTGAAAGGGCAAACCCAAGTATGGTAAGGAAGAGGTTTATTGAAATCCACATAGGAAAAGATGAGCTGGTTCCTATTTTTAATCCTTGATTCACAAAATTAGTAAGGGAGATTCTTGAAGATATAAGACCAAATGAGGGTGAATGTTTGGTTGTGTATCTTGGTGCATTTGACAAGAAGACGAATTTCTTGTTTAGATACTAAGAGCCCACAACCCTACATCAAGCATATCAACTTGCTATAAACATTGATGACAACTTGAGGTATTCAATGATGAAAGGACATAGGGTTTTGGATGTTAGTCATTCTATACTATCTTAAGCAGATATAAATAAAGAGTCAGCTAGAGGAAATAATTGTCAAGATAAAAATTATTTGACAATTGTGATATCTCCATCATCACAATGTGAGGATCATAGTGAATTCCAAGTTGAACACCAACAAGATTTGAGTAATGTTGATCAAAAATATTTTATGCAAGAGTTGTATGAAATGAAAAGACAGGAAGGGGAATCACCATTTAAATTATTTTTCGACGTTTTTGGATGCCTTGATAGAAGTCCCCAAAGAGTTCAGACCCGAGAAATATGTGTACATTGATTTGTTTTGTGAGATCTATGAGTCTGGGGTGAGTGTTTTTCCATAAGAATTGAAGCCTTATAGCCTTGATCAAGTTCTCGAATGGGTAAAGAGTGTAGAATCAGCCAAGTGTGGGTGTGCACAAAATTTGGATTCTAACAATGGGGACAAAATTTTTCCTTTTGAGGAAAATAATACAACAATGCAAAAAGTTGAGGTGAAGGGTGATGGAGAAGTTAATGAGATACAAAGTGCTATTCCATGTCATGATGTGATCAACAGTTACAAGGTATGTTGATGGGGAGTCCTATCCTTCAAGAGCAATCTTGCTCTTCCCAAGACCTATTCTTTGGTCTTCCTAGGGTATTCCACTCTACCCTACTTAGGGATCTCTCCTAAACCCCTCTCACTTCATAAGACTCTCCACCAATTTCAAATTCTTCACCTTTTCTCTCAATTCACCACTAAGCTTCCCTGGGCTCAATTTTGCCACAAAGCTCCCAAACCTTTCTTGGGTCTTGGAATAGGTCTTCCAACTATTCATAGGGTGTTCTTGCTCCACTCTAATCCTTCTTGTAGGATTATTTCTTCATTTACCCATCGAATTCAAGAAAAACCCAATTTTAGGCCTTGTAGCCTTTTACCCCAATTAGGCCTCCTAGAACCCGTTTTCTTGGATTTTCTCAAAAACGACCTTAACAACCCCCAAATATTTTTGGATATTCTTTCTAGTGGTACCCTAGGCTTCAATATTTACCAGGCGTAAGGTCTCCCAAATGGCCGAACATATGACTATCCTCATACCCCCTAAAATCAAGGGTTTCTAGGATTTTGGCTCCTTTTTCCAACTTTGAGGGCTTAAATGACCTCCCCAACTCTCCCCCTTTCACACACATGTCTGGAATAAATTCCCATGCTCTTTATTGGCTCAAACCAATCCATTTACCATCTTTCTTTACTGTTGTCCTCTCCAAGCCACTAGCCAAAATGCACTTACACTCGCTTAGTGTTTGATGAATTCAACTCTTCCCCTGCAAACCAAGACTCCACACACACTATATACACTATAAAAACAATCCCCTAATTTTTTCCAAGTGGCCATGGTAGCCTTTCCATAGGAATTCAAGTGGGGATCATTATTTACAAAAACTGGCCTTAACCGACAGTGTAACCAAGAACACCAAAACTCGCAAAATAACAACCCGTTGAATTAAATGGATAATATAATGCTTCACACACTAAGTAAATGACACAAAATAAAGACTCAAAGCATAATATCAGTCCTCTCAATCCATTCTTGATTGGATGAAGGCTCAAAAACAAAAATGCACTCAAAAGTTGTTGAATTCCAATCACAAAATATGCTCTCCAAGTCTCAATTCATGAAAATGAACTTCCAACCCAGGTTTTAGGGTTTGGATGACCTTATATACCTTTATCCCACGTGCTATGACCCTTAGGTCGGACTTAGAACATCATTAATGCCTTTTTTGCATTTTTAGGCCAAATTCCTAAGACAACCTTGTCTAGTTTTGCCTAATTTTGTCATTCAGACTTTTCCAAACCTCTAGGTTCTAAACCAACCTAAGTTTTCCACTAAAAAACATGAATTCTACCTTGGTAATTTAAAATTAGTCCTTATTACCTTGGTGGTTGGCTAGAACCACCTACAAGCCAAAATTGCCAAGATTTTCCAAAACCCCTTTAAGGTGCTCCTGCACCATTCTCCCCCTACAACAAAGAAGTTAAGGAACCTATGGTGTCAAGAGCTCCTCACTAATTCCATTCTTTTGAAAGTCACTCTCTTCTATCGAAGTAGCTTCTGACTCTAGTTGATGTTTCCACTTCACTAGGTGCTCCTTGTATGTCTTATGCCTAGTCTTCTTCACCCTTGAGTCTAAAATCATGTCCACTTGTGGTCTGATTTGATCAGGTACATTGAGTGCTTCCACATCCTTATTGACCTTAGCACTATATTGTTCCTCATCCATTTCTGGTCCTTTATACTTCACTAAGTCCTTCACATTGAAGATAGGAGAAATAGACATCCCTTGGGTAGCTCCACCTTGTATGCATTTAACCCATACTTAGCCAACATTTTACATGGCCCTATCCTCTTCATCTACAACTTACTTGGTATTCCTTTCTGTAACCTTTCCTTGTTCAAGTATACCATCACCATATCACCTATCTCAAATTGTAATTCTCTTCTCCCTTCATCTCTTTTTTCCTTCAACTTTTGATTAGCCTCTATCAATGTCTTCCATACTTGGTTATGAACCTCTCTCATTGACTGAGCGAAATCATCAGCATAACCATTGATTCCTTCATAAACTTTCAGATCTCTAAGCTCAAGTACACCCCTTGGATGTAAACCATAGACTATCTCAAATGGACTCTTACCCGTAGTTCTATTTGTGCTATCATTATAAGTAAATTTTGCTTGTGGAATCACTTGCTCCCATCCTTGTCCATACTCTTTAGTTAAGCATCTCAACAAGTTCCCAAGTACCCTATTGATCACCTCTATCTGTCCATCCATTTGAGCATGATATGCTAAGCTATGAGACAAGTTTGGTCCTAGCCTCTTAGCCTCTTCCAAAGAGTTTTCCAAAAATGCCCCATAAACTTCACATCTTTGTCTGCAACTATGCTCTTTGGCAACCCATGTATCCTCACTACTTCCTTGAAGAATAGGTGTGCAATCTGACTTGCATCATGTATTGTTTTGCATGGAATAAAATGGCTCATCTTGCTAAATCTGTCCACTACCATAAACACATTGTCCAAACCAGTTGATGTCCTAGGTAGCCCTACTATGAAGTCCATGCTTATGCATTCCCATGGTCTACTTGGGATGGGTAATGGCTGATAAAGACCTGCATTGCTTGATGTTCCCTTTGCCTTTTGACATACTCCACATTGTTCAACATACCTCCTTACATCTCTTTGCATCTTAGGCCACCAATAGAACCTCTCCACTAAGTCTAGTGTCTTGTTCAAACCAAAGTCACCACTCAAACTGCCATTATGCTTTTCTTGGATTAGATTCTCCCTCATGGAACCTCTAGGAACACACAATTTCTTTCCCCTAAACAATAAACCATTTTGCAAGGTGTAATCAGCATATTCACTATGAAAATGGTTCTGAAAATCAGTACATACCTTGTATATTTTTGAGAAATCAGAATCTCCTTCATATAGATCTTTGAATCCTTCAACCCCTTTACTTTGTAGCTGTATCTCTTGGACAGTAAGCAACCTCCTACTAAGAGCATCAGCAACCTTGTTGTTAACCCCCTTCCTATGCTTGATGGTAAACGTGTATGACTGCAAAAACTCCATCCACTTGATATGCCTCAAACTGAGCTTCTCTTGGGTGCTGATGTAACTTAAGGCCTGATTATCAGTGTATACCACAAATTATTTTTGCAATAGATAGTGCCTCCACTTCTTAAGATTCTGCACCAAAGCATACAATTCCAAGTCATAGGATGAGTACCTAGACTTTGCTTCATTCAACCTTTCACTAAAGAATGCCACTGGCCTACCTTCTTGGCTTAGAACAGCCCCAACTGCTATGTTACTTGCATCACATTCCACTATGAATGGTTTATCAAAGCTTGGTAGAACTAGGATAGGTTGGGTAGCTATCTCCCTCTTCAACCTTTCAAATCCTTCATTGGCTTCTTTAGTCCACTCAAACTTAGTTTTTATTCCTCCTTTGATGGTGTCAAGAACCGGTGCACAAATTTCACTAAACCTTCTCACAAAATTCCTATAGAACTGAGCTAATCCATGGAAACTCCTAAATTTTGTCCCTGTCTTGGGAGTAGGCCAACTAAGAATGGATTCAACCTTGCTCTTGTCCATCTTCAAGTTCCCTTGAGACACTACAAATCCTAGGTAAACTAACTCTTGCTTCATGAACTCACTTTTCTCAATATTTATGGTGAGCTTCTCCTCTTGAAGTTTCTTCAACACAAGTTCTAGGTGCTTCATATGTTCTTCTTTTGTTTTGCTAAAGATGAGGATATCATCTAGGTAGACAACCACAAAAACTCCTATAAAGTCCTTCAAGACCTCATTCATCACCCTCATAAAAGTTCTAGGTGCATTTGTAAGCCCAAATGGCATTACTAACCACTCATATAACCCTTCTGTGGTTTTGAATGCCAACTTATTCATCTCCCTCTTTCATCCTAATCTGATAATAGCCACTTTTCAAATCAATTTTAGAGTAGTACTTAGCACCCCCTAAACAGTCCATTAAATATTCTATCCTAGGAATAGGAAACCTATATCTAATAGTTATCCTATTTATTGCCCTAGAATTAGTACACATTCTCCACTTATCTCCCTTTTTAGGTGCCAACACAACTGGAACAACACATGGACTTATGCTCTTTCTGATCAGCCCTTGATCCAAAAGTTCTTGAACTTGGCTTGCTATCTCCTTATTCTACTCCGGTGTCATCTTGTATGCAACTTTGTTAGGTAGTGTTTCTCTTGGTATAAAGTCTATTTGATGACTGATTGCTCTCTTAGGTGGTAGTGTAGCTGGTGTACCTTCATAAATAATGTCCCTAAACTGATCCAATAATCGCTTCACTTCTGCTGTCATAGGTAGCTGATTAGGTGACTCTTCTTCCTTTGGCTTTAACATAATTGCATAGACAACTCCTTCCTCCTCCTTGATGTCTTTTAGGAACTCCTTTCCACTCATCGAAAGGACACTGGTTTCTGCCTTTTCCACTATGTTTTCTTCTAACAAAGACTGAATTTTATAAGTCACTCCATCCTTCTTGAATGAATACTTATTCTCCTTGCCATGGTCTGCCAAGAAAAAAATGGCATGCATCCATTGGTAACACATCACATAGTATCTTGTCTTGATACTTTCCTATAGCAAACTCAACCCAAACTTGTTCATTGACTAGTATATTCTGCCCCTTGTTCAACTAGGTAACCTTGTAAGGGCACACATGGGGTATCTTGTTGAGTTTCAGCTTTTGTACTGCCTCCTTTGAGATGACATTATCAGTAGACCCTAAATCTATGATGACCTTCCAAACCTTTCCTAATATCTTGCACTTGACTGTAAAAAGAGCTCTCCTTTGTTTGTGTTCATCCTTGGTAGGTGCTTTGATCAAGATCCTTCTTAACATGAGACTTTCACCCTTCTCTGAATCCAAACTTACCTCTAAATGTTTAGAGCAGCCCTCTTCTTGAACATAGTTAATCTTCCTCTCACCTTGTGAAGATGCTGGCTTGTCAGGACACCTATAAGCCAGATGACCCAACTGTCCACAATTGTAGCATTTCATGGAAGCAAAATGTGAACTTCTCCCAAAGCCTCCTGATCTACCTCTTCCTCCATTGTTACTGCCTCTACCTCTGTAACCCCCTCTACTATTTGACTCATGGGATTGTTCACCAACCTTGGAATCACCTTGCCCTCTATTTTCATGGATCCTTCCACCAAAACCTCCTCTTTGTCCACCTCTAGAGTCTCTACCTCTTCCTTTACCTCTAGTATTGGAATCTTGTTTCTTTTTCAGTTTCTCTTCCACCTTAATAGCCATTTGATAGTAGCTATGGAGGGTATTAAGTGTGAAAAGACTCAACTCCTCTTGTATGCTCCATCTAAGACCGTTTAGATACCTAGCAACCTTGATGCTTTGAACTTCTTGCACTCTAGATCTAAGGCTTAGTTTTTGAAACTCCTTTGTATATGCAGCTACATCTGGCTCTCTTTGTCTGAGATTTTGTGTCTTCTTGTACAATTGAATGTCATAGTCCTCAGGTAGATAGTTCTCCTTCACTTTAGCCACCATAGTTTTCCAATTTCCTATTTCTTTCCTTCCATCTCTCTTTCTTCTTGTAGAAACTTCCACCAAGTTAGTGCTTGTCCTCTTAACCTTGATTTGGCTATCTTCACCTTTTGTGCCTCAGTAACTCCATCACATTCAAAGTGATTCTCCATTCCCTCTATCCATTCCATAACTAGCTTTGCATCCATTCTTCCTATGAACATAGGGACACCTTCTAGTGCCTTGCCACTCAATGCCTTCAATGCTTTGAGGAAGGGTTCTGGTTCTATGTCCTCCTCCACTTGGTATTTACCCATGTCTTTGTCCCCTACCAATTGTACCTTCATCTTGCTTGCCGATTCAACAACTTCTTCCAAATTTTGCTTCATCTCTTCCATAGCCTCTTAAAGATGCTTATTCTTCTTTTGCTGCTCTATCAAGTCTCTAGCTAGCTCTGCATTGGTCACCATGGTATTCTCTCCTATGGATTCACTTCTCTCTGACATTCACTAGTTTCAATTCCCAAGCCTTTATTGGCTCTGATACCAATTTGATGGGGAGTCCTATCCTTCAAGACCAATATTGCTCTTCCCAAGCCCTATTCTTTGGTCTTCCTAGGGTATTCCACTCTGCACTACTCAGGGATCTCTCCTAAACCCCTCTCACTTCATAAGACTCTCCGCCAATTTCAAATTCTTCACCTTTTCTCTTAATTCACCACTAAGCTTCCCTGGGCTCAATTTTGCCACAAAGCTCCCAAACCTTTCTTGGGTCTTGGAATAGGTCTTCCAACTAATCCTAGGGTGTTCTTTCTCCACTCTAATCCTTCTTGTAGGATTATTTCTTCATTTACCCATTGAATTCAAGAAAAACCCAATTTTAGGCCTTGTAGCCTTTTACCCCAATTAGGCCTCCTAGAACCCGTTTTCTTGGCTTTTCTCAAAAACGACCTTAACAACCCCCAAAATTTTTTGGATATTACTTCTAGTGGTACCCTAGGCTTCAATATTTACTAGGTGTAAGGTCTCCCAAATGGCCGAAAATATGACTGTCCTCATACCCCCTAAAATCAAGGGTTTCTACGATTTTGGCTCCTTTTTCCAACTTTGAGGGCTTCAGTGACCTCCCCAACTCTCCTCCTTTCACAAACATGTCTGGAATACATGTTTACACACTCCCATGCTCCTTATTGGCTCAAACCAATCCATTTACCAGCTTTGTTTATTGCTGTCCTCTCCAAGCCACTAGCCAGAATGCACTTGCACTCGCCTAGTGTTTGATGAATTCAACTCTTCCCCTGCAAACCAAGACTCAAAAAAAACTATATAAAATGTAAAAACATTCCCCTACTTGATTCCAAGTGGCCATGGTAGCCTTTCCACATGAATTCAAGTGGGGATCATTATTTACAAAAACTGGCCTTAATCGACAGTGTAACCAAGAACACCAAAACTTGCAAAATTACAACCAGTTGAATTAAATGGATAATCTAATGCTTCAAAAATTAAGTAAATGACACCAAATAAATAATTAAAGCATCAGATCAGTCCTGTCAATCCGTGCTTGATTGGATGAAGGCTCAAACACAAAAATGCACTCAAAAGTTGCTAAATTCCAATCACAAAATATGCTCTCCAAGTCTCAATTCATGAAAATGAACTTCCAACCCAGGTTTTAGGATTTGGATGACCTTATATACCTTTATCCCATGTGCTAGGACCCTTAGGTCGGACTTAGAACATCATTAATGCCTTTTTTGCATTTTTAGGCCAAATTCCTAAGACAACCTTGTCTAGTTTTGCCTAATTTTATCATTCAGACTTTTCCAAACCTCTAGGTTCTAAACCAACCTAAGTTTGCCACTAAACCACATGAATTCTACCTTGGGAATTTACAATTAGTGCTTATTACCTTGGTGGTTGGCTAGAACCACGTACAAGTCAAAATTTCCAAGATTTTCCAAAAGCCCTTTAAGGTGCTCCTGCACCATATGTGTTGTTGATATTTCATTAAAAACTAGTGATTATGGTCCTAGAAATGGTGATTGCTTCTTTGAAGATGATGTGGAGGAAAATTCCTCACTTAAAGAGTACAATAATATAGATTCTCGTGATGTCACTTGTCCACAAGTGAAGGAGAAAATTGTGTGTGGTGAATACATGGAATGTAATTCAAGTTCACTATTGATGGAGCATGTTCATTGCCTGAATGATGCAGAATTTTAAGATAAATATGTGTATGATCAATATGTTGATTCAAAACATAATGTTGAATATGATGACGATGTTGATAAGTGTGCTTGTGAATTTTCTCTTCATGATTGTTTGTCTAAAGTAAGGATGGAAATGTTTGTGATACATGAATATTAGGATGATGAAGGAAGAAATTCATCTATGAAAGATCAAGCTATGCATTAGGACAATCAAATGGATCTAGGATCAACATCATCATCCATGGCTAGTGTGAAATATTTTGATGAGTTCTCATTTTGTGTTGATATTGTGGATAATCTTGATCCATGTATAGAGCAACCGAGAAATGAGAATAACGGTGAATTTCATGCTGATGAGTATGCATCAGAGCATAATTACTTCTTGTTTGATGCCCCTCTTATAAAAACTGACATGTTGTCATCCCCTGAGTTTAACCTTTAAGTAACAAAGAGGGGAAGTGTCAATTTTATTGCTGGTGAAATTTTTCAGCTTGCACTAAAATTTCCACTTTTGAATTAACACAAACAGTAGTTGATGTTGCACATGAGGTTTCTAGTGAACCTGGTTGTCTTTCTATTGCCTTTGTTGATGTTGATTTTCTTGAGCCTATTCTTGAGATGTTTTACATGGAGTTGAATGATGATGTGAGACAAGAGGCAGTGTATTGTGAGGAGCCTGAGATGAGTGGATTTACTAATTTCATGGATGAAGATGTGGCCTATGTTTCCCATTCCTATGAAATCAAGATGTGTTCTAATATACTTGAACATAGATGTCAGCAACTAGGCTTGTGTTGTAACCATCAACATGAAGATGTTCCAGAAAAAACATCTTCTTTTTTTTGACATTTCTGAGTGTGAACTACATGACACACAGCAAGTTGTTTATGAGAGTTTTCAATTTAAGGCACAAATTGATTTAAATGTTAGATGTCATAATGATTATGAATTGCAATTAGTATTGTTCAACAAAAATTGCCAACGCCTTAGCAGTTTTCTTTTCCTCTGCAGCTGCATCTTAATTTTGTATGCTCACTATCCTCGGTGCTCGCCACGTGGCTTCCTCATGAAGCTTTTCATTTCTGCTTCACTTCGCTTTTCAGCAATCTCCGTCTGTGTGCCGCGTGGCTCATACTGGCTACTTTTCCGAGTTGGGCCCACTTCCTTCTTCACTTTTTCTCGGAGCTCTCCATGTGGATCTCCCTCGCAGCTTTTTGCTGGGCACCTTTGCTACATTCTACTGGGCTTCGTCTGGGTGACACGTGGTGACTTTATTTCTGCGTTGGTTACCTTGAAAATACCGTCGGATCTTTTGTACTTCTCTGTTGCATGTCCTCTCCTGCTGCTGCATGATTTTCCATTGTGTGTCATGGTCTCATTGGCGTGTTGTTAGCCGACCAATGTTTGTCGTGGTGGCTCAAGATGATCTGAACCGAGGATCGCCACGCGTGGTCTCCTTTTTCATGATGCATCTTTAGGTGGTGGAATAGCCATATAAATGGGGCTCTGTTTTATTTATAGGGTGTCGGTTAAGTTTATAAAAAAAAACTCTCAGGCACTGAGAAGTGGGCTTTTGTAATAGTTGCTTTCAATTAAAGGATTCAGACTATGCCAAATAAATTTGGCCTTTCTATCTCAATGCATTTGTTGGAAACTATTGACTGGTACTTTTCTCTTTATTTTGTATGAATGTGTGTTCTTCAGTTTTTGTAACCTTTTATAGCCGAAATAAAAATGCAGATCATGTTTTCTCTGACTCTTCTATGTTAAAGATAAAGTTATACTTGGTTACATTATACAAATTAGAGGGTATTTTTGCATAATAAATGCTTGTGGAAAAAATTAACTTAGCTAATAGCAATTTAGTGGTTCCGGCCTTTGCATTTTCGCCCTGTGCTTTGTTGAAATTCCTCTAAGACTTTGGCACATCGCCTATAGTGTAATTTTTACATTCCTGCAATCTCCTCTACCTTTTTCTTCAACCATTAAAATGAAGAGCCGGCTTCGATAAAATCTCGGAAGTTACTTAGCTAGGGTATTTTTGTCCCCCAATAGCTAAGTTTCCCATAAGGCTGCTGCTACATGCAAAATATTGCGTCAATAGTTCTTTTTCTGGCACGCCTAGTGGGACCGCGAACTAGCATGTTCACCTAATTTTCATAAGTGTGTATGAGGCATCGACCTATGACTAGGTCACAGACTGTGAGAGTCCCTGGCCAACTTGTACCACCTTTAGTTTCTGTGCACCTGAGAGGTCGTCGAGGTAGCCCTTCACCTCCTTCATCTCCATCTTCCCTGAGGTCACCTAATCCACCCGCACCTATGGCTGCTAGAAACTACATTGCCTGGGACTCCAGCATCCCATTAGTAGCACGTATGCCTCCTGTAGCTTGGGCCCCCATCCCAGTTTCTGCTTTAAAAGCTATCCCTAAATATTTCAGGGATGAATCAAAGACGCTGATAGAACATCTGCAAGATGTAGCAGATGTATGTCTAGTACATGGTGTATCCAATGAAAATGTAGCCCTCAGATTGTTGGCTGCCTCCTTCTGAGGAAAGGTGCTAAACTAGTACAGGACTCTACAAGCTGGTACTATTGCTACCTGGGATGAGCTCGAGACTTCATTTTATGAGCAATTTTCAAACGTGGGTGATAAATCTTCATTGTATCATCAACTAGCGAATATAAAATGAGCTCCTCATGAAGCTCTATCTGACTTCAACGTGAGGTTCCATTCAACCTGGCAGAGAGTGCCTGTGGGCAGTCGACCACCTCTAGATCTAGCATTTATGTTCTACTTGAAGTCGATCAATGCCGATATCTCTATGATGTTGCAAGCTTTGGGTAGAGACACTTTTCCTGCTACTTATGCCTTAGCTATTACTGCAGAGAATAATTTGATCACTGTAGGAAAATTGGTGCCGAGACCCATCATGCCATTGTTCCCCGAGTGCAATGCTCCAAAAGCTGAAGTCTCTTCTACCAGTGCTCCTACAGCTCCTCCCCAATCTATGTACGCCTATCCTGGAAATGTTCCAGGCTCTACCCCAATAGCAGCTCCTGTGCCTAATCCTATGGCTGTCGAGATGTACAAAATGAGAGAATAGATGCAAGCTATAACTAATGAATTAACTACTCTGAAGTGACATCAATACAGCTATTAAAAGCCTGCATATCAAAATTACCAAGGCGGAAAACCTCTGTACCAATCAAACCAGTGGCAGGATAGGTCACGTGGGAATACTTCGGCTCAATCAAGTAACCAAATGGTTCTGGTAACCCTACCCATGTAGACTGTTCATCCTAGTTCTAATAAGGAGCTGGTGGCGGGATAGAATAATTTGGTTGAAGATGCTAACTCATGGTGTTTTCCCTGCAATGACGCACACATGTCATGGAATTATCCATAGGGAAATCTATAACAATAAATTGCTGATCAATGTAGCCAAGGCAGCGCATCCGTTTCTGGCAACTCACCATATGCTTCTCAGCAAATGGACAATGTGGTACTCACTGCACAAATGCAGGGGATGTCAATCCAACAAGAGTCAGACATTATCCTGGACCAGGCTCTCTTTTCTTGGATGGAAGGAGAAGAGTCAGCATTTCCGAACGACATCCCTATTGATAAAGTACCCCGAGTACAATTTGACTATAATACACATTCTAAGCGTAGATTTATAGGGGAGTTCATAGCCTTACCTACAAAGGCTACGTCACAACCGATGCCCAACCCAGGGGTAGGCCTATTTCCAACTCCATCATAGTCAGAGACGACTGTTCGTAGCCCTCTGAATCCACTTCCTCTGAAGACAAAGGCTCCGTCGGTTTTTTTTGCTGTTACCAAACCGTCGGATGTACCGACTGTGAAACTGATGGCAGTCACAAAACCTAAAGAATAGGTAATCACAACTCACCAGTCGAAGGTACAATTCAACGTGGTAGAACAACTGAAGAAGTCATCTACCAATGCTTCTCTATGGGGCATCTTGGCTATTCTGGAGCAAAAGGTACTACTACAAAAGGCACTCTCAGTTGAAGAGGATTCTAAAGTTCCTTCTCTACTCAATAGAGAGGATGCATCCAGGTCCAACCTGAATAAAGTGCTAATGATTCAACTAGAGGAGAAACTCGAGTCCGAAAAGGAAAGTAAGCCTAACCCTAAGCCTTTCTTTCTAACATTAATTATTGGTGATAAGCTACTGCATAACTGTATGATCGACTCTGATGCTAGCACCACTGTCATGCCAAAGCAAGTAGCTGATGCTTTACGACTAAAATATGAGCCTCTCAATAAAAGAGTCATGCAGCTTGATGGAAACAAGGTCGATACTATTGGGATAATCAAGGGATTACCCATGACTCTGTTCGCCTACCCCAGTATTACTGTAAAGCAGGATACCATACTCATCGATATACCTCCTTTATTTGGGATCTGTTTGTCCCAGGAGTTCACTGCAAATGTAGGAGGATATCTGGCGCTAGATTGGTCGCTCTTGATTCTAAAGACCAAGCATGGGGCTAAAATGAAACTGCTATCAGAGACTTTACATCCTGAGCATGTTGCTGATGAAGCTTTGCTAAATTTTGAAGAAGAAGCACACACCTCAATCTCTCAAGAGGAGAGGTACAATGTGGAATTTCTTAAAGAGGAGGAGGTTACTAGCTCTCGGACAACAGATGAAGACAATTTGTTGAAGGAATTTATCGATACAGACCCTTTTGGGAATTACCACTCAACTGGCCTTAGAACCTATGTTATTCATGAAGAAGGGTAGATCATGCCCAAGGTTACTAAAACACCTAAAGGGTAAGAGTCTTTGAAAATATGGACGTTATATTTTGATGGAGCCAGATGTAAAGTAGGAGCTGGAGCGGGGATTTGTTTGGTATCTTCATCCAAAAAAAAGACATTGAGGCCTTACCGCTTCTAGTTTGTGTGTTCAAACAATGA
The DNA here is from genome assembly GCA_007115665.2 of Sequoiadendron giganteum. Lineage (NCBI taxonomy): Eukaryota > Viridiplantae > Streptophyta > Pinopsida > Cupressales > Cupressaceae > Sequoiadendron > Sequoiadendron giganteum. The sequence continues at coordinate 73,664,702 of CM021105.1, forward strand.
AGCTGAATATGAAGGTCTCATCCATGGTTTAAGCCTTGCAGAGCAAATGGGTGCAAAATAGATAAGTGTGTTCAGAGATTCTAAGCTGGTGGTTAACCAAATCCATAGAACTTTAGACTCGAAGAATATCCATATGTGATCTTATCGACATAGGGTTTGGGATCTGATCGACAACTTTGAGGCATTCAATATTCAGGCTATTTCGAGAGAAATAAATTCTGAAGCTGACAAGATGGAAACTATTGGAGCTTAGTTCGAGCCAGCATCTGAGTTACTAAAGAATAAACATATGGTGAAGGTAATTGTAAGACCCGTTGTCCTCAATAATAATCAAGATTGGAAGGTATTTGACAGCGAAGCTCATATTGCATCATTCCTTCAGTCATCTGGAGAATTCGCTGATCAGTTGCAATCGAAGATTGCCAAAGCTTACAGAGATCAAATCATGCAGTTGAAATCCAACCATCTCTCGAGAGGCCTAGTTACTCTTGAGAGCCTTTTTGATTGTGATGATGTGACAAGAGACAAAAGAAAGCTGGTGGCGGATTAAGGCGATTACACCAATTTGCATACCAAGGAAGATTGGAAGCTCAAAGTTGGGAAAGAAGTCTTGCAAGAGAATAAAGACAGACTAAAACATTTCTCCGAAGAATACCCAGGTGTAGTAGCTTGGTCATATGATGATCTTAAGGGATATGATCTTGGAATCATTGAGCATACTATTGAGCTGTCTGAAGGGGCAAATCCAGTTCGCCAAAAATAGAGACCTGTGAACTCAAAGATAGAATCCCAAATGTCACAAGAGCTGAGCAAGTTGATCGCATCTTAGATAGTGTTTCCGATCAAACATAGCACCTGGGTGTCAAATTTGGTGCCAGTTTGGAAGAAAAATGGGGATATACGTCTATGCATAGACTTTTGAGACTTAAATAGAGTGTCCTTAAAGGATCATTACCCCTTACCTTCAATGGAAGTAATTCTACAGACTGTAGCTGGCTCTGAAATGTTCTCAATGCTGGATGGTTTTTCGGGCTATAACCAGATTCAAGTAAAAGAAGAGGATCAATACAAGACAATGTTCACCACAAAGTGGGGAATGTATGCATATGCTAAAATGCCTTTCATACTCTCAAATGCTAGAGCCACCTTCCAGAGAGCTATGGACATTTCTTTTAAAGATTTGATCCACAAGATTACACTCATCTATTTGGATGATTTAACAGTATTCTCAAAATCCGCTGACGATCATTTTGATCATCTAGAGCTCGTTTTCCAGAAATGCCAAGAATTCAGAATCTCTTTGAATCCAAAGAAGTGTGTGTTCGGAGTTCCCCAGGGAAAGCTATTGGGATATGTAGTCTCTAAGGAAGGCATTGTTATTGATCTAGAAAGAGTTGATGTAATCTGGGGACTTCCATTACCTGTTAACAAAAACGGCATGCAATCTTTCCTAGGTAAGGTTAATTTTATTAGCCGGTTTATTGCAGATTTTGTAGGCATTGTTCATCCTATTACCTTAATGCTAAAGAAAGATCATATTTTTAAGTGGACGACAGAGGCCAGAAAATATTTCAAGCTTATGAAGAGGGCTATATCTTCCGCCCCTATGTTGGTTAACCCAGACCTGTCAAAAGATTTTATCATGTATGTTTTCGGTGGTGGGAACAGTATTGCCACAGTGCTTATGTAGAAGAATGATGAAAACACAAGGGAGTCCCCTATTGCTTTCTACTCATGAACTTTGAAGGAGTACGAAGTAAAGTATAACTTTGTAGAGAAGCAAGCCTTCGCTATTGTTAAGGGGTTCAAGAAATTTTGGCATCTAATATCATACAATAAGGTGATTGTTTGTGTACCACACCTTAGTGTGCAAGAATATATCATGGAGGGGGAAATCACTGAAAAAAGAGCTAACTGGATCACCAAGATCCTACAATACGACATTGAGGTTAGACCTGTCAAGACCGTTAAGGGAAAAGGGTTGTGTGAATACATCACTGAAAATAGTGAAGCAACGACAGAGTCTAGAGCTCTAGAAACTGTGTTAATAAACGAAGAAAATTATAAGAGCAACTGGCTTGATGATAGGATAAATTTTATGCAGACAGGAAGGTATCTGAATGATCTCCCATCCTTTAAAAGGAATTTCTATTGCCTACAGAATAGCAATTATGTCCTTTTGGAGGGTGTCCTGTTCAAAAGAAATTTCAATGGCATTCTGCTAAGGTGCGTAAATGAGGAACAAGCCAAGAAGATTTTAGATCAATACCATAATAGCACTGCAAGAGAGCATTTTTCTGCAAGGACTACGATGATCAAAATTATATGTGCTATTTACTTTTGGCCAACACTTTTTAATGATGTATTTGCATTGATTAGGTCTTGTAAGGAATGTCAGTTCTATGTTGGAAAGAGACAGAATGCTGCTATGCCTTTAAGGCCAATAGTGGTAGAAGAGCCTTTTTCTCAATGGAGTTTAGAATTTATTGGGATGATCAACTCTTTCTCTTCGGCTGGACATAGATGGATATTAACAGCAACTGATTATTTTACCAGGTGGGTTGAGGCAGTGCCATTAAAAAACACAACTGAATCAGAGATTGTTAATTTCCTTGAAGAGCTGGTGGCCAGATTTTGCCTGCCTAAAACAATCATCTCTAATAATGCTAAGGCTTTTCTAGGTTCAAAGATGAGCCAGTTTGCACTAAAATATGGAGTTTTCCTTAAAAATTCCTTTAATTATTATCCCCAGGGAAATGGTCTTATAGAGTTTACTAACAAAAACCTCATCAGGTTGATCAAAAGAATAGGCTCAGAACACCAAAAGGAGTGGCATAGGAACCTTCGGACAACGCTCTGGGAAAACCGAGTTACGCCTAAGTAGATATTGAAAACATCTCCTTATGAGATGGTGTACGAGAAAGAGGCATTACTGCCCATCACCACAGAAATTCTTGCCTTGTAGTTGCTCAAGTCCCTGGAAATTGAACAAAATGGGGCAATGGAGGTGCGATTTTCTGAGTTGCTCAAAGTGCAAGAGAAAATGGAACACGCCTTGGAAGCAATGAATAGCCACTAGTAGGTAGTGAAGAAATGGTTCCACAAAAGGGCTTCTGATCAAGGTTTACAATGTGGGGATTCGGTCCTCAAATTCAACGAGCGCGGAGGAAAACTCGGACAACACAACAAATTTGACAGCCTCTAGGAAGGGCCATTCAAGATCTATAAGTGTAAACGGTTCAACTCTTTTGAGTTGGAAGATATGGAGGGCAACACGCTGAGTATTCCAGTTAATGGAATACATCTTAAAAGATTCTATTAATATTGCACATGTGTTAGTTTTTTATATTTGTATATATGTAATTATTCTTTGCTATTTCAAATTTTGGATCCTATCAACACAAGAATCGAAATAAAAGACAACAAATCATGCAAGCAATTGAAAGAAATTTACAAATGGGTTGGATTATCTAAAAAGGGCATATTATATTCATCAGAAAGTCGAAGATATATAATATATTAAGGCCGGACGCCTTATAGTAACATTTACATATGCCCGCTATAACGCGGGGCTTGTGAGCATATGAAGCAAAATTTGTGACCATCTTTGTCTTCAAGTTGAGCTGATGGAGGGATCGACGATCATGGAAGCAGGCGGCTCAGGCTCCGAAAATACCATTCCTTTGAAGTCTTCATACCACTGAAAACTAGAGAATGACTCAAGATAGTGAATGCGCATCAAGAAGTAGCAGCCTACGTGGGCTCTGGTGCGATGCTCCTCATGGGTTTCCAGCTCAAAACCAAAAAGAAAGGGCCTGGTTGGAACGATGTCTCTATACAGCTGCTGTAGGTGAATGTTTCGAACTAAGGGAATCCCACGACCCAATTGAGCTGTGTGTATAATCTGCTCTAGACCTCCAAGGCAGCACTGAGGAAATACCAACTTCGTCAGCTTGAAAACCTTACGCTTGGAGACGTTGATGTCCAGCAGCGAGGTGACAAAATGGGAGCAAATTCTGGTGTTCACCCGATATTGCTCTTCATAATGCATGCAGTCCTTCCCAAAGATCCACTTGATGTCTTTCACGTATAATAAGTTTTTTGCACCTGTCATATGTTTTAAGCGCCTACAGGTAATCTTGCCAAGAAAGGTAGCCTAGGTCTTTTTATAGGTGAGTCTCATTGGTGTTTCCATGATTTCTATTTTTCTAAGCTAAAAGATTAAAACTGCTAAGGTAGCAGGAGATTGCTAAGTTGAAAGGCTAGCTAATATTGTGGTTTGCGATGCTGCACAAGGAGCTGATTTATAGACTGGCTAAGGTTTGATTACCGAAGAAATTATGATTAACAATTATACCAAGTGTGTCGCTTCACCTCGGTTTTCGGCATTGCAGTGTGGGAGTTGACGGGAAGGAGAATAGTAGCTTGCAACTTGCTCCGATGAGCTGCCACATCGTTCATAGATCGACCAGATGTAAATGATTCGAAGCATCGCCGTCTCATCCGAATCGAGCGAAGGTATGAAGAAAAGATTTTTTGGGCAATGTGCCCTGTACGAGCATTGATGTCAATCAATACAGATAGCCTACAAGGAAATGCTCACGGGAGCACCTAGGTTCATCTTTTGAGACAGGAATCCATTCCCATCACACACGAAAGATTGTCAATTAATGTTGGAGCATTTGGGCTGGTTGACAACCTTTTCGCATGAGTAAAACTGGTAGCGCATAATAAGCAACTTGGCGAAAATGGCTGGCACATACCTATTTCAGCTACCTTTCTCGAGAAAGCAAAAGGGCAAGTTATGGCATGCAGGGAAACATATTTATTGCAAAAATTGCCAAGAGTTAAGTAGTTAAGGCATTTGCAAGAAGAGAGAAGTGTTTAGAGAAGCTAAGCCGTTTGCGAAAAGATTTGCAAAAAGACTCTTGTGAATGCAAAAATGGCCAAAATTGTAGAAAACCCTACACAGACTTCAGCTCAAGTAAGTCTAAGCAAACAGATGAGGAATGCACCCCGCGTACAGCTTTACGATGGAGAGTCTTATGCAACCCCAGGCATACCTGCGAAGCCTAGCTGACCTTTCACTCACCCAGTAAACCAGAAATTGTTAAGCGCGGTTCCTCACAGAGACTAGGCAGTGGTCTTGGAAGATTGGAACAATGTCTTTGACCCTAAGTTGTCTAGCAATCCTAAGAGCCTTCGAGAGGCTGCATGCAAAAGTATGAATCATACATCAGACCCATTCCCCAAATGACTATGGTACTGTGGGCTTGTGCAGTACATGGTTCCCTTGGTGCACCATTGTCCGGAGGTTGTGGCAGCATGCACAGCATGATTTGACCCAAACACAGGAGTTATCAGCGGCAAGGATTTTCAGGTAGTCATTAGCCCCATGGCTATTCAAGATATGTTGTGCATCCCATTTCCTTTGGGTAAGGAGGTTGACAATTTTGATATGGAAAGAATGCAACAAAAGTGGGGAGAGCTCCAGTCGAGGCCACAATATTATCGTTCTGAGCTTTGACAAGTGAGTAGTTCAGCCCTACCCAAATTTCCTTTCAATTTGAAAGCTCTGAAAGGTGTGGCTTCATTTGCCATTTCTATGTTGGCAATGGTGTGTGGTTTGGACTCAGACAAAGAGGTTCATCAGTTTCAAATGTCCCTCTGCTTTATGCTAAAAAAGAATCGTGAGGACCCGCTATTTGATTTTATAAGAGTTATAAGCGATGGCATTTGGTGGTAGTTACAGGAATTTGGACCCGGCTCTAAGTTCAAGTATTCGTCTTTCTTGGATTACTTAATTTTGCACCAAAAACTCAGATTACTTTTCAATGTTTATGTCCCTATCTTTTTTTTTGACGAGGGGGGTTTGAGGAAGCCGGTTTTGACATGGACCCCCTTCATGTCAAAAACCTATGATTACTATGCATTCTCGGATTCATTCATAACCCCGACTATAAGGGTTTTGGATCGGGCTGGCCTAAATATGTCTAAATGCATATCGCCCTGACAGAGATCCTGGCTGGGGAAGTTAACCCGCCCTACGACTGGTTCTTTGGCGTAGATTTCACCATGCTCCACTTGCCAGGTTTCATTCGGGAGCCTTTCTGGCTTCCCCATTTTCTCTCCGATCGAGTGTTGGCCTTGGAGGCAATGAGGCAACTTTGTACCCTTGACGATGATTACTAGGGAGGAAAACACTTAACCTCCTATTTGCTGCTACTGATAATGTTTGGTTCCGTGTCATTGGTAAAGAAGAGGACCCTACAGATTGATACCTCAGTGGTTCTACTTTCAAAGTTGGGTCACCTCGGGCTAGTACTAATAGATGATCCATGGGATTACAACCTCGATAATAATTTACTAGGAATCGACATCAAGATCTCGCATTCGCCTCATCCATTCTGGGACCTCCGGAGAAATCCCCATGAGGGAGATTTAAGTAGATATGTAGGCCTTGAGTATTTTCCTACACCGGATGGTTGACCGCCATGGCTAAATTTTTATCACATTGTGGGGAGGGCCAACCCAAAGCTGATGATCGAATCCTCCCTGGTCACCCAATTAAAGAAGCTAAATTGGGTACCCGAGAAGATGCAAGCCTTCTAGATATACCGGCAAGAAATTTTGGCAACTGGAAAAATATATAACGAGGTAGCCCTCGATGATAGATTTGATGACATTTGGTAAAATGAACATCCGAATGTTGAAATTTCTCCAAACCGCTCAACATTCGTGCAACAATATAGAAGAGAGGAGGCTACTGTAGAATCGGAGGAGGAGGTAACCCAGAATCCCCCTGCCATTGCCAAGAATCCAATTCTTGAGAAGAATACTGACAAACAACTGGTGCAGGAGAAGGTGCCACACGAAAAAACATCAGAGCCGGCCGCACCATCTAAATCAAAACAGAAGCGGACAAGGACCACCAGTGGAAAGAAATGGGTCATTCTTGACCTCGACGATTTCCCAGAAGAGAAGCGACAATGAACTGAAGAGACCGGTGAAGAGAGAGAACAGTTGAAGAAGGGAGCGGTTGAAGCATCTACAACTCAAACTGAGCATCAGGTATTTTTTCCTCTCTTCTCTCTCCTCTATGTCTTTGGTCTCCCCACAGTCTGCCCCTACTATTTCATCCACACCAGTCCCGTTCGCCACTAGATATGCCGAACTTTCCAACCTCGCACCTCCGGTTTTCCCTCCTGTGTCCTCTGCTTTCCATACCTTACCCGGAATGCAATTTGGCATCAGCACTGGGCTCATGGGCCAACAATTTTTATCCCCAAGGCCCAGCCTTGCGGTTGGTGCGTCTCTAGGTTTCCCTTACACTGTCACCTCATTTTCATCCCCTCTGAGTGGCCAATTCATCTCGCCATTCTCCCCGGCTATTATAATGTGACCCATCAAGACCTCTGATGCATCGGCTACACTGTCTTTCCCGCTAGCCATCCCTGAGGAGTATCCATTTGCTGGTGGACTGGTATCCCGGCCCAGGAATATTTTTCATAGGTTGATGCAAATAAAAGCACCTGCACCAACCGGATCAACAAGCGAAGGGTGAAGGACGCAACCAGGCAGGTGGAACCCCACTTGCAAATCATTTTCAATCAAAACCAAAATTTCTTGATGTTCGCAAAGATCACTCCTAATGTGATCAAGGCAGTAGGTGAGATGCAGCCTAGTGACTATTCGGTGAATGCTATCAGGTTAGACTTGCAGCAGGCCCGACCGCGAGATAAAGTTGAGCTGATGGAGGAGACCCAAAAAATAGTGACTACTGATTTTCTCAAACTCAGCCGATAGGAAAAGAAGAAGGATGATCAGATTGCAGAGCTAAAAAAGAAAGTCGACATTTGGGTAAACAAATTCAAAGCCCAGGAGAACGAAATAGGTCAACTTGAGAAGGAGAGGAGTACCTTCGAAATTAAGATCAAAGAGTTGTAGAGTTTAAGTGAAGAGATTGTCCCGACTCTCGAGAAGCAGGTTGAACTACTCCATGCAAGTGAGGAAAAGCTCCAAGCAAAAGAGAAAGAACTCCAGGTTTAGTCTAACCTGCAAACTGAAGGGATGAGAGAGCTTTAGCAAAGCACCACTGTTGAGATTGTCGAGATAAGTGCCAACTTGGAGTTAGAGGTCCAAAAGACCAAGCAGGCCGAATTAGCCCTGGCTGAAAAAGAAAGGGAGGTTCTTGCCCTAAAAGAGAAAATGTCTACATTGGACAAAAGTTTAGCAAAAGCAGTGGTAGGCTTAAGTAGCAAAGAGTTAGAATTGGCTACCCTAAAGACTCGACCCCTTGCGCCCCGAATGAGCTCGTTGGAAATTGCTAAAGAATTGCACGCATCATACTGGGACAAGTGGCTAGCCTCTGTAGAACAGTTAGTGAATCAATACAGTAGGTCTAGGAGTTGACCTCCGACAAGGTTCCCAAGGCTAGAATTTTATTGGGTAAGTTATATACCACTTCAGATGAAACATTGAGTAGCATGGGCATCAACGACCGAACAACAACGGCTTTGGGCACAAGTAGCCTCATCTCCATGCACGAGGCCATTCAGTAGGTAGCAGATTGCAGATCTTGATTGAACCAAGTCACCAGCGACATGCGGGCAAAGTTTTCCCATTTGACTCAGAGAGGCCTCCCTTCGCCTTTCATTGCAGATCAGGCAGTAGTAGGAGTGGTGCATATTGTTGAAATGATCGAAGAAAAGAAGCAAGACCTTTCTATCTTCCAGACCTTTGATCAATCTCTGACTACTGAAGAGATCAAGGCAATCGTGCATCAACTAGCACAACTTTTCTTCCAATTGGAGTTGGAAACAAAAGTATCAGGCGGGTTGCTATTCTAAGCAATCATCAATATCAGACTAGCTCACGACCATCTACGAACTTTCTCTGCACCAATGAATGAAGTATGGACCAATCTATAGGCCGCCCTCTTGAGGTTGTGAGTATTTTGTTGCTGAGCCAAAGGTTTCTAGGGTTCTCCTTTCTATGAGCAAAAAGCCCCTATGAGTCGCCAAACTGTTCAACAAAAACTGCCGAGGCCTTAGCAATTTTCCTTTCCTCTACGGCTGCACCTTAATTTTGTATGCTCACTATCCTCGGTGCTCGCCACGTGGCTTCTTTGCAAAGCTTTTTGTTTCTACTTCACTTCACTTTTCAGCAGTCTCCGTCTACGTGCCGCATGGCTCATACTGGCTACTTTTCCGAGTCGGGCCCGCTTCGTTCTTCACTTTTGCTCAGAGCTCTCCATGTGGATCTCCCTCACAGCTTTCTACTGGGCACCTTTGCTGCTTTCTACTGGGCTTCATCTGGGCGATAGGTGGCGACTTTGTTTCTTCATTGGTTACCTTGGAAATACCGCCGGATCTTTTGTACTTCTCTGCTGCGTGTCCTCTCCTACTGCTGCATGGTTTTCCATTGTGTGTCATGGTCTCATTGGCATGTTGTTAGCAGGCTGATGTTTGCTATGGAAGCTTGAGATGATCTGAACCAAGGATCGTTGCGCGTGGTCTGCTTTTTCATGATGCGTCTTCAGGCGGTGGAATAGCCATATAAATGGGGCTTTGTTTTCTTTATAGGGTGTTGGTTAAGTTTATAAAACAAAACTCTCAAGCACTGAGAAGTGGGCTTTTGTTATAATTTCTTTCAATTAAAGGATTTAGACTATGCCAAATAAATTTGGCCTTTCTATCTCAATGCATTTGTTGGAAACTATTGACCGGTACTTTTCTCTTTATTTTGTATGAATGTGTGTTCTTCATTTTCTGTAACCTTTTATAGCCGAAATAAAAATGTAGATCATGTTTCTTTGACTCTTCTGTGTTAAAGATAAAGTTATACTTGGTTACATTATACAAATTAGAGGGTATTTTTGCATAATAAATGCTTGTGGAAAAAATTAACTTAGCTAACAGCAATTTAGTGGTTCCGGCCTTTGCATTTTCACACTGTGCTTTGTTAAAATTCATCTAAGACTTTGGTGCATCACCTGTAGTGTAATTTTTACATTCCTGCAATCTCCTCTACCTTTTTTTTTCAACCATTAAAATGAAGAGCCGGCTTCGATAAAATCCCGGAGGTTACTTAGCTAGCGCATTTTTGTCCCCCAATAGCTAAGTTTCCCATAAGGCTGCTGCTACATGCAAAATATTGCGTCAACAAGTATCTAAATGCAGATTGCAGATTGACAAAGTGGATGGTGTCATTGGAACGCATAGTGATACTGTGAGGCATATTGGTAACTTAAGTGGTATGTGGACACTTAAGGGAACTATTTATAGATGTGGTTTACTTCAGACAACAAATAACTTTGTTTTTTACAGAGGTAAATTCTGGTTTTCTTTGTTTTGGGGCCTAGGGCCGCCAAATGGGATTTGAAGTAAGTTCTAGTTATAACACAGTGGAGTATTTCTTAGGGCACCCATCTGATTCAATGTTTGGTCTACTCCCCAAAGATCTAAGTTCTTTCTATGCCCATAGGGGGCATACATCCCCAGTTAGAGCCACTAATAGAACTTTTAAATTTGTCACAAATTTTGCCTAGTTCTATGGCCTATCTGGTTTTCTCTCATGCTTAGGGTCAAATGTTAGGGTTTAGCATTTTACTACCCTTGTTTAAAATGGTCTCACCAAAAAAACCCTTGTGTTATATTTCTATGTTACCTATCACCTTGGGTTTCCAGTCGCTTAAGTCATTAATGGATTTTTTTATGTCATGATTTTACCGGCCCCTTTACTTGACTCGTCGGTTTTCTCCATGTTTGGGATTAATATAAATTGAGCCTAATGTTGGGTTGGGATATTTCCAATGTGTTAGTCTTTAGTCTACAAAATTCATGCCTTAAGGGTCGCCCCCCATTTGCCTAGTCGGTCCCTTTGTTATGAATACTTTTGTTTCATGTGCATATTAGTGGACCGTCGGATCAATGATTTCAAATATTGACCATCCCTCATTGACCTGTCATGTACGATCCAAATCCAATAGCGCTGCTAATAAAGGCTATCAAATCGATGACCGCCATATGATAACGGGGGTTGATGGGGATTAATTATGGTTGTCCCTCGCCAACATCGCATGATTGAAATATTTTTTTTGAAATTTTTAGGAGGTGTGCAGACTGGTGACGCGTGGCCTTGCTCAGAAATACAAGGTGGTTGGTTGGGGCCCGCTAGTGGTGTGCATGTTTTAGGCTAGGAAGTGTGTCATTGGCTGCTGGGATTTCCATGTGGTGACTTGTGATTTTCAAAGATGTTTGACTCAATCTGATTCATTTGACATGTCAACTCCTTGTTACATCAATGGTCTGAATTCAAAGCTTTGAACTAGTCATGTCATCGTCATTTGAGCTCTACAAATTACACACATTAATGGTGCAAGTTTTTTGATGAATATCATCTTGACTTCTATGCGTGCAAGTGGTTTTCTCCTGGAAATCATGATGGATTGTACATATTTTTCCATAAACTTGGAGATTTATAGAGGTGAAATATACATTAGCAACTAATCGCTCGCTTGCTTGTACTACAATTGGAGCACTAATGGTTTTTGCACTAGTTTTCTTGATAAATGCTCTCTAATTGTTCATTGACATCATTGCAATTTTGAGTTTGAGTTCATCTATTGAGTGGTTTTTTTTCTTGAGAGCTTTGAGCCCATAAGTAAGATGAGAAAATCAGTTTCTTTTGGTTCACCATTGTGCAAGAGTGCGAGGATGAGTGCAAAAAAATCTTAGTGGGAGGTGAGGCTAAATGAATAGAGTGCTATTCTTCGTGCTCTTTGAGCCATTCAAGAGGGTATAGGGTCCCTCCCGACTCTTGTCAGGAGTAGTCCTCAGCTCAAAGGACAGGTTACATTGGTAGAGGTAATGGGCTATGGAGAAGAAAGGAGGTCTGTCAAGTGTGGCGAGGAATCAATGGCCGAGCTAAAATCTAGGCGGTATGAGTCACCCATTGAGCTCTCTATTGGCTCGTGTATAAAAAATTTTGACACTGACTTGGATTATCTTAGCTACCTCATGACTTTGACTGAATTGGTCAGCGTGGATGAAGAGGTCCTCATGACGTCTTCTATTGTTGTGGTGGCACCATGTGTTGCTTTTGGTTTTGGTGTTGATGCTCATAAAGATAAGGTGGCACTCCCGCTTCTCACTCAAGTGAGACAACAAAGCGGTCACTTCTGTCGGGGTTGTGTGATTGTTCCAAGTGCTACAATTTTGTGGTGGCATTTTTCTTCAATCGACTAGTTACAAGGGTTGTAACCATTTTGATTCCCCTATTTGTTGAATGATTGCATCTGATGGTGAGGAATTGTGAAATTATGTTGAAATTTCATTTGGTTGAAATGAAATTTTGTTAAAATGTGGTGGCAAAGAGCCCAAAGCTTGTTTCTCTCATGTTCTAAAATGGAGATTTCAAGGCTCTTTTGTGGGGTCGGATTTTTGAGTCCAAAAGGGCTAGGTAGGATGTATTGGGTGTATATAGTGCATAATTTTGGGGCAAGCTAGCTAGTTAGTTTTCATAGGAAGGAATCATATATGGGATACCCTTAATATGTTTATGTAATGGCTGATAGCAAAAGAAATCTAAAAAATTTAAGACAATTTTCTCTCTTGTGTGTGTTGTTCTAGATCATGAATGAAATTATCAAGGGTTATTTCATTTTTCTTCAATAATATAATTGAATGTATGATTCTCTTTCGTTCCTTAACTTATGAGTTAATCAAATGCTTGAGATAGAATTTTAGGTTTGTGATAATGTGCTAAGGATTTGGTAAGAAGTGATGCTTTAAAATACCGTGAGATCTCATGATGTAATGCACTATGGGAATTATCACTGATATCAAGGTTGAAGTTATGTATAACTAAGTGTTTCATGTATGACTTCTTCCCAATATGATGAGGCACTGGCTAGTTATTTTTCAAATTTTATTAAAAAACTAAAATCAGGAACTACCCACATGTGGATTCAAGGTCAGAATATTTTAAATTCAAATTCTAAATTTTTTGAGATACAAATCTCACTTAATACCCGCATTCCTAGCTGTAGATATTTATTTACTCAATGGTTTTCGAAGCCCTTGGTGAATGGTATCTATTGGAACTGATAGCAATTTATCTATGTGTGAGGTGTTATAAGGAAAGAAATGTCATAAAGATGCCAATAGGAATACCCTCCTAGGTTTCACAGAGCCTAAAGAGTAGGGGTATGGACATAAGAAGCTTTACCTTTCAGTTGGCCACTAGCCTTTGTGGTTCTTGAATTTGGAGGTTGGATACTTCTTAAAGAGTTACAAAGTTTAGCTAGGGAAATCAAAGGAACCAACAAGTCCTTGCCATCAATTGTTAGGGAATTGAAGAATATTTGATATGTTTTTAAAAAGAAGAGAATACTTTCAGAATGTTAAAATTGCTGAGGAAATATTGTATTTTGGATGGTTTTGCTACAAAAACCAAATATGGAGAAGGGAACCGACCTTGTGAAAAATAATAATTGAGCAACATAATATGGGAAACAAGGGCTGCATTTGAAGGAAGTTTACGTGTTTTTATTTTTATTTCTTATTTCAAACTTTTGTTTTAAACTATTTTGGGTTTGTGGCCTACGGCCAACCCAAAAATAGTAATCGTTCTATTTGTTGGCCATTAGACATAACAAACTATATTTCCTTATCATTTGTACTTGATTGTGATCAATGAACATCCACGCCTATATATACGTGTGTTTTGAGTTAAAATAATATATAATATAGAATCTTCATAAACTTTCAATCGATATTATTGTTGAATCTTGGATGCATTGATTGTGGTTTGAAGTAGTGTAAATGTTTTTGCATGCTTACCTTGTGGACCAAAGGAAGGGATCCCTATCAAGAAGCTTGGTGAGATTTTTTTATGGTTTTCTAGTTTAGATCTTTTATATCTCATAAGATTTAATTTCTATTGAGTGCATATTGTTTGGATCAGTTTAATTTCTATTTAAGATTAGCCTATGTGATTAGTTTGGTATTAGAGGAATTGCAATGAATTATCTATGTAATGTAATTATGGTTTAAGGAGAAAGGAAAGTGTTTCAATTGTAGGTAAATTACCGTTTTTTTCATTCTAGACTATGTTGTGTTTCATTCTATAAAACTTCCTACCACATTCCATTCTCTTTGTATCTCTCCACAGCTGTGTTTCAACTTCCTATCACATTTAATCTTCGTTTCGCACTCCAACTTACTGTCATAATTGAACTTCCTATCACTTGCATTCTTTCAATACACCTTTGACAACTGAATTATTTCCCTTATTATTACAATGGTTGTTGTCAATATTTATATACCATAATATATATTGAGTTTGTGTTATTTAATTTTAATAAAAAATAGATAGATTGGTTGAAGTAGGTAGGCAAAAATTTAAGAAAGAATTTATTACCTTTTCAAATTGTGCTTTTGAGTTCTGGATTGAAAAGTGTGTTTTCAATTATTAGATGCATCCATATCCCCTTAGTTCATTACTTTCAACCCTTAGGTAGATTTCTACAATAGTGTTCACAAGCTTACGCCCCTGGATTGACACTCGAAGGATAAACTAAGGAAACTATTGTGAAATTCCCAAAGATTAGCTCAAACCTGTTGTATCAATAAAAGAGAATTCCAAGGATAAATTCAACCCATAGTTTAGTCCAATCATGTTGGCATCATTTCTAGGGAATGGTGTTAAAGGCCTCTCAACCTAGTGAACTAAGATAGGAGTATTGAGCTAAGGAGAAAGTCTATGCAACAATCGACCTCATCTAGATAATTACCCTTAGTTTTCTTTGTTATAAGTCATTTAGATGCATGAATCATAATAGGGATAGTATAGGAATATTTGTTAAAAAGGAAAAAGGGAGTAATATACAATTAGAAAAACCAAAAAGAAATAAAAAAAATTAGTTAAAGGAGGCAACTCACAACAAGGGAAATCAAAAACTAAAGTACAAACCTTAGAGTTACCCAAAGTCAACATTGAGAAATGTGTCATAGAGTCTACTACCATTGAGATACCTAAAGGTACCCATCCAAGTTCTTCTGAAATATTGTGAAAAAAGGTTGAAAAGATCTTTTGGGAAACTTACATGCCAAAAGTTGGTCCATTCTTAGAAGAAACCTAGGAGCCATTTAAAACCTACTTTACCCCTTGGGAATCAGACATCATGGATCCCAATAACAATAACAACAACAAAAAAAGAAAAAAAAAAACAACGAAAATCATAATAGGGCTTTGGCCAACAATAATCGAATTACCTTTGAGTTTCCAATCACACATCCCGAACAAGATGCTCCTATGAAGAACATTCCTCATTCTTCTTTGCATAATTGTCGAAAGGATGTACATAGTTTCCTAGGACATTCTAGTTATTATTGTAGCTTCATTCAAAATTTCAGCAACATTACCTCATTATTGTTTTTATTACTAGGAAAGGATGCAAATTTCTCATGGACAATGAAATGTCAGCAAGCTTTTAAATAAATAAAAGGTAAGCTCAACACAACACCTGTGCTATGAGGACCCAATTGGGTATTGTCATTTCATATACATACCGATTCATCAAATACTTCTATGTGAGTCATCCTTGAACAAGAGGAAGACACCCTCTTTTTTTCGATATTTATTATATCAATAAGAATTTTACTGGTGTAGAGGTAAACTATACTATTACTGAAAAAGAGTATTTGGTTGTAGTTTATGCAATAACTAAAATTTTCCACTATATCACTGGATATAATATTTTTGTACATATGGATCATCTTGCCATTATATTTATGATGAACAAACCTATCATTACTGGGTGAGTGATTCGGCGGTTACTTCTTTTGCAGGAGTTTGATATTACTATCCTTGACAAGCCAGGGTGTGAGAATGTGATGGGCGATTTTCCCTCTAGACCGCAACATGAAGATGAACCAAATCTAGTTGATGACAACTTTCCAGATAAGCATATTTTTCCTATATCAGAAAAGAGTCCATGGTATGCTGACATGGAAAATTACTTGGTTACTTGTAGGTTCCCACCTCATTTCTCTTTAAGGGAACGTAGAAAGCTAGTGGGACTCAATGGTGATCACATGTGGATTAGTGGGTTGCTCTTCCACTAAGGCCTTGATAATATCACATGTCGGTGTGTGATTGAAGAAGATGTCTTTGAAATTCTATGCGCATGCCATATAAAACCTTGCAGAGGACATTTTTCTACCCACAAGACCACCTAGAAGATCTTAACTGTTGGCTATTATTGGCCCATACTCTACAAGGGTAGTAAGAGTTATGTTCAACATTGTGATAAATGTCAGTGTATGGGGTGACCTACCAGCTTTGATGAAATTCCTTTACATCCTTAGTTATCCATAGAACCATTTGAAATGTGGGGGTTAGATTTTGTAGGTCCCATTAATCCTCCTTCTTAGAATAAAGAATATATCATGGTTTGTACAGACTATGTCACTAAATGGGTAGAGGTAGCAGCCTTAAAGCATGCTAGGGATACTAAGGTTGTTAAATTCTTATATTCTAATATTTTTACTAGGTATGGTATGCCTCACAAAATTGTCCTAGACTAAGTACAAAAATCCACCTCCAACTTGATTTTACAATTGGTACAACAATACAAAATTAAGCATCGAATGTCTTCCCCATATCATCTGCAAGCCAGTGGACAAGTTGAAGTAACCAACCAAGAACTGGAGAATATTGTTACGAAGATAGTGACATTGCACAAGAAGGAATACATAGAAAGACTTCCTGAAGTAGTTTAGGACTATTGCACAACCTGGAATACAACCACAAGGATGACACCATATGAGCTCGTTTATGGAAAGAAGTTTGTATGCTAATCAAATTCAAAGTGAAGTCTCTATGCACTTCCCTTCAGCTTGGAATGAATCTCAGTGAAGCACAAAAGGAGAGACCTCTCAACTCCACTCGCTAGATGAAATGTGTCAGGAGGCTCTTTTTCATATAAAAGTGGTACAAAGACAAAGAGCGCAATGACATAACTATTCCATTTGGTCATGAGCATTCCAACCAGGGGATTGGGTATTGATCTATGACTCATGATTCTAGGGCTTCAAAGAGAAATTGCACACTCATTGGCTCAGTCCCTAGTATATTCAAACTATATATGATAATGGTGTTTTTAGACTCTATACAATGCATGTTGAACGTACAACTCTTCTTGTTAATGGGAACTATTTGAAACTCTAAAAACAACCCCTTTCAAAGGAAACCTTGTTTTGTGATTTGAAAAGGAACTTACCACTATTCTTTTCAGCCTCCTTAAAGATTGAGAAATAAGACTTTAAAAAAAAGAGAAAAATTAATAAAAGATCCAATAGTGAAAACCTTCGGGTGTTGTTTGTTAGCTAGCATTTAAAAACTGGTATTAGATGACTATTAAATTCTTAATAAATTAGAGGTGAAAATCGGGATGTCGCTGCCTCTAGGTGGTGATAGGATGAAAACAAGGTTACAAATGGTCTATTTTCATAAAAAAAAAGAAAAAAGAAAAAAATATCGAGCACATCATGGGATCGCTCAATGATATCTCCCATATTTATCTATTCTATGGTGCGACAAGAGCTTATTATCATTCCTGGTTCCTTCTAGGGTGGATGGACCTTATTTTATTCCTATCACTATCTTAGTTTGTGGACCCTTTGTGCGACTTCAGTTTGGTGGTACGATATTTTCTTCCTACCACTTTCTTGGCTCCTGTCGCCTAACTGTTGCATGCTTCCATAGGATGGTTTGGATTTGTGGGTCCCACTATCTTGTCACTACCTGCCATCTCCTCTACATTAATTTTTCCACCGATGTCTTTTCCTTCACATACAATTCCACTTTCACTCATCCTCTCTTCGTTTGTACTACCACATTATCTCTCTCCATGGTGCAACTCTCTTCATATTTATCGTGACATCATTTCTAGCTTGGGTTGCACACTGCCATTCCTCCAACTATCACACCACCGGTCATTTGCCTTATGGTTATCAAAACATGGGAGTATCCTATCTCTTTTTCAAAACTTATTTAATGGTTTTGTATTTCTCTAATAATTATTTGGTGTGATCGAGATGGTTCACCATTCAAATGGGGGGTATTGGTTAACCATTCATTATTATCTGAGTTGGATGAACTTTACCTATTATAATTCCACATCACCTGCCACCTCACATGGTTATCATAATCTTTTACCTGTCAGCCATAACCTACCATTGATAATTTCTGAATTAACTGTTTCCTACTATTCTAGTTGCCACTGTAACCAGTGTCAAAGCTCCTACCGCATTCTTAATGCCATGGGAGGGGAACATACCAGCCATGAACCCTTGTCTATTAAGAAACTCATTTCCAGTGTAGAAGTGTAAAATATTTTTAAACAAATTGGTTGGATGAAATACTTCAAGAAATTATGTGGTATTGATGAGTATTTTTCCATGGAATTCATAGTGGGGTTTCATAAAAAGAGTGCTACCTTACAAGGTTTGTAGTTTGTGGTCACAATTCAAATAGTTTCTTTAATTACTGGTCTTCCCCAGATAGGAGATTTGTTCTTTCCCAACTCCAACACAATGGTTACAGATCTTAAGCTCCATCATAAGTAGTTTCTATAGTGACAAGAATCTTCCAAATATGTTCAAGGCCAAGGACATAGACAAAAATATTTTCCATCTCCATGGGGTGAGGTAGCAAAATTTTTAATGTAGTATATTACTTTTGAAGGTAGATATGAGTACATTCATGCACATCATAATTGTCTCATTTTTCTTTTGATAAATGCCAAGCTTGTTCAAATCTTCCATATTACTTGTATTGTTCATTAAAACATTCATGTAAGTAGTTTTGTAGAGGTCATGTGAATTCCCTTGCCCATCATGGGTTAATTAAGCTAATAGCTATGTATGGCCTCCACTGTGTACAACCTCCACTAGAATGGGATGTTTTTATGAGTCATGAACACACGAGAAGTGCTATTGCACAAGATAACCTAGTTGGTGAGTCTTCAAAAGGGAAAAAACTAAAAAGACCACTTATAGAAGGAAACCCTATCTTCTAGAAAGAAGAAATCAAAAGAAACTCCTAATGGTGAAACCCCCAAAGAGAAAAATCCTAACCCTAAGACTACCTCAACCTCACTAGCTATGGAAACCCCAATTGCCATTAGGTAGAGTACAAAAATAACTAGTAGGTTGGATAAGTTAGTGGAAGTAGCTCATTCCCTAATCGAGGTGGAAATTATAGGGACAAAATCCTCTGGTAAAAGAACTAGAAAAGCAACTAGGGAACTTAGACATCATAATCAACATAAAAATATATAGCAATTCGAGAGACCCCAAACAAAGACTCTTCCTTTTAAAGAGACAAAGGACCCTACGTTAACAAATGGATATCCCAATGATAAGTTCACTAGTTAGAAGCCACAAAGTATTGACCAAAGAAGAAAAGATTGAGAGAACCCCGAGGAGAACTCAGAGGATATATGGAGGAATGAAGCCCTTAAGGCCAGTATAGAAATGGCTTATGGAGTAGGTGAGGACACTCTACTTGAGACATAAACCCAACATAATGAGGATAATCTCCTTGAAATAAAAATGCAACATAATGAGGAAACTTTGGATGATGATGAACATACTTTGGGGGAAGAGGACTGTAATTAGGATCATACAAATCTTTGTCAAAACAAGAGTATTGAAGAAGCTTAAAGTATGAAAGAAGGCCCTACTCCATCTCAGGAGAAAATGAAATTGCTACTAAGCAAAAGGCATTAAAGGCTCTTATTGTTGTCCCTAATGAAACAAAAAAGGAAAATTTCTCTCAGCCATTCATTCCATTTGATCAACTCTACCAAATCATTGCAAATCTATAGAAATAAAATCAACAGTTGAAGACTTAGCTACTAGTTGCAATAGGTAACCAAAAAAAAGATAAAGTTGAAGGGAAGACAACAAGCCCAAGTCAGGTAACTAGTGCAAGTTCATTCACTTGGTTGCATGAGGACATGCAAAATCCTAAAGCTGGGAGGGAAATGACATGTGTCAAATGTGTTTAATTTTCATATCCTTTTTCCTTTATTTCATTCCAATTTTAACCTTATCCTAGGTCCTTCTTGCCATCAATTGATAGGGAAATGAAGAAATTTGACATGTTTTTAAAAAGAGGAGAATACTTGCGGAATGCTGAAATTGTTGAGGAAATAATGTATTTTGGATGGTTTTTCTATAGGAACTAAATGTGGAGAACGGAACCAACCCTATGAAAAAAAATATTGAGTGGCATAAGATGGGAAATGAGGACTGCGTGTGAAAGAATTTTACCTTTCTTTATTTTTATTTCTTATTTCAAACTTGTTGTTTTAAACTATCTTGGGTTTGTGGCCTATGGCCAACCCAAAAACTATAATCATTTAGCTTGTTGGCTATTGACCATAACAAACTGTGTACTTATTTTATCATTTTTACTTGATGGTGATTGATGAATATCTATACCTATATTTATGTGTGTTTTGAGTTAAACTGATATATACTATAGAATATTCATAAACTTCCAATCAATATATTATTGTTGAATCCTAGATGCGTTGATCATGGTTATAAGTAGCGTAAAAAGAATTGCATGCTCACCCTATGGACTAGAGGAAGGGCCACCTCTCGGGAAGATTGGTGAGAATTTTTTATGGTTTGTTAGTTTAGAATTTTATATCTCATAAGATTTAATTTTTGTTGAGTGTGTATTATGTGGACCAGTCTAATTTCTATTTAAGATTAGCCTATGTGCTTAATTTGGTATTAAAGGAACTGCAATGAATTCTCTGTGGAATGTAATTATCGTTTAAGGAGCAAGGAGTGTGTTTCAGTTGTAGGTAAACTACTGTATTTCTCATTCTAGACTATGTCATGTTTCATTATGTAAAACTTCCTGTCATGTTCCATTCTCTTTGTATCTCTCCACTACTATGTTCCAACTTCCTATCACATTCAATATTTCTATCACATTTCATATTCATGTGACACTCCAACCTCCTATCGCAATTGAACTTCTTGTTGCTTGCATTCTTTCAATACACCTTTTACAACTGAATTCTTTCCCTTATTATTGAAATGGCTATTGTTAGTATTTGTATACCATAATATATATTGAGTTTGTGTTATTCAATTTTAATAAAAAATAGATACATTCATTGAAGTAGGTAGGAAATAATTTAAGAAATAATTTCATTCATTTTCAGAGTGTGCTTTTGAATTTTAGATTGAAAAGTGTATTTTCAATTCTTAGATGCATCCATCCCCCCTTAGTTCATTAGTTTCATCCCTTGGGTATATTTCTGCAACACTGTTCAGAAGCTTACACCCTCAGATTAACACTCAAAGGATAAATTGAGGAAACTATTGTGAAATTTCTGTAGATTATCTCAAACCTGTTGTGTCAATAAAAGATATAATTCAAAGATAAATTCGTCCCACAGTTTAGTCCAATTAGGAGGCACAAGTGAATTTGAAGTTCATGATTTATATTTGTTCTTAGATTCCTTTTTATTTCTCCATATCTTTTTCATTTCATTTTGAACTTCAGTATGATCAAATTTCTTCATAGGTTCATTCTTTACCAAATTATACTCTCTTCTCTTTTCTTTTGCAAATTGTGAAAATATGTCTAGGCTTATTGCAAAAGTAGCATACAAAACTTCTTTTATTTCTATTCATCCTTGATTTGCACTAGTTAGCTTTGTGTCCAAATATATTGCATGTATAGTAGTAACCACTAAAATATTGAGCTATTCACCTAGTATTGCATCTATTCATCGTCTAACTTTTGTTTTCAATAGATCTATGTCCAAATTTCTTGCATTCAAAATATTGTCCAAAGAAGGATCCAATATTCTGATTCATTTTGCCCCTACATTCTATTGCCTTATGTCAAAATTTATTGCATGCAAAATAAATACCATTAAAAGATGGGTACCTTTGAGCATTTGGTTTTCTAATGGGAGGTATTTCAACATTGCTTCTTTTATTTTTGAATTATCTTCCATTGCCTTGAGTTTTATTTTAATTGTCAACCTTGTTAGGTGTCTGATTTTTCTTTAAAATTTGTCCTTCTTTATGTCCTAGACCACCTTTATCCTTAGATGGCTTATGTCCCACAATTAGTTCAACAAGTATAGTAGAACTTATTTTAAATATTTCCTCATGTATTCTTGCCTTTTCTAGATCCGACATGAGATTTACCACTTCTTGTTCAAGTCTTGAGCATTCTTCAGTCTTGCTTAGTACTAATGCATTCAAATATTCCTTAATTCTCCTTTTTTCTTCCATTTTCACTTTTAGTCTACTGATTTCTTCCTTTTATTTCTTCAATTGTGTATTAATTCCCTGTCTTTCTCTAAAATTCTTTATTTTATCTTTCAAACTTTTGATGTAGTCATTTGCTTCTTGAAATTTTTCTTTCAAAATATTGTTCTCACTTTGAACCTTGTCAAGATCTTCAAGGGCTGCTTTAAGTTCTTCTTTGTCAATCCAACAATCATATTTTATGTATTTAGTTGTAGAACTTTCTTCTGGAGGAGGAAGATAATTTCTTTTAGCCATATGTTCAATCTCTATGGTCTTCCTCAAGCATTTAGGATTTTCTAAAGGAACCAAGATTTGATACCAATTATTAAACACTAAGAATACTAAGAGGGGGGGTGAATCAGTATTCTATTAAAATTTTGAAAACAACTTATGCAATCACCAAGACATAATAAAATAAATAAGGAATGAAAGTATAAAAAATCCACAAGATCACATGACACATGAACACTAAGATATTTAAGTGGAAAATCGAAAAAGGGAAAGACCACGGTGAGGATTAGATCACAATATATTATATCTGGATATATAGTATATTATAGGGAATCACTACCAGAAAACACTATCCTTATAAAGCTCACAACTAGAATTAGATACAAAATAAAGATGGCTTCTTAGCCAAAATGTGAACTGATACAAAATACTACTCTGCTTAGTAGTCACTTAATAATTTTTCTCTTATTTTAATCTCACACCTTTGAGTTCTCATGTTTGAATAATATATGAGACCTCTCGGACTTGATGTACTATTTATTCTCTCCCATTCATTATCACAACTCAAAATTGTCTTTCATATATATACCCAATTACATCCTCATACATCAATTAGGTCGACCTAATTAGATGTGACAAAACAAAGTTCAAAATATCTTTTTCAGCTTCACATATGATTCAAAAGCTTGTTCAAACTCAAATAAAATGTGTAATACATGTAATTTAGGTCAGCATGGGCCTAAAATAGATCCTACAAACATTTATATTATATATATAATCTTTCACAATACATGTTATGTATTAGGTCAGCTAGGAATTAAACTTGATTGCAAAAAAATTCAATCATAAATACACTTCTCTATGCAAGTGACTTTCATATTTGATCTTTCTTCAAATTTACACTTAGTTAACATTAGTAAGTCTAACTTTAGAACCACAAAACAAAAAAAATCTTATCAAATAAATGTGGGCTCTCCCACATTGATATACTAAACAAAGAGATGACTTCAATACACAAAGTTGAACTTTGTCAATGATATCTTCTAGAGTATTTAAAAAAAATCACAAAATTTTGATTTTTACTATATGTGATGATCTTGAAATTATGGTTAAAAGCATAGAGCTATATATTCTATTGTGGAGGAGTGCAGACAGAAAACTGATGCATTGAACAAGAAAATAGTCAATAGAAGTACTTAGCTAATTTCTTGTACAACCATATTTACTAGACTAACTTATTCAGTAAACATATCTTCACTAGAACTTCCAAAACATACTAGGCTGATCATAACAATGTTGAATGTATCAATGAAAACACCGAATCAGGTAGTATTATGCAAATAATTCTCTTGTTACCAACTGATATCAACAATGATAGACTTTCCAAGATTTCCAACAATCTCCTTCTTCCAACAACTGAAGATAAGTATGAGGTTGAAGATGAGAAGGCAATCCCTAATGTACACAATTTTCTCAATGTAAAGAAGGCTTATGGTCATGACAAGCCTAGTGAGTATGAAATGTAGAGGGTGACTATAATGATGAGTAGTGTGTGAGTGACACATAGGATGATGTGAAGGATGAAAAGGTAGATATTAAAATTAAATTATTGCATTGTTTGGTTGTGTGTTTATGTTGTGTATTCTATTAAATTTAATAAAAAATATGGTATGCTATTTTAGTTTCTGAATTTATTATCCAAGATGCTTCTCATCACATAATAGAACAACTAGGTAGAAAATATGTATATTACTGCACATATAATTCATGTAGCATTGGAAAAGGGAAAATATTTTCAGATATTAAAATTCTCAATGTCCATAGGGTGTTGGAACATCCATTTCATCCTATTGAGAAAGTGAAATAGTATAATCAAAAGATGGAGAATGATGTGGACTACCAGATGAGTTTATAGTATAAGATGTAGATAAGGTGTGTTATTGAAAGGGTCTCCCTGGCATATGATAAAAGAAACTTCCTTGAAATTCCTCATGAAGATGAAGGAGGTGAAATATAAAATTCACTCATACAATAGTAAGAAGAGAAAGGAGGAAAGGAGGAAAAGAATATTGATCTTGTAAGAGAGAATGAAAAAGGTAATATGGAAATGAAATCTTAAATCTAAATTTTGGTTGGTTTATTTTTTCTATTTGATACATTCAAATTCCATGTACCATTAAATTACATGGTATTCAGTAGCATGATGGATAAGAAGTGAATTTTGGGCATGAGTATGATGGTGGAAACCCTAAAAAATGATTTGCGTTCCACTTGAAATTTAATAAAAATCTAGTTATTTTCATGACCCAGGGCTTAGGGTTTTGTTTTGTATCATGCCTTAGGGTTTGAGTTGCCAAAACTCTCTTCAATAGGTTCTAAGTCCAAGTCCTTTACAATTTTATGTATCATTGTTGGCATTTCATTATCAGTTCCTGATATTTCAAGTTATGATTGAAGTTGTTAAGTTTGTCTTGTTATCGACCCCCAAGTCCTAGAGATCCTAGTTGTTACCCATTTTTTTCTTAAAAATACTATTTTATGCTATGTGGATTTATAATCCTTGAAATACTGTCTTGGGTCCTTAGTTAGGCTTTAATATTTTCATCATTCACCTAAGGTTTTAGCCTTAAATTTTATCTTCCCGTATGTCATTTACCTAGTAGTGGCTCCCTCTTAAGTTACAAAAAAAATTCACGTGCAAAATCCATGCTTTATAAGGACTGTCAAATCAAGATGATTGAATTTGGACCATTCCTCACACCCCTACTCAGTTTTATTTTCCATTAAAATAGTCCTATGGGCTAGAGGGTGAGTGCCAAGTGTCCACCTATAGTAGATGGCCTGAAATATCTCAAAGTTAGCAAGCAATGGTCTGAGTGAATTAATGATGGATATTAAGTGATGTGGTTGTATCTAGGCCATTCCTCGCTTCCCTATTTGATTTAATTTTACATTAAACTATTATCACGGGGTAGTAAGTGGATGACACGTGTCTCTTGTTGGAGGGAACAATCGGGCTTGTAAGTCAGTGGGCACCTCGTTCAGTTGAGATTGACGCTTGAGGAGGGGTGATGTGGGTCACTCCTAACCACTCCTTGCCATCCCATGGGGGACCCATCTATGCCTCCTTTCTCTCAGTGGGGAATCAAGAGAATGCCACGTGGAGAAATATGAAAGGGAAAATAAACATTAGAGAAGGTGAAATATTAATGAAATATTTGTGTCATAGGTATGAAGGATAAAATCTGTGCTACTAAAAGGATTCATTTGCACATATTTTAAATTCCAGTGAGATCTCTTGATCTTAGTTGTTGGTTATGTTTGAGAGTTATGTGCATGGGAATATGGTTTCATGGTATATCATGCATATGTTGAAGGCTTGAGATTCAATCTCAAACCTTCCCCGCCTCCCCATTGTTAAAAGTTAAAATTAGGTTAAGACTAATAGGGAAGCAAAGAGATTGACAAGTAGGATTGTCTAACAACACTTAATGGATGGTGGAGCTCACGGATAGGTCAGAGGATTTTCCACATGAGTCATGTTGATTAGGTAAAAGAAGAAAGCTCTTTATAGTCATCTTTTTCAAAAAATTGTAGAATCAATTTGTATCATTTGTTGATTCATTCTAGTACACAATCAATGGTCAAGTTTTAAATTTGTGTAGCTAATTGTTAGTTCGCTCGCATGAGCTTTCTTTTGAACATTAATGGTGTAATATCTCCAATCATTCTACATAAAGAAGTTTATCAGCCATTTTATTTCACAATTGCAATTATCAAGAGCCAAGAAATTGGTCTTAATCTAGAGAAGAAAGCATGAAGAGCTCAAGTGAACAGTTGCAGAGGCATTGAAGACAAATTTTCCAAGGTAAGGAGGTGTCTAAGTTTTTCTATCAAGTATGTATAATTAGTTGGTTTGGGGAATTTTTGAAAGTTTTTTAAGCCTTAGGTACTTAGGGTTTGGAAGGGTTTGGTCATTTATGAATTCCATTGAGTTGGTAAGAATTGTGTGTGGTCTAGGGGGTTTATGCTCTCAAGGTTTGTCTCTGAGAACATAAACCAATGAAACTCTTATGTAAGTGAAAGTTTGTAAACCCTAGGTCTGTTATAATGAGAAAATGAGTGATCCAAGCATTTCAGACAACCAACTAGAGAGTAAACCCAAATAAAATAGGTTTAAGAGGTCTAAAATCTTGGATGAAACACCTAAAATCAAGGGAGATGTACCTGAGAAATCTACAAAGCCAGGGGTAGAGAAGAAAAAATTGGCCATGGAGGGTATGGTCAAGGGTATTACTGAAGGTGATTACAAGAAAACCATGCTAGCTAGGCACATGAAGGATGATAATGATGATAAGGTTTGTCCATCTGAGAAGAAAAAGGAGGAGAAGGACTACAAGGCTTATGATTATTATATGAGGGAACTTGATGTTGCCATGGAAGATGAAGAAAATTATATGAGTGATGAGGCAAAGAAAAATTTAGAGTATGCCCAATATCTTCTCACACTCATAGGGAAAAAATAATTTGATGATATTAGATAAATTCTCCAGTTTCAGAAAAATCATGAAGGTGACATGCACATTCTAATTCTAAATATAATGAACCATTGTAGAAACATAGTCCCATTTTAGAGATTTTTTGTCTTAGATGTGGATGTGGATGAGAGTTTTTGATGTTGACATGGAGGAAAGGTTTTGATACTACTACAAGGATGAAAGATTCCTTTTGTAAGGTTGGTAAATCCTCTTCGACTAATAGAAAAGGGTTTTTTCCTTATATTGTTTCCCTCTTATCAAAAGTGCAAATATAACCACTTGGGGAATTTTAAAATTAAAATATAAATGAATTTCAAATGTAAAATGTGACTAAATTTGTAAATTGGCTTGAAGCTTGTTGCTCCCATGTTTCTATAAATGGGAATTCAAGGCCAAGTACATGGGTCTTTTGATGGTTAAGAATTTGAGCTCATCTGACTTGAGAAATATTGTAAATTCAAGCACAAATAAATAGAATAGATCTGAGTCTTAGATATGAATTCTAGATTGTAATAGGCATAATAGTTTTACAACAACAATGGCATATGAATTAAAATTGAAAATTTTGGAACATTTTTTCTCCCATGTATTTTGTTGCACAAATTATAAATAAAGTGATCAAGGATATTTTATTTCTCATCAATCTCTTTGGTTGAATGTATGGTTTTGCTTTTTCTTTAGTTCAAAGAACTAATTAAATGGTTGAGTGAAATAATATACATCTATGTGATGGAGTATTAGGATTAGTAAGTAGTTCTTGTTATGGATATCTTGAGTTGTTTATTTCAAAGCAATATAACAATATTTCTTAATTGTTGGGTTTAATTGCTAGTGTATAATAGTTTGTTACAAATGTGAGTCCTTCACCCATGGATAAAGAATTGTTCTATTAATTTGGTTATCTTTGAAGTCAATTGAGTTGGTCTTATCTATTAGGGAACAAATTCATACTAAAAATCACCTATATACCATTAATTATTGTAAAGTTGTATGAGATCTACTCATTCTTGGATTTTAGATAATAGTTTTACTAAGGATCAACTAAATTATTGAATAATTATGTCTCTTTATAGTAAATAGGAATGTATATATTAATTATAATGATATTTGTAATTTGGCACAATAGTATCAGTTAAATCATTGCCAGGATCCCCTCATGGATCCTATAGAGCCTGACCTATAAAATTAATTTCTCAAGAGTCCTTTAATTGTTCGTTGGACAATCCTCACCATTATTGACCATTTAATTCTTGAAAAATCATATATAATGACTGAGATTAATTTTGGTTCTCAAAAAATAACCAACAAATTAGTGACTAGATACTATGGACATTGCTAGTCAAAAGTCTCTAGGTTAGATCTAGTATAGTCATAGTGAAGTATTTTTTTGTTCTTCACTGCTTGAAGAATTTTTTTTCAAATTATCATCAATTAACTCAAGTCTGGTTATATGCTTCCTGTCTTGGCCCCTTTATCCATTTAATTTCAAGTTATTTTTAATTTTCTCTTTGAGATTGCAAGTGCAACCCCAAAGTGTAATCAATTTATATTTCCCAATATCCTGCATGGTGACTTTGAAGTCTCTTGTGTCAATGAAAAATTAAACTCTCAAAAGGAGAGTGAGGGGGAGAATTCTAAGGGAAATTAGACATCAAGAAGAAAACCATAAGCTACATGAAGAAGCATCCTAAGTAGAATCTGGAGTCTAAGCTTTCAAAGGACAAGCAACCATCTTGGATTAAGAAGAATGTTGAATCAAGTAAATCCACTAAAATTCTTCTTGATTCATCTCCTACTTTAAATAATGATGTAAATAATGAAAATATTCATGAAGATGCACATGAAGTTGAGGTATCTGATGTAAATGAGGGAATATTTCCCACCAAGGAAGCTTTTGAGAGATATTTTGACATGTCAAGAGAAGAAAAGAGGTGAGAATTCTAGGAAAAGGATAACAGATTCTCAGATCCTTACACCCCTAGATGTAGATCTATCTTTAATGATGAAAATTTTAAGTTAAGGGGTGAATCCCCTAATGTAGCCATGCACCATTTGCCAGATAGAGAATTCACTAATCTTACCTTCTATACCCCTGAGCCAAATCAGTTTGAAGAGGTCTTGGAAGATGAAGAGGATATAGACAAAGATATGCAAGCCTTAGAAGACGAAGATCTTAGAATTAAGGAGGAGGAAGAACATAGACTTAGGGAATTGACGGAGGAAAAAAAAATGAGTTAAAGGAGAAAGAGGATAGAATTAAAGCTAAAATTCTTGAAAGAGACGCTCGAAAGCAAAGAATTGAGAAGATGAAATAAGGTACAAAGAAGAAGGCAATTTCTAAGAATGCTTCTAAATTTTCTGCTAAGATAGCTCCTAACCCTCCTAACATGACCATCCCAATGGCAACATCTACTACAATTACTTATACCACATCCGTTGCAACCACTAAAATATCAGATCCATTTGATTCTACTAAGTAATCACAACCTTTAGATCATAGGAAGAAGCCTATTGACCAACATAAGAATACTACCTATAATACCAACACTATAACAAATACAAATAACTCATCAAATAGTGCTTCCACCATAATGTTAAGATCAATCCTACTCCATAAAATGAACCTCCTAACTCTGAGATCTTGAGGTTGCAGTTGGAAAATGACAAGTTCCACCAAGAATAGAAGAAGGCTGAAATTGAGGCTGCAAACACAAAGATGATAAGAAAGATCATTTTTATTAAGATTTATATAGTTGATCCATTAGCTTCAAGCTCTAGTCATACTAATCTTGAGCCACATAAGAATAAATCTAATGAACACAATCCTAGTGGGGGTTGTGGTGGAGATCAAGGTGGTTGTGGTGGAGGGAACCACAAAAATAAGAATACATATTTTGAAGATGGAGAAGATAGTAGTGATGGTGGAAAGAATAATGGAGGTGGTGGAAATGATGGTGATGGAAAATTAAAAATCAATCTAGAAATCAGGAGGATAATGAATCAAAAAATGATCAATGAGACCGGTTCACTAGGAAACCAATGCAAGTTAATAGATACCAATTGTGTTTTTTTGGAATTCTTGGATATCCCAATCAACTCCCTGATGATATCAGGCCTTCATTGGTGAAATTCTTTGGTAAAAATGCACATAATAATCCATTTCAATAAAAAAATTCTTTTCTTTATTGACAACAAATGAACAAAGATGTCATAACAATAAACAACAACTATTCCATTCTACTATAATAAATTTTTAATTGCAATATTTCCAAGAATGTGTAAAAAGTACATACATAGCTCTACCAATATTTCAAAGAAATAGTTATAGATATTCCAAGAACCTCATTTCAAACCTTAATCTTCTTGTCACATGCTGAGGAGGAGAAGCATCACATAATTTCTTTTTTGCCAACCATAGACTCATATACAGTCCCCAACACATCTATCATTCGATAGATGGCCCTACCCTTCAACAAAGAGATTGGTGGAGTAATATCATAATGACAACCAACTATGCTTAGTGTTGTGTTTGAACTGCCAAAAAAATATGTCTAAACCAAGGGAAGAGGATTCCCTGACTAGGCTCTTAGGGATTTTCACCCTAAGAGACCTTAGTGGGATAATGACTCTCTTTCCTCTAGGTTGAATATGTTTAAGGCTAATTTAATTAAAAAGGGGGGAGGGGAGATTTGATGATGGTTGTGAATGTGTGTGATGTGTGGCTAATGCTAAAAGTAAAATGAAACTAATCTAAATGTAAATGAAACAAAACTAATGCTAAACTACTCTAGAATGACCTAAATGTGTACTTTCTAGAAAATGACAGAGTGAGATAGAAAGTGTGTACTTCGAGAAATGATGTGACAGTTGAATGCTCCTAGAAGCTCCTAAAAAGTGCTGGAAAATGACAGGACACTTACACCAAGAGGGGCAACCTAGTCCAATTGGAAAATTGTCCCCAAACAGGTTTCGAGGAAATGGGTATCCAAAAACATAGAAACCCTTTTCTAGGCCTAACACAGGGACAAGGTCGCCAATAGGGGTGACCTATTCCTCTTGTGGCTTTATGAGGAATTAGGTTTTCTTTCCTGGGTCCCGATTTTTGTTCCCCTATTCTGTAGCAATCCATGATAGGAAGTTCTGAAAGTGACTTGCAACTTGACTTTTTGTCCTTCCTAGGGCCTGAGACTTTGAGTTGAATTGAGAAGAATTTTGGTACTTGTTGCAACATGTTTTCCTTCACCTAACCTACATCAAAATACTTGCAAACACATGCAAAGACCAGAAATAGTTAGGGCTAGGATATAGGGGTTTGCCTAAGTCAAACCCCTTTATAGGTGATTAAACCCAAATGAGATAAACACAAAGGAAAGCAAGGTTGAACGATAACACAATAGAGTAGCTTACCAAACCTTTATTGATGGTCTACAACCCACATGAGAAACTTCAATGGAGGGGGTCTAAAAACCCTAATGCTTGTATGCTTGCTTGGTTGCTTGAATACTTAACGATTGAGAGCAATAGAGTGAAAGTGAAGGAAAAAGAGTAAAAACGAGCTTGGAGAGAGGAAAAATGGAGGTGGAAGCCATTATTTGTAAAAGTAAAACCCTATTTTTCCCGAAATACAACCTAATAGGCCGACCCTAGGGTTCAGGAGGCAAGATTCCCATTGAATCTTATTTAAAATTTGAATTGTATGCTTAGAGGGACGAGATTGTCCAAAGTGGCGACCTAGTCCTCCTACAAATTTTTTGATAATTATCGAGAATTAATTTATGTTTAATAAATTTAACTATATTTACCTCCTGAATCACACTTAGGTCGGGACTAAAGATGCATTAAATGGACAAATTAGCATATGAAAAGGGTTGATTTAGGGTTCATAAGCCTAGATAAGTGTTAAAATGCAGCACAACACTTTACAACACACTGTCTTAAGGATGAGGGAGGTGTAAGAATGTATTCTTTAGGTGAATTATGTTGAAAGGGTTTTAGAAAAGTGATGAAATGTATTACAATACTTCACAAAACCTTAGTAAAACATGGTTAGGTTAGTGTGGAATTGCAAGTTTACAAGGATGAATTAAGGTAATCAAGACCAAAATCCACTGAAAAAGGCCAAAATGAGCGAAAAAGTGCTAAGGTATACACGTTTTGGTGACATAGTGTCCTAAATGACTAGAACTTATAAATCCACAATCTATAACCAAAATGCAAATAAATGGATCATGTGGTGAATTGATAGTGGAGAAAAAGGTGATCACACTACTTTGGCCAAAGTGTTCTCACCAAGTACTTTGAGTGATAGTTATTCTAATCATGTACACTACAAAATCTCAAATTGACTTTAGGCCAATGTGTTCTATGCATAGGTTTATTCTTCAATAGGCAGTCTTTTACCTTAGAGACAACCTATTCCCATTTCCCACACCTAAATGATATATCTACTCATAAATACAAGTTACCCTACCTTTACGGATAATCAAACTCTAGGTGTAACTTGGAAGCTACCAATTATACCAATAACTAGCTATGGAAAAATCTTAAGCTATCCCTACTTAATTATATCTAGTATACATATACTTATGACAACAATCTCTACTATTACAAATTAAATACAATCACTTCATAGAATAGAGTGACAAATTATTTTTCTTTTCCAAATAAAATACTATATTTTCCTAATGAAAGTATTCTTATACAACACAAACAATGTATACAAAATAAAACATTTAAT
Organism: Sequoiadendron giganteum; assembly: GCA_007115665.2. Taxonomy (NCBI): domain Eukaryota; kingdom Viridiplantae; phylum Streptophyta; class Pinopsida; order Cupressales; family Cupressaceae; genus Sequoiadendron; species Sequoiadendron giganteum. Next base: position 73,697,569 of record CM021105.1, read on the forward strand.
AAATAAAGATAAATAAGAGAAACTAGATCCTCATGCCTATATATGCTTATTCCAATGGTTTGATTTGTTTCTCAGCCTTCCAATAGCAGCTTCCCTATTTCTCTAAATCCTACTAAATACTTCTTTATGGCTTCTTTATCAAGAAATATTTTCACTCAAAAAATATCTCTCAATTCTCACACTATCACTTTCAACCCACAAAATTAACAACTCTCAGAAAATATGCAACAGTATAAATTTGTAATAGAATATGTTCTAAATAAGAGAGCTAGTCTCTCTATTTATACAAAAAAAATGAGATATTGTAACCTATAGAAGAGGCATTAAAAATGATAGTTTGATCCATGCATACCAACTCACTTCACTTAACTAAAAGGTGGCAGAAATCAAGAGTTTAATCAACATGAAAAGCTATAGATCAATCTCTATGTTTTGACAACAACTTAAGACTATTTTAATCTGCACATGATCAAATGGTGATAGTCAATTTGTTTCCAAAATGTAATTCTACAACATTTAGAACTTCATAATATGACACCAAGAAATCAACCTTCTCTCTATTATTTTGGTGTGGCTTTACTCATTGAATCAATCTACATTCAAAATGCAACACATGCATAATGTCGACTAAGTCTAAAATTAGCAAGAAAAATAGGAATGAAGAGTCATTCAAGCGTATAACTATGATTTGAAATATTATTTTCCTTGTTATACTCTTCCTATTATCATGCATTTAACACTTTACTTTCCATTTCTTTTTGATAAGGCACCCAATGGTAATTTTTTGTGTACTAAGTGAGCAATATTTTATCTCATACCATCAACTAAGGTTCATTATCCACATTGACTATAGTGTTGTGTAATATATAGTATTTAATTCAACCTTTATTTAATTCCAATATATGTTATATTTTCCCTTTTGTTTCTTTGTATATGTTGCATACAAATCAACATATTTTTAAGTAAATAAATCAACTTCTAAGCATTGTATACATTAATAAGTATCCAAGAATATATTTATATATATATTTATATTTGTGTACATATACATATATATGCTTAACAATAATATCAACCACATATATATATTTATATGTATATATATGTTAATATATATATATCTATACATATATATTATGTCAATAAATTGTGTATACATTCGATACACAAAAGAATACAAATAAGTTATAATTCTAATAATAATAATTATATTGATTGTGTGCATATATATATATTCCTCTATGTACATGTATGTGTATGTGTACATATATTGATACATTCATATGGGCATTTCTGTTCACCATACATACATGTATACATATGAATATATATCTTATATATACACAAATGATTGCAAATTCAAGCACATACACAATTACTATTGTGTTGAGAGGTAAAAAACATGTGGTTTATTTATACATATACACATTCATTTCATACTATATATTCGATAGATCTATGCTCGCAAGCAACTCATTCATAAGTGCACATATGTATGTTTACCTATGAAATCTCATGTATATGTTCCTTCATGTGAATGTACTATCATCGACATGCATATAGATAAATATACACATATTTCATGTATATTCAACTCATCAATACATGCATAGAAATATAGGAAAGAACTCATAAGATCTAAACATATCACATCATCCAAGCATGCATTCAACAGCAATCACGACCCTTAATAATGCAGACATTCATACTAAGGATGACTTACAAATTCCCAACATAATAAGTTGACTCAACCATTCTACTATGAGTGTGTGTAAGCTCAGATAGGCTATGTTACTATTTACCCTACCAAGATCTTCTCCAAAGTGATACTTCTTCTCCACCTAGAGAATTGAACACATAGCTACATCAAGTAACAAATTCTCACAATATTCAGATGTTTAAAAAAATATGTATTACATATAATATGTCTCCATACTTATAATACTCATTTCAATAACTATCCATTTCACATATATATGCATTTCTTCACATATCATTAAATGAAATAAAATTCATTAATAACTCATTAGTAACAATGTGCAAGAACAATTCATTCTCATTCAAAGCTCAAATTACATTCACATTTATCCTAGATAGTAATAGTAAGTAAATACACAATTGGGGTGCAACATACTCCCCCTTCTGAATCATCGTCACTGATGATTTTTTTTAGCAACATAAAACAGAAACACAAACAACATATTTTTTTCAAGTATTCTCAAATGCATCTAAACTTGTGGAATTTTTTTTTGAATCTTAGCATATTCTTCCTAGGTAGTCAAGTCTTCTGCATACTGGTCCTACTAGACTTTGCACTACAAGACTTCTCTATTATGCAAGTGAAGCTTACGTGTTTCAAGAACCTTGTCAGGCTCAAAAGTTACCACTCTAGGGTCATGTACCTATAAAGAATTCCACTCAATCACATGATTATCACTTGGTATATAATTCCTTAGGTACAACACATGAAAAATGTTATGTATCTAGATAAGAGCTGGTGGCAATGCAATTCGATACACTACTAGATTCACTTCCTCAAGAATTTCAAAATTTCCTACATAGTGCATAACCAATTTGGAAGAATTCCCAAATTTGATTTGACTCTAGTGATGTTTCATTCTCAACAACACCTTGTCACCTATGACAGAATTTTAGGGAACTCTCTTTGCATCAACAAAACATTTCTATCTATCATTAGCTTCAACTAATCTTTTCTTAAAAAATTTCACTAGCTCTTCCATTTCAGCCAAAATTTCTAGCTCGAGTCTCACTCTATCTTAAAGTCCATCCCAACATATAGTTTTTTCAAAATTTTGACTATATAATGCTTCAAAAGGAGCCATCTTTATTACAGAATGGTAGAAATTATTGTAAGAAAATTCCACCAAATGTAAGTAGGCTTCCCACTTATACTGTTGATCCATGCAATACATTCTAAGTAGGTATTCCAATACTTGATTTACCCTTTGCATTTGTCCATCTGTTTCCAAATGATATGCTGAGCTAATATTTAATTGAGTCCCTAGTGCAAAATAACGTTTTCCAAAATATAAAAGTGACTTGTGCAGATGCTCTATCTGAGATTATCTTTTCAGGAATTCCATGTACCCTAAACACTTGCACAAATTTTCTTGCTATGAAAATTTCTCCATTAGTTATATTTCTAGGTACATAATGTCCTACTTTAGTAAGCTTATCTACTACCATAGGAATGGCATTGTGCTTATTTATCGACATAGGAAATCCTTGCACAAAGTCCATACTTATGACTTATCACTTTCTCTCTAGTATATCATGTGGATATAAAAGTCCTATAGGATGATGATGCTCCATCTTCACTCTTTGACGTTCGAGAAACATTACTACAAATCTAGTAGTATCTCCTTTCATCCCTTTGCAATAGTATAATGGCTTTACATTTTCCAACATTTTCAGCACTCCAAGGTTTTTAGAGTATGGTGATTCATGTACTTCTTTCCATAATAGATTTCTTAACTCCTCTATGTTAGGTAAATAAATTCTTCCTTTATATCTAAGTAATCCATTAGGTTATAAATGAAAACCTTCATACCTAGCATCTCAAGGATTTTTTGTAAGTAATTGATTAACTTTCATATAGTACCCATACTCTTTTCACTTTTGCAACACCTGACCTTTAAAGTTAGTTTGAATTTTCACTATTGAAGCAATATGACATCTTTGACTAAAGGCATTGTAAACCTGATTTTCTTTCCCTTTTACATAACTGATATTTAAGTCATAATAAACTATTAACTCCAACCATCTTCTATGTCATGCATTCAAATTAGGTTAAGTAAATAGGTACTTTAACCCATGGTGATCAGTTTTCATCTCAAAGGGTTTTCCTAACAAGTAATTCCTCCATATTTGCAATGCATGAACCACAACTACTAGGTACAAATTATGTGACACATAATTCTTCTCATATGGTTTTAGCTTCCTTGACTCACAAGAAATTACTTTCTGATACTACATTAACACACCTCCTAAGCCCTCTCCTGATGTGTATGTGATAATAGTAAATTCACCCTCAAGATCTAGTACTTTTAGAATTAGTGTAGTTGTCATCTTTTCTTTAAGTAAATAAAAGGCTACATGGCATTTCTTAGTCCATTCAAACTTATTCCATTTCTTCTACAAAGATGTAATCTTAAATAAAATCTTAGAGAATTTTGCAGCAAAATTTCTATAGTATCCTTCCAAACCCATAAAAATCCTAACCTCGGATACATTCTTGGGTATTGGCCATTCAAGCACCACCTTGATTTTAGCTGGATCTACTAAAATAACTTATACTAAAATCACATGTCCAAGATAATGTACTCTCCTATGAAATAAGGTACACTTAGAGAGTTTTCCATACAAGTTATGTTCTCTAAGTATTTGTAGCACTATCTCTAAATTTCTAAAATTTTCCTCCTCGTTCCTTGAATATATCAATATGTCATCTAGAAAAACTAAGACATATTTATCTAGGCAGTCTCTAAATACATTATTCATAAGATTCATAAAGGCTATAGGTGCATTTTTTTAACCAAAGAGTAGAATTGTGAACTCATAATGTCCATATTAGGTTCTCAGTGCGGTCTTAAAGGTATCTTCATCCTTAATCCTCAACTGATGATATCTAGATCTTAGATCAATCTTGGAAAATACTACAACCCCCCTCATTTGATCAAATATATCGTCAATGCATGGTAATGGATACTTATTATTTATCATTGCTTTGTTTAGCATGCAATAATCTATGCATAGACATAAAGTACCATACTTATTTTTCACAAAAAATATTGGAGATCCCTAAGGTAATAAACCTTGTCTTATTAACCCCTTAGACAATAATTCATTCAATTGTGCCTTAAGCTCCATTAGTTCAATTGTCTTCATTCTATAAGGTACCTTGGAAATATGTTCAAATCTTGAAACTATATCTATTGATAAATCAAATATTGTTTTTAGTGGTAATCAAGGTAATTCATCTAGAAATACATCCAAAAACTTCCTCAAAATAGGATATCTCTCCATATCTGAAATTCCAATTTCATCCTTTTCTCTATCTTCTATCTCTGGAAGTTTTTTGACCTAAATTTATCAAGATTCTCTTGTGATTTTTAAACCTTATACTCTTCGAAATTTTCCATCTATACAAAAAAGAGTTTGCACCCTTTGTTTTTAACCCTTAGTATAACCTATTCCCATTTCCCATAACTAAATCATATATCTAGTCATAAAATACAAGTTACCCTCCCTTTATAGATAATCAAACCTTAGGTGTAACTTGGAAGCTACCAATAATACCAATAACTAGCTATGGACATCTCTTAAGCTATCCCTACTTAATCATATCTAGTATACATATAATTATGCAATCAATCTCTCCTATTACAAAGTAAATGCAAGAAATTCATAGAAATGAATGACATCGCTTATTTTTCCTTTCATAATGCTCAACCTTTTCATAATGCAAGAATTTTTATACAACCCAAAAAAAGCATACAAAACACAATATTTTATAAACAAAGATAAATAAGAGAAAATAGATCCCCATTCTTGTATATGCTTATTCTAATGGTCTGATCTATTGCTCAACCTTCCAATAGAAATTTTCTTTTTTCTCTAAATCATTCTAAATAATTCTCTATGGCTTCTCTCTCGAGAACTATTTTCACTCACAAAGTATCTCTCAATTATCACACTATCACTTTTAGCTCATATAATTAACAACTCTTAGAAAATATGCAACAGTATAATTTTTTAATAGAATGTGTTCCAAATAAGAGAGCTATCCTCTCTATTTATACAAATAAAAGGCGATATTCCAGCCTATAGAAGAGGCATGCAAAAAGATAGTTTAATCCATGCATATCGACTCACTTCACTTAGCTAAAAGGTGGTAGAAATCAAGACTTTACTTAACATGAAAATCTATAGTTCGACTGAACTATGTTTTGATAACATCTTAAAACTATTTCAATCTACACATGATCAAATTATGAAAATTGATTTGTTCTTAAAATGGACATCTACAACATTTAGAATTTCATAATATGGTGCAAAAGAAGAAGCCTTCTCCCTATTTTTTTGGCACAACTTTACTCATTGAATCAATCTACATTCAAAATGCAATACATGCATAACATTGACTAAGTCTAATCTTAGCAAGAAACAAAGGAATGAAGAGTCATTCAGGTGCATAAATATTATTTGAAAAAGTATTTTCCTTGTTTTACTCTTCCTATTATCATGCATTTATCACTTTAATTTTCATTGCTTCATGATAAGGTATCCAAACATAAATTGTTGTTCACTAAGTCAAATATATGTTATCTCATAGCATCAACTATGGTTCATTATCCATATTGAATATATTTATATGTAATATATAACATGTAATTTGACCTAAGTTATTCAATGGAAATATATGTTATATTCGGCCTTTTAATTCTTTGAATATGTTGCATACAAATCGTGCGTTATGTTCAAGTAAATAAATCAGCTTCTAAGAATTGTATAACTTAATTGATCTCCAATCATATATTTATCTATAAATAAATAATATAACACACACACACACACATATGTATATGTATATATCTGTTAGTATATATATTATGTCAATATTTAAGTATGTATACATTCGATATATAAAATGATACAAACAAGTTAACATTCTCATAATAATAATAATAACTATATCAATTGTGTACATGTATATATATGTATATATATATGTATATATATATATATATATATATATATATATATTCCTCTATGTACATGTATACATATGTGTACATATATTGATACATTTGTATAGGAATGTTTGTTCACCATACATATGCATGTATTGATACATCTATACATATGGATATATGTATATATCTTATATATATATATATATATATATATATATATATATATAATTGGTTGCACATTCAAACATGTACATAATTTATATTGTGTTGATAGGGAACAAATTTTTGGTGTATTTATACATATACACATTCATGTTGCACTATCCTTTCGATAGATCCATGCTCACAAGAAACTTTTTCATAAGCATGCATAGGCACATCTACCTAAGTCCTCTCATTTATGTGTTCCTTCATGCATATGGACTATCATCTACATTCATATGTATACATATACACACATTCCATGTATATTCAACTCATCAATTTGAGTATAGTAATATAGGGAAGAACTCATTAGCTCTAAAGATATAAAATCATCCAAGAATGCATTCAACCATAATCATGACCCTTACTAATGCAAATATTTATACTAAGGATGACTTACCAATTCCCAACTTAACAAAATGACTCAACCATTTTACTATGAGTGTGTGTAAGCTCAAATAGGTTACATTACTGGTTACCCAACCAAGATCTTCTCCTGAGTGATACTTCCCCTCCACTTGGAGGATTGAACATATACCTACATAAATTGACACATTCCATAGTAGTCATATCTTCATAAAAATATTATCTAGATATAATATATCTCCATAGTTAAAATATTCATTTCAATAACTATCCATTTCACATATATATGCATTTCTTCACAGATCATTAAATGAAATAACATTCTTTCATAATTCATTGATAACAAAGTGCAAGAACAATTTATTCTCATTTAGAATTCAAATTAATTTCATATTTACCCTAGATAGTAATAGTAAATACATAATTGGGGTGTAACATCTTGTCATCCATCATAATGGAGAACAACTTATTTTTAAGGAAGAAAGATATGCCCTTGTTTGAGGTTACATATAGACCCTTCAAGTGTTTCTAGATATTCATAGTAGTCTTACCAAATGGTATTTCTAGAAGCATCTCAACAGTGACTAATAATTTTAGTAGCATAACCATGCCTCAAGTACTTCCATGATATTTTTCCTAGTCCTTTTTGGCAACTGTGAGACTTGCTTTTGTACCAATAACAGTCTAATTTCTATATACTAGTACACAAAAAATGGTGAGCATCCTCTGCTTCCAAGTAGTATATTTTTTTTAGTGTAATAGATTGTTTGTTTATCATAATATAGTTATCCCAACTGTCATCAACTATTTAGAAAATTATGCATATGTATCTTATTTGTTTGCTACATACTGAAATAGATGATCAATGAAGTATTCACCACAATATTCAGATTTATTCCCATATTTGATATTAGATCTTCAAATATTTCTATTTGTGATGAGTTTTTCTTGGATTTTGAATTAATTTTATTTACTTGGATCTGAAGTGATGCCTCTGCTTATCTCCATATCAATTCCTCATAGAAGGGTCCTAGAGGTGATGTGATAAGGATCAAAACATAAAATATAGGCAATGGTGATGTTATAGTGATTCACAACTAGCGTGAAAGAGTTATCGGTGATGTAGCTTGCTAAGTACCTATAAAATATGACCAAAAAATATTCTTAAATCATCCAAACTACATAAGTTAGTAATTGGTGATAACCATAGGAACCTTCATTATCTTCACTACCATGCCACTAGAACTATTATTTATTTTGCATTGTTATTCTCAAAATGGTATGACCTATGCACTTTTCTACCTCTCTTCATTATGTTGATTCAAGAAAAGAAAAAAGGGAAGAAGGAATTTGCAATAAGAAGTGGAGAATAGTGTTAGCATGCATTTTTAAGGAGATCTAGAGAAAAACATTCATTGAGCATTCTTGGTGGTTTGTTTGAGAGAATTATTTCAAAATCAATGAATACCAAGCTGATCTATTATGATGTAGGATCACACGGATTATTTTAAATTTGATAGAATTTGTCTTGAAGTACATAAGAAGGTCATACTTACACTATTTTATGTAAAGGGGATACAAAATTATGAATATTTAAATAATTATATTGGAGAATGAAAATATAGAGGTTAGTTTGTATCATATCTAACACCAATTTTTTTAGGGATTTCTCTTACATTGATCACAAATTTAATCTTATGTATGTCAAGTGCACCTTTGTTTCTTGTTATGTTGGTGAGAATATGGAAGAAATTTATTGAGAGTTCAAGAGGATGAGGATCTGCCAAACAATCATTTCAAATATACGAGGATTTTATAAATGGTTACATACTCATTTGAATGCATCTCTTATTAGCAATAACTTGGAGGTGAGTTACTCTACAAGAGAAGATATAACTCAAATTAATTTTATGAGTATTGTATGATGTAAATAAGTTGATATATATTTCTTGAGTTATACCAATGAAGTAATCTATATAATACAAATGCTTAGGAAAGTGCATTTCAAGAAATTAAAACAATTGCTCAGTATCTTGAAGATGAGTTTATCAATGTTGCTAATGGATATTCAAATAGTTATGCTTGGAATTTTGGGGTGATCTTTGCTACACCTAATGGGGTCTACAAAGACTCATCCAAGGCATAAAATGGATAAAGAATAACATATTTTTTGAGGCTGATGGAACTAGATGATGGAGGAATTTCCATTATTTCAACTTATCTTCTTTCTTTGAGATGATGCTTTGTATGAGAAGCATTTTTGGCTTTATTTTATTTTCTTTGTTATTGCTGATAGATTTGAAGATACATGTATTGTGAGGTTTACTTTTTAGACTCAAGTAAGGGGTTTGGTGAAGAGATGAGTATGGATTGTTTCCCATATAGTTAATGAGACTATGACCAAGGATTGCACCTTTTTGAGGGCCGAGGAGATAACATGTTGAGGGTGGTTGTCCAATAATTATGGTTAGGGACCAAGGGTTATAAATTTACAAGGGTCGAGGAGATAACTTGTCAAGGGTGATTGTTTGATAATTATGGTCCATGGTTTAGGAGTTCATGGACCAAGAACTCAAAAATTCAACTCACAGCTCCTAGAGGAGTTTCACTTGATTCAAGATTTATTTCTTTAGAAGGAAAATTTTCTCAAGAATGTATACATATTTTGTAGTCAGGAAGTTTTGTCATGTAAGCCTTAAGGAGGGGTCCCTTGGAAAAGTGAATAAGAGATTTTAGGGGATACAATTGTAGGAACAATGTAATAAGGGGGGGAATGGTAACATAATACATTTTTGTTTTTATCAAAGTGTAGTTATACCAATTGTCATAAACTATTCATATAGTTATGCATCCAGATCTTATCTATATCATAAATATTGGAATAGACCAACAATGAAGTATTCACGCCAATATTCAGATTTATTTCCACTATTTTTTTTTGTTGAATATCTAGTTACATTCCAACATGATGTTGGTCAAAGATGCCATCCCTTCCAATTTCCAAAGGAATAAAAATGAGGTAATCAACTGGTAAGAATATTGAGGCTATGAAGTGGCACAAATCCAAAAAATTTAAGAAAATCATCAAAAAATGAGAGACTCAAAAACCCACAATTTTGTCCAAAAATAAAGAAAAAATGTATAAAAATTCAAATACCTAGGTTTGAAACCCTAGGCACTAGAAAGAGGGCACAATTTTTAAAAAATCTGTCAAAAATTGGTTGCTTTAGAAAAAAATTATGAAAACACTGTAGAAACCCTAGTTGTGATGCTTACAACCAAGAGTTTGGAAAAAGACATTAAAGAACAACACTAGGTCATAGGGAAGAAAAAATGCAATCATCCAGGAAACAATGCCCTAAAAAATGCCCACAAATGTTTCAAACACACGTAAAAGAAGACATGATTTTTGTAGAGGTCACCACACGTAGCCATAAAATCATGCACCTGAACCCAAAAAAATGTAGTAACAAAACCCATGAACTCAAACCACACAATCATGGGGGAAAAATAGGATTTAAATTAGTGATTCAGAGGTCACATGATCTAATCAAAAAATAGTCAAGATTTTTTTTAAAGAACCTTTATGATTGTGAAGCACAAACCCACATGATTTAAATGCTTAAGAAAAGCCATAAATTTTATTGGACAAAAAAATTGCCATAAAATATCTTGTGTTCTAATACCATGAAATGGTAATTGATTGTTCATATTAAACAAAGGAGAGCAATACTCCTTTAATAATAATTTACAAGACAATGTTTATGAAAATAAATACTAAATAATAAAAGTAAAATAAAGTTTCTCAAAAAATTGAAAGCAAACTAAACTTAACTAAGATGACCATTATATATGATAAATATAACAATATTTCTTTAAAAATTTGAACATTTTTATCTAGTTCATTTAATATTGTTGAGGTTGTTTTCTGATGATACATGATTAAGACACACATCATGATCTTATCTAATCATATATCACAACACACCTTTATAAGTAAGTAACCATATATACATCACATATTCAATCTTGGAATTTTTCATCCATAACATAGCAAGCTATTTTTTCCATTTTCTCTTGTAGAAGATATTTTTGTCTTGCAATTATTCCTAGGGAATTGGGAGTTCACCATTAACTCCTAAATATAATTTGGACACTAAAAAATAGAGTCTAATTAGTTGTCTGATAGTATTTGTTATCCTAAATAATATGGTCTTGTTCTTACGAAAGTAGAACTTGGTGTTGATGGTATTTTCTGCACAACAACTCAGACAGAATATGATATCCTATCTCTCTTGAAAGGTAAATCTCTATGAAAAAAGAGATAACCCCAAGGTATCTAATGTCAAGTGTTTTCAATGCAAATAAAACAACTCAGAGACAATGTGAAAATGCTGGTAATAAAAAAAGGACCTTACTAAAATAAAATGTTGAACTCGAATTTATCAGATCGAGCAATATGATGATACTTTAGATCTTGAGTCTAACCCAAATAATCAAGGAAATAACAAAATATAAGGGTTTTAAAGAGAGTTTTAAGATTGATTCTAACCCTAATATTAACAATGTACATGATAAAATGCTTGAAATGGACCAATCCATCAGAAACTAATTTCTATTTGACTCAGATAAGTCTGCAATCTTACAAAAATAGTGCAAACTTCTAGGAGTTAAAGATTTTCAGATTATGCATACTCATTCAAAACAAACCTATTGCAATTGAAATGGAGAAGCATTCATAATCTAACTAAGCACAATTTTAAGTCCAGGCTAACTTTGCAAAGCAGCTAACAATCAGTTAACGACAAAAAGTATGGACTAGAGATTGCTACAAATAGTTCAAGCATCAAACCCTAAATATCATAAAATCATCTAAATCATCCAAAGTGGAAAACATTCCAATATTCTGTTACAACACTAGAACCCTCATATTCTTCAATATCCTATTCCATGGAAGCATGCCCTAGGTTGAATTTTTGCACATTGTAATCATTACCAGTCACATTATCCTTATTCTTGTCAGGAGGAGGAGTAGCAATGTGGACCACTCTATTATTTGTCTCATCTCTCTCGATTCTAGAAATAACCCTTGCTTTCTTCTTTATTTTTCCTTTCCTATGTTTGCCAATAAGTCATCCCAATTGGGATGAGTATCATCAACCAAAATTTTTTTACTCCTCAATTCCTTATCCAAACATCCTGGGATTGTGGGATTTGATTGTACATTATCCTTTCCCACTACATCTTGTTGAACTTTGGGCGCATCTTCATCCAAAATTTTCTTCTCGGGAGTTTCCTCAACTGTATCTTCCTTTCTTTTATCATGCTCCCCCCTTTTCATGCACTTGTGAGGGAATCCTAGCTGGAATTTCCTCCTTCTAAGGAGGTCTATCCTCATGAACCCCTACAAGTGAATCCTCATAGGCCATCAAAGGAGACTACATAACCTTCTCCCTCTTGGAATTACTCCTCTCTCTAATCCTAGGGATCCTCAACATCCTTTGATTCATCTAGCACATTGTCAATCTTATGAGAAGGAGGGACATCCTCATTATCATTGACAAAAGTAGTCATAGGAACATTTCCCTTTAGTGCACCATCCTTAGGATATGGAGTCCTTGATCTCCTAGTGTATACCTGTGACTTTTCTCCCGATCTCTCCACCTCTACCACTAGGTGGTTGACTTCTTCATCTACCTTAGACGTCTCCTTCTCTTTCTATGAAAAAACCCCACAATTCTCCTTTTCTTGGGCAAGGGGACATTGGAATCCCCTTCTTCTTTTTCTTCTTCATCCTTCTCAACCTTTTTCTTCTTTGAGACATGCTTCCTTTTCTTGTCTATTGGCTTTGTTTTCTTCTATGCCTCCTCTACTTGAACATCTTTAATTTTTAATCTTGAAAGGAGAGCCCACCTTCTATTTACCTTTGGGGTCTTGTTCATGTGATTCCTCAGAAGCGGAGTGAGACTCCAAGTCTCCCATTAGATCATAGGTGCACTGCACACCCTCACTCTCCAACTCTAACATCTTGTGCTTGAGCCATAGCTTGGTGTACCTAATTACTAAAGTCATGATTTTTTCTAGTTCTATCTTCTCTTCCTCCAGCCAATCCACTTCTCCAACTGGCCTATCCTTTACAACTTCAAAGTTATGGCACTGAATCAAATTTGCATCTTCTTCAACTAAATCTGGAATGACCTTTACATTGTATAGATGGACCAAGTTCACTAGTATCCTAGATAACTTCTTCCTTCTGACTTCAAACTCATCACTGATGTTAGCCCAATAATCTTCTAAGTCATCCTTGTTACATGTATTCTTTGCTGGCCTTCTTTTGTGCTTCGCCAGTTATGTCAAATCTGGATCTCTTGGAATGGAAGGAAATACCAAGAGTACTCATCTCTTCTTCAAACTAATGGATTGAGTTAATAGAAGGGCATGCCTCACCAATGCCTATTCACAATGAAAAATCACCACCAAATCCAGTCTTATGCTTCTCCTTCTTCAAAATTACATCAAAGTCATAGGTCTTCCTTGTGACCTCCAAAAGTACAACATGATCCATGGGGTACCTAGGGAGTATATATGGATCCCTCTAACAACCATCAATTTTGATGTATGAAAATGTAGGAAACTGGATAAACTAGGATCCAAACCTCTTAATTAACTCCTTGTCATTGTCTAAGATCCGAACATGTTCTGCACCCTCCAATAGCCTATTGATGTACATGGTGAATGTATTATTCACCCTCCTATAGCTTGTGCCACCCAAGTGTAATTGTGGGTACACTTCATAAATTACATTTTTCCCAAACACACCCCTTGTGCTTTGTCCCTTGTATGGGTGATACCATGCAAGTGCATACACCAAATAGGAGGTCATTGTGAAGGTCTTTGTCTGTGAAACATTACACATCTTCTCATGTATCATTGCACTTATAATGCTCGTTGAGTGGTATTCCATACCTTGCTCCATCCTCGCAATGACATGGAACATCTAGTTCTTAAATATTCCTGCACCTTTCAATCCCACTACCCTGCTAAGGAGTGTGATAACATCATAGTATTCCTTCCCGAACTTAGCCTTGAACAACTATTTGGGTAACTTGGAGAAGTGGGACTTTGGTTTCTCCAACCAAGAATTGATTACCTGTTGGGATTTGATGGAATTCTCATCATAATACATCTTTTCTACATCCATATTGAATCCCACAACATGAGACCTATCAGGCATGCCAAAGGTCTAAGCAATGGACATAGGGTTACGATTTTCCACAATTCTTCCTTGAGGACCAACAATCCTCTATGTGCCCCTATCATAGTGCCTAGCACATTCAAGCACCAACTCATAACACTATAATGTAGGAGGAAATCCAACCACATGTGCCAACCCTAACTCCAATATTATTTTAGCCAACAAAGAGAGATTTTGTGTTGCCATTCTTGCCTTAAATTCCTCATAATCCCATAGCCCAATGTTTGTATCAGTGATCCCTGACCAAATGGAGGTCAACTTGCTCTTAGGTACTCTTCTCCTTAAATCCATCTTAACCCTCTCTACATCAGAGATAGTTGAGCCCTTAGGATTTGGATCCATTACCTTACCCTTTCTCTACCTAGCAACAACATGACTTGATTCTGCCTACATACAACAAAGACAGCAAAATAAAGATCCATCATAGCATAGAATTCAATTAAATCCATCACAAAAGATATTACCCATTCCTTAAACAAATCCCATAATAAGAAAAATCCCCAAAAAACCCCATAAGAATTACTTATTGTAAAGTTCAGGTTTTTAGCCCTCTCACAAAATTCGGGCTTGAGAGGAATTCTGGAAAATTCTGAGCCAAGCGGAATCTAGCAAAACGACCACAAATAAACCTCCAATCCATCATTTGATTAATCATATTAACCAAGAAACCACATGATACATCTTATAACAAGTCAAATCAATCATGAGATGCATAATCATCAACGGAAATTTCATACATTCTCTTAATTCTCCATTTTCATAATCATCAACGGAAATTTCATACATTCTCTTAATTCTCCATTTTCAACAAGATTTCAGAGAATTTTACTTTGGACGGAAAGCTGCGAAAATGACAACAATTTAAAAATTCTGAGAAAATGAAGGGACTAAGAAATTCTTGGAAAATCTCGAAGGCACGGAATTTCATGAAGTCAACACAATTTTCATGCTTTGAGCCCACTTTCGAGAAATCGATAAGGCGACGGATAATTTGGGGAAATCACGATGTAAAGGAAATCTATGAGGGGCTTGAAAAATCAAAATATTTGACTTCGTCAGGATTTCACCCAGATCAAGCAAATAATTAGGAAGTTTGGAATTTATGCTAGGATTCATATTGATCATAATGCAAGATGAACAATCCAGGTTCAAATCGATCAAAATAAGATCCACTCAACAAGAGGGTGGATTTCAACAAAGGAAACCCTAGGAAAGTGCCATGACAAAAAAAATTGGATCTTGATTTGTTGTCCTCATTTCACTATTCCTCACATGAATCAACTAATGATAGGGAGATTATCAAATTGGATGATAGAAATAAACTTCACTTCGCTCAAGATGCGATTTCATCATAGGTTGAGGAGTTTTAGGTTAAACTAGAGCTCAAAATAGGGAAGCACGAAATTAAATAAACTGAGGCAAAGCAATGGTAAACCCGCTCAAATTAAAATCATGCAGAAGAAGAGGAGGTGTGAGCCACGAGGAAGGGCATCAATCCAATAGTCATAAACCGTATCACTACTACCAGACCATACCACATCAATATCCCGACTTAAAGCATACACCCGCAATCCAACAACAAAAATCCTAAATCAAACTCCTCAAATCTTACAACAAGGAAAATGAGATAAAGCTCCTCATAAAATGCAAATAAAATCAATAAAGGAAAACTACAAGATCGTATGAGGCACTTAAATGCATCGACAAGACAATGAACCTGGGATCTGAAGGCACGACGAAATCTCGGGAAAATCTGATCCAAGCGGAATTTTGTGAAGTCTGAAAATTTCTGAAAATGATACAAAGCAACCTCTATCGGGTTTCCACGGTGTTCGAGGAATTCTGCCCCAGGGGAATTTTCCCGAAAATAAAGAGAAACCCAGAATGGATCCAAGAATGCAGACTTTTCAAAGTGCCTCCCTCAAGGGGAATTTGCATGAGTAGGATAGCCAAATGGGAACATGTCAAGGCAACCGAATCCTCAAAACCAAAGAGGCCAAAAAACCAAGAACGAAAGAAAAAAGAGCAAGAAAGAGGGTCCCTACTTTCAGTGGGGCATGTGTGCAAAAACTACTCAAAAAAAAAAGTGACTCTGCTGGGGAAATGCTCCAAAGCATTTCAAGAACAAACTGGAATCAAGACCTGAGAATCTCTAGTTTCAACCCTTACATCAGGTCACCTATGAAAAAAGTTTCAAAAATCACAAGCAAGGAAACCTTTTCTTGTACCAAGGTCCAAGTGTGTGTATTTGTATTCATCTCCTATTCTTTAGGTGCAACAGGAACCAGATCTAATCTGACCAGGCTACATAAAAGTTCTAACTTCAAAATCAGCCTAGACAGAGCATCACTCCTAGTCAGGCATCCATAGCCCTAGCAAGGTTATCACTGTGACCCTCCCAAGCATAGCTCTACTGCCAGCCAAGCGTCTATAGCCCTGGTAGAGATACCAGGATACCCCTGATAAGGTGAAGATTTGTTTTGATTTTCCATAATTTCTTTGTTCTCTCTTTCTTTATTTTTTAACATTCTTTTAAACCTTCCTTTCACCTTGTAAGCAATGAAACTCACACTCAGGGATGAAGACCATAGTGGCATTGAAGAAGAATATAAGATTTTTCACCTGGCCAAATTACACAAGAACTGTATGCAACTCCAGAATCCTTAATATTTATGTAAAAATGTGAGACCAAAATACATTCCAAAATTCAACCGAAACAAGTGACTCTAATTCTAAGTACAAGGGACATTAGATAAAGGAATTCCACCACTTGAATCCAAAAATATGACTAGAGTTTGATAAATAAATTTCCATAACAACCCCTAACAAGTAGCCCATTATGCAGATGCAACAACCCCAAGAAATCCAGAAACCAAAAGAAAAAGAAAAGTGGAAAGAAAAACCAACCAAAGAAAACCTACACTAACCAAAGGAGGAAAAAAAAAACAAAGAAACCTACACTAACCAAAACAGAAATAGAAAACAAGCAAAGCAAAGGAGAAAGAAAAACCTACTCTAAATATGAATAAGAGAGAGCTGCAAAAAGCTCAAGATTTGAAGTAATGCTTCAAATACTACCCATTGATAGGCAGCGAGATATCCTCACCAGTGAGGGCTTTCAGGCAAAAAGAATTATCTCCCAAAACTTCTAAAATATGATAAGGGCCAAGCTAGAGTTTTCCAAATTTATCATGCTCTCCCTTACAGTCATGGGATTTATCCCAGTAGAGAACTAAGTCAGATATTCTAAGGGCTTTCACCTTAGCTCTTTTGTCAAACAATCTTTTTACTACACCCTGGTGTTCGGATAAGTTTTCTAGGGCCTCATCTCTCTTCTCTTAGAGGTGTAACAACTCAGGCAGATGGGCCTCAAGCTTATCCTCCTCGTCATAGTATTCATTAATGAACTGCAAGGTAGGGATCTTTAGCTAGATGGGGAATACAGGTTTCAAACCATACACTAGGTGATAAGGAGAGGTTCCTATGGATGCCTTTTGTCTAGTATGGTCTGCGCAGAGAGAAAATATAAGTTGGGTTTGCCAATCCTTAGGATTCTACTCTAGTAACTTATAGATGACCATCAAAAGGTTCTTATTGGAGGGCTCAAATTGACCATTACCCTGAGGGTAGTAATGGGATGCAAGTTTTATGACGATTCCATGATCAAAAGCCCAATTAGAAATTTTTAGTGATGCAAATGCAGGACCATTATCACAAACTAAAGACAATGGAAAACCAAACTGATTAATAATACTTGATTCAATGAAATTGATTACAACATCAGAAGTACAATGTTTACATGCAAGATCTTCAGTCCATCTAGTAAAGTAATCAATTATGGTTAAAATGTACTGGTGGCCTGCAGAAGAAGGTGGTTAATTAGACCTATGAAGTTCATTCCCCACTGCGCAAATGGTTTCACCTCTATGACTGGATAAAGTGGAAGGGCTGCATGTTTTTCCTTACTTGTTGTAGTCTGAAATACATGACAAGTCCTCACATGGCTGTGCACATCCTTAAATACAGTAGGCCAATAATATCCTACCCTTACGATATGATTGGTAGTGGATCATGCAGAACCATGGCTCATGCCATATCTTTCATGGAATTCTATCATCACTTCGGTAGCTTCTTCTTTCCCTATACATCTTAAATACATGCCCTCATGATTTTCTTTATACAGGACAACCCCTTTCATCATAAAACTACCACTCTTCAGACACAGGGCCCACCTTTGAACTACACTAAGGTGATCAGGACATTTCTGGTTCAATAAATAATAAATGATTTCATCATACTAGTCTCCTAGAGAAAAATCTTGGATATGATAATGCTGAGTTGTGAGATGAAGACCTATCTTAGCCATTCTCCTCGTCAGTCCCTGCCCTCTCACTAATTTCATGGGTTAGGTCTCAATATAATATTCTTGCAACATAGTTACCCATTTAGCTCTTTGTTCACCTAACTCATTCTGCATTAGCAACAACTTCACCGCAGGATCGAGCACTATGGAAAAAACATTATTCCTCAGAATATAGTGTTTCAAATTTTTCACTGCTTTGACCAAAGCATAGGCCTACTTTTCTACATTGTGATATCTCAACTATGCATCCTTTAAAGGGCTACTCATGAAGTCTATAGGATTCTCATTGCCTTTATTAGACTTTTGAGTTAACATTCCAGAACAGGAGTGATCGGAAGCAAATGAATATATGTAAAAAGGCTTAGCATAATCCAAACTTACCAACACTATGTTGAAGCCCTCTTATGTTGTTTTTGTCCTTGATGTCATCTTATAATTCTATTTCACTTGGTGCTTATATTCTTAGCTGGTTCATATTTTGGTTGGCACATTCACTTCATTGATACTACTATCTTGGTGGCACTGATCATTTAACTCCATGTGCAAATTACAAGTTCTTGTTGAGTTTTATACAGGTTGTTACAATGTGGTTTGATCAGGCTCTTGCATCCTGAAATGGTTAATGGTTCACATGGTGCAACATGTTTCTCAGAATAATAAGGTGATCATTATTGTTTTAATGGAATTCTGAACCTTTCATGAGATCAGATTTTATTTTTACTTCACAAGGCTTTAGACTTAAATGTGATGGAAAATCGGTTTTGGTTAAAGAGATTTAAATTGATCTCATATGTGCATTTACATTGGGTCAAAATTATTAATATTGACTTGGGCTTAAAAGCCGAAAGTATGGTATAACTCTCATATTTGGTATAACCACGCTTAAAAAGTCTTACCGCGGTACCGCAGACTGTTAAGTGGATAACTGCGGTAGTGCGGTGAATGTCGTTAGCGGCATACATGTCTGCTACCACCATATTGCAAGGAGTCGGGATGCTAACCATGGTAATGCGGTGGAAGTAGCTAGTGGCAAGATGGCTATTACCACTACACTGTGGGCAGTCAAGAAGGTAGCCACAGTAATACGGTGGTAACCCCCAGCGACAGGAAATATTGTTACCGTTGTACCGCGAGCCGTTAAGTAGCTAACCACGGTAATGCTGTGGAAACAGTTAGTGGTTTGAATGACTGCTACCGCTGTACCACGAGCTATTAAGTAGCTCACCACAGTAATGTGGTGGAAGCGGCTAGCGGTTAGCTCGGAGCTACCGCTGTACCACGGATAGTCCAAAGAAAGACCGTGGTTGGGTGGTAAAGGAAGAGGTAACTGTTAAGTACCACTGTATCGCAGGGTGTTCAAAAGGAGGCCACAGTTGTGCAGTAAGGAAACAAATGTCATTGATCTACTCACGGATTTCAAAGTATTTTATGTGATTTCAAAATGTTTAATGTTTGTCCTCTTGGACTCCAAATGGGATTCATTTTTTTTGCAAAGGAATTCGCTTCGTCTGTTTTGGAAGTTTAGGGCAAAACCTTATTACTGTTGCTCGAAGGGTTTGAAACCCTACTGGCCACCACCATGGATCATTGGACTCGGCCATTTTTTCTTTGCTATCCCTACCATTTTTTGTTGTTGTATAGCAGATTGGGAGCAGTCAAGAGCCTTGCACAAAAGTTGCTCCACTTGTCTTCTTTTAGCCACAATGTGCTTGCATGTTTTTTTTGGGAGTTTGGAAGGCCGTTTTTGCTACTCTATAGAACTGGTAATCATTCATTGACAACAACATTAGTTTTCTAGGTACTCTTCTTTTGATTGGTTTGCAGATCCATTTTTGGTCAAGAAAAATGATTTTTTTTTTGTTCTTCTCATGAAAATTCTGAAACAACACTCATTTTTGAGGGCTATCATGTCAGTTATTTTAAGGATCTGGGTTATCTAGTTATGGGTAATGATAATTCCATCGAATCTTTGCATATGGTTATCTGGGTTCATGGATAACATTTCCTATGAAGCTTATTTGTCAGATTTCCTTGGGTATATGCATTCTTCATTACTTCATGTGGCTAAAAATACATTTGATGCATTGTTATTTCAGTCAAGGAGAATGGTTATCATTTCAGTTTTAATGATGTGATCTCACTGTTTTTATTTAATCACTGCATGTCCAGGCTTCTAATGAAGACATGCTCTATCACACTTCTATTCGTGGTCATTTCTATTCTATCCTCAATAGAAAGACAAAATCTTGAATTTGTGATCATTGCAACTTCAGATCTGACTTGACAATCTATTATGTGACCGATAAAACAACTATGCATAAAATTTTCTAGTATGTGAAATTCGATAGAGTGTGGTAATACTTCCAATTTGTAATGATTTTTTTTGAAAAAGGAAAAATGAGTGAGCTTAGGGTTCAATCATGACAGAATATCAAAAATGAAAAATAGGGGTATTATTACTGAGAGTTCTAGAAGTCTATTATGTTCTTTAGATGCTAAAAGTTGGAAAGCACAGTGTGTATTCAGATGTGTAGTTTTCTGTATGAAAAACATTGAAAATCAAACTGTGAAAAAGAAAGAAAGTATGTATGATTGAAAAAAATTTGATGAAACTGTATTGTAACTGTGTTAAGATTTTCCTCAAGCTGTCTTAAGGCTTGACAATGGGTGGATCACTGAAAATTCACTTTTGACTTTTGAATGTTTTACACATTGTCCATCAAGAGGCACTTGACAAAAATCAAGTGAAACAGAGAGATCCTCTGTACTATTGTATGTTCTATTAAAATTAGGAAAGGGGTTGGTGCTCCTTGAGATTGGTGTCTCTAAACAGAGGGGTTGGTGCTCCTTGAGTTGGTGCTCAGAAATCAGCCATTGAGGCTTTGTCAAAATAAATTATAGAAATGAAAGCCTAAAAAAGGCAGTAGGTTCAGGAGTGGTTTTTCTACCCCAGGAGGGTTTTCCACTCGACATATCTTGTGTCTCTGTGTGTCTTTTGCTTCAGTACTTTACTGCTTTAAAATGCAATGTTACATTACTCATTTTCAGTTTATATGATTGCATTCGATTACATGAATGACACTATCATTAAAAAAATGAGAATATATGTATGGCCCTTTTCAGTTTCAGTTTAAATTATTTAAGAATTTATAAACACTGATTCACCCCCCCCTCTCAGTGTATTTTCACTCCAACAATTGGTATCAGAGCCTAGGGTCCTCTGATAGGTCTTTCCCACCTAGGATTGATTCTAGACTTGGAGTCTTCAAAATGTCTCAAGCTCATGAAGGTACTTCCATGACTAGAGCTCCATTATTTGATGGAACTGATTATGTTTTCTGGAAAATCAGAATGGAGACCTATTTAACCTCAATAGACCTTGATGTCTGGAGCATACTTTTGATTGGTACACTATACCAACTACTTTGCCAACTACTTCTGATGAAAAGAAGAGATATGAAACTAATGCAAGAGCAAAGCATGCTCTTCTATGTGCTCTGACTAAAGATGTATTCATCAAAGTCATGCACTGTAGTTCTACTAGAGAAAATTGGACTAAACTTGAAACTATCTATCAAGGAAATGAAAAGGTAAAACAATCCAAAGTCCTCACTTTAAAACATCAGTTTGAAGAATTGAAAATGAGGGACAATGAGAAAGTTGCTAACTATTTTCTAAGAGTTGATGAAATAGTAAATGCTATGAAGGGTCTAGGAGAAGAAGTCAAGGAGTTTGACGTTGTGAACAAGGTCATCAGAACCTTGCCAACAAAATTCAAAGCTAAGGTAGCTACTCTAGAAGAGAAAAAACATTTTACCCAGCTTACCCTTGATAGTTTACAAGGCACTTTGATTGCCTATGAAATGAGGATCAGTAAAAACAACACCTCTACAAAAGAAGCAGCATTTAATGCTAAAAGGAAAGAAAGAGATGAGCTCTTTGAATCAAAATTTTTTGATTCTAAAGAATCCCATTTTGTAAGGAAACTCAAAAAGGGTTCTGGAAAGTATAAGGGAAAACTTCCCTTCAAATGCTTTAACTGTGGAAAGATAGGTCACTTTGCTGCAAAGTGTCCCTATGGTGACACAAACAGTGATAACGAGAAATCTGAAAAGTTTGCCAAGAAAAAGGCCTACAGACCCAAACAAAAATTTAACTTCAAAAAGAAGAAAAGTTTGTTCAGCAAAAATGAAACAGATTCTGAATCTAGTGACTATCTAGATGAAGAAGATGAAAATCTCTTCATGGCTGAAATCGTTCAGCAAGATGAAACAAACACAAATGATGCTGATGAAGGTGAAGTGGATTATGAAGGAGAACTGAAGTGTGCTCTAAAAGAGCTAAGAAAACTTAAGAAACAGTTGCGTGCTCAAGAACAGAATGTTGTTCAAGATAACTCACAAGAGCAGCTCACTAATCTTGAGATAATTTCTCTAAAAAGTCAATTTGAAGAATCCAAGAGAGTTGAAGATTGCCTTCGAATTGACATAAGTCTTAATCACCAAGAGATTCATAAACTTGAACATGAAATTTTAGATCTTAGGAAGAATATCGAAAAGTATGAAAGCACTCTTAAACTGAATGACATGCTTAGCAAATAGAAATTAAACAAATACAAAACTAGCATTGGCTTTGTTAAAGGTGAATGCTCAAATGACAGTGAGAAGAAAAATACTATTGTAGGAAACAAAAAGCCTAAACACAAAAATTCTAAGTTTGTCAAGGATCACAGTCATCCTTTTAGGAGCAACAAAAAGGTTTACAACTCCTACCCTCTCTTTTATGGGTACTGTTACTTCTACAATAAATTTGGTCACAAAGTAAATTCTAGCATATTTGTAAATGCTAGAACTCCTAGATTTGGCTTTAGGAAAAATCATGGTTTTGCAAGATAGATTAGATGTTTTACTTGCAAATCTTTGGGTCATTCAGCAAAGCAATGTAATGCTGATCAGCAAATTAAAAAGCTGAAAACCACAAAAGTTTGGAAACCCAAAGCAGTCAAAAATATTGAACAGACTATGCTTGTTCAAACTACTTTTCACTCTAAGAAGAAGGATCTATGGGTCCTGGACAGTGGTTGTTCAAACCACATGACCGGTGACAAAGAAAAATTTATAAATCTAGAAGACTATGTTGGCGGATATGTAAAATTCAGAGACAACTCTGGAATTTAAATCAGAGGAAGAGGTTCTCTGTTACTGAATGAAGACACTCCAATCTCAAATGTTTATTATGTAGAAGGATTAAAACATAACCTTCTGAGTGTTAGTCAAATTTGTGACAGTGGCTATCAAGTCCTATTCACTTCACAAGGATGTGAAATCAAAAACTAGCTAGGTAAAGTTGTTGCTACTGGAAGGAGGACTAAAGGAAATGTCTACAACTTACTAGAAACCTGTGGACATGAGAACAGTCATTGTATATGCTTAATGGGTTAGGTTGAAGAAATTTGGTTGTGGCACAAGAGACTAGGCCACATTAATTTTGACAATATGGTAAGAATCAGCAAAAATCAAAATGTAAGAGGTCTACCCCCTCTTAGAAAACCTGACAAAGCAGTTTGTAAAGAGTATCTAAAAGGAAAACAAACCAAGGTAAGCTTTAAGTCCAATGAACATTTTTCTATAAAGCCTCTGCAAATTGTTCATATTGACTTATGTGGTCCTACAAGGACTAGATCCATAAATGGTGAGAAATACTTCATGTTGTTTGTTGATGACTACTCTCATATGGTATGGGTTACTTTTCTCAAGAATAAATCAGAAGCTTTTGAATGCTTTAAAGTTTTTAGAAAACTGGTAGAAAGCGAAACAGACTTAAAACTGAAGTGTTTAAGATCTGACAAAGGTGGTGAATTCACCTCACAAGAATTCATAGACTACTATGACAAACATGGCATAAAAAGATAATATGCTGCTGCTAGAACACCCCAACAAAACGGGGTAGCTGAGCGAAAGAATAGGATTGCCAAAGAAATGGCAAGAACCATGCTAAATCAAGCAAATCTAGCCAATATGTACAGGAAAGAAGCTGTTCATACAACTGTCTACATTTTGAATAGAGTGCAGATTAGAGTGAAATCAAATTTCACTCCATATGAACTATGGTATGGAAAATCTACCCAAATTAAGAATTTTAGAATATTTGGCTGGAAGTGCTTTATCAAAAAAGATGGCGAAAACTTAGGTAGTTTCTAGTCTAAAACTGATGAAGGTATCTTTTGAGGATACTCTACACACAACAGAGCCTATAAATGCTTTAACAATAGGTTGAACAAAATTGTTGAATCTGTCAATGTTAAATTTGATGAAAATCTGTTGTTTGACACTGAACCTATGCAGGATGATGAAGAGGATGAATTTGAGCTTGATATAATCACTAAGAGCTTTGAAACTGCAAAGCCTGAACCAAAACAAGCAAGCCCTAAACTTTCTGAAGCACATTCTAAAGATGATGAAATCAACACAAAAAAATGTGAACCCAAAGTTACTTCAAAATCTCTTGCTAGAAATCATCCAAAGGATCTGATTATAGGAGATAGATCTGCAGGAGTTCAAACAAGAAAAAAATCTGCTAACTATGATGAAAAAGCTCACATAGCCGAGCTTACTGCATTTTGTTTAATCACCCAGTTTGAGCCCAAAATTTTTAATGATGCTCTAACTGATGAATGTTGGCTTAATACAATGCAGGAAGAAATTGATCAAATTGGGAAAAATCAGACTTGGGATCTAGTCCCAAGACCAGATGACAAAAATTTCATAGGTGGCAAGTAGATCTTTAGAAACAAACATGATGAAAATGGTTAGGTTGTTCGCAACAAGGCTAGAGATGTCTACAAAGGATATGCTCAGCAAGAAGGTATTGATTTTGGTGAAACAAGGTATTGATTTTGGTGAAACTTTTGCTCCTCTTGCTAGGCTTGAATCCATTATAATTTTCTTGGCATATTCTGTTTTCAAAAATTTCGCTATATATCAGATGGATGTAAAGACTGCCTTTTTAAATGGATACTTAGAAGAAGAAGTTTACATAGAACAGCCTGAAGGGTTTATATGTAAAAATAAACCAAATCATGTCTACAGGCTGAAAAAGGCTTTATATGGCCTAAAACAAGCTCCTAGAGCTTGGCACTCTAGATTGGACAGTCATTTACTGTCAAAAGGGTTCACTAGAGGAGGAGTTGACAGCAATCTGCATGTTAAAATTGACGGATCTGATATTCTTGTTGTTGAAATTTATGTTGATGACACCATTTTTGGCTGCAACAATGTTTCCTTGAGCAAAACATTCTCACAAATCATGGAATTTGAATTCAAAATGTCAATTTTAGGAGAACTGCCATTTTTCTTAGGTCTCTATATTTCACAACTTGACTCTGGCATCTTTCTATCTCAAGCAAGGTATGCAAAAGAAATTTTAAAAAGGTTTAAAATGGATGAAAGTCATCCAGTAAGAACCCCAATGGCTACTAGCTGTAAACTTAGCAAAGTTGATGACTCCCCTGTTGTAAACTCAACTGATTATAGGTCAATTATAGGTAGCCTATTGTATTTAACTACCTCAAGACCTGACATAATGCAAGTTGTTTGCATGGTTGCTCATTTTCAATTTGCTCCTAAAGAATCCCACATCAATGTTGTTATAAGAATTCTTAAGTATGTACAGGGAACAATTGACTATGGTCTCTGGTATCCCAGAAGCAATGATTTCTCTTTAATAGCTTATACTAATTTTGATTGGGCAGGATATCTAGATGATAGGAAAAGTACCAGTGGTGCTGCTTTCTTTCTTGGTGATAGTTTAGTGGCTTGGCACAACAAAAAGCAAGAATCTGTGTCACTCTCTACTGTTGAAGCAAAATACATAGCTACCACTTCTTGCTACACTCAGGTAATTTAGATGTCACATACATTATTAGATATGGGTATTGAAATTCCAAAAGCAATTACTATTCTGTGTGACAATACTAGTGTAATAAATATCTCAAAAAATCCAGTTATGCACTCTCGAACTAAACATATAGCTATAAAATTTCATTTTCTTCATGAAAAGTTGCTGGCTAACGAGGTATTTGTGCAATATGTTCCTACACAAAGCATAGGTTGCTGACATTTTTACAAAACAATTGGCCAAAGATGTCTTTGAGAGACTTCAGTCTCGATTTGGAGTAGTCTCTCAATCTTTGCTATCTTAATCAGTCTATCTTGGTGATAGGGGGAGTTGGTTAGCTCTTCCTACAGCTTATACTTTGCTTCTCAAAGGTTCTTTATGCTATTTGATGGCATTTCATAGTTGGTTATGGTTTATCCTTGTTTGGTCTCCCTTTATCCTTGTGTCAAAAAGGGGGAGAATTTTGAGCATCTGTTACAGTTCATTATCCTTGTTTTGGTGGCTCAGATTTTCCATCAAGGACAAAGGAGGAGTTTGTTGAATCCCTCTTATGTTGTTTTTGTCCTTGATGTCATCTTATAATTCTATGTCACTTGGTGCTTATCTTCTCAGCTGGTTCATATTTTGGTTGGCACATTCACTTCATTGATATTACTATCTTGGTGGCACTGATCGTTTAACTCCATGTGCAAATTACAAGTTCTTGTTGAGTTTTATACAAGTTATAGTGTGGTTTGATCAGGCTCTTGCATCCTGAAATGGTTAATGGTTCACATGGTGCAACATGTTTCTCAGAATAATAAGGTGATCATTATTGTGTTAATGGAATTTTGAACCTTTCATGAGATCAGCTTTTATTTTTACTTCACAATGCTTTGGACTTAAATCTGATGGAAAATTGGTTTTGGTTAAAGAGATTTAAATTGATCTCTTATATGCATTTACATCAGGTCAAAAATATTAATATTGACTTGGGTTTAAAAGCCGACAACATGGTATACCTCTCATATTTGGTAAGACCATGCTTAAAAAGTCTTACCGCAGTACCGCAGACTGTTAAGTGGATAACTGCAGTAGTGTGGTGAATGTCGCTAGCGGCATACATGTCTGCTACCGCCATATCGCAAGGAGTCAGGATGCTGACCACGGTAACACGGTGGAAGCAGCTAGTGGCAAGATGACTATTACCACTACACCACGAGTAGTCAGGACGATAGCCGCGGTAACGCGGTGGTAATCGCCAGTGACAGGAAAGATTGTTATTGTTGTACCGCGAGTCGTTAAGTAGCTAACAGCGGTGGAAATAGTTAGTGGTTTGAATGATTGCTACTGCTATACTACGAGCTATTAAGTAGCTCACCACGGTAATGCAGTGGAAGAGGCTAGCAGTTAGCTTGGAGCTACCGCTGTATTGCGGATAGTCCAAAGAAAGACCGTGGTTGGGCGGTAAAGGAAGAGGTAATTATTAAGTACCACTATACCACAAGGTGTTCAAAAGGAGGCCACAGTTGTGCGGTAAGGCAACAAATGTCATTGATCTACTCATGAATTCCAAAGTATATTATGCGATTTTGAAATGTTTAATGTTTGTCCTCTCGAACTCCAAATGGGATTCATTTTTTTTGCAAAGGAATTCGCTTTGTCTATTTTGGAATTTTAGGGCAAAACTTTATTACTATTGCTCGAAGGGTTTGAAACCCTATTGGCTGCGACCATGGATCATTGGACTCGGCTGTTTTTTCTTTGCTATCCCTACCATTTTTTGCTGTTGTACAGCAGATCGGGAGCAGTTCGGAGCCCTGCACAAAAGTTGCTCCACTTGTCTTGTTTCAACCACAATTTGCTTGCACTTTTTTTTTACGAGTTTGGAAGGCCGTTTTTTCTCCTCTATAGAACTGGTAATCATTCATTGATAGCAACATTAGTTTGCCAGGTACTTTTCTTTTGATTGGTTTGCAAATCCATTTTTGGTCAAGCAAAATGAAAAACATTTTTGTTCTTCTCATGAAAATTCTAGAACACTCATTTTTGAGGGCTATCATGTCAGTTATTTTAAGGATCTGGGTTATCTAGTTATGGGTAATGATAATTCCATCGAATCTTTGCATATGGTTATCTGGGTTCATCGATAATGTTTCTTGTGAAGCTTATTTGTTAGATTTCCTTGGGTATATGCATTCTTCATTACTTCATGTGGCTAAAAATACATATGATGCATTATTGTTTTAGTCAAGGAAAATGGTTATCATTTCAGTTTTAATGATGTGATCTCACTATATTTGTTTAAGCACTGCATGTGCAGGTTTCTAATGAAGACATGCTTTGTCACACTTCTATTTGTGGTCATTGTTGTTCTAACCTCAATAGAAAGATAGAATCTTCCATTTGTGATCACTGCAACTTCAGATCTGACTTGACAGTCTATTATGTGACCGGTAAAACAACCGTGCATAAAATTTTCTAGTATGTGAAATTCGATAGAGTGTGGTAATACTTCCAATTTGTAATGATTTTTTTTTGAAAAAGGAAAAACTAGTGAGCTCAGGGTTCAATCATGACAGAATATCAAAAGTGAAAAATAGGGGTATTATTACTGAGAGTTCTGGAAGTCTATTATGTTCTTTAGATGCTGAAAGTTGGAAAACACAGTATGTATTCAGATGTGTAGTTTTCTATATGAAAAACATTGAAAATCAAACTGTGAAAAAGAAAGAAAGTATGTATGAGTGAAAAAAGTTTGATGAAACTGTATTGTAACTGTGTTAAGATTTTCCTCAAGCTGTCTTAAGGCTTGACAATGGGTGGAACACTGAAAATTCACTTTTGACTTTTAAATGTTTTACACATTGTTCGTCAAGAGGCACTTGATAGAAATCAAGTGAAATAGAGAGATCCAATGTACTATTGTGTGTTCTATTAAAATTAGGAAAGGGGTTGGTGATCCTTGAGATTGGTGTCTCTAAACAGAGGGGTTGGTGCTCCTTGAGTCGGTGCTCAGAAATCAGCCTTTGAGGCTTTGTCAAAATAAATTATAGAAATGAAAGCCTAAAAAAGGCAGCAGGTTCAGGAGTGATTTTTCTACCCCAGGAGGGTTTTCCACTCGGCATATCTTGTGTCTCAGTGTCTCTTTTGCTTCAGTACTTTACTGCTTTAAAATGCAATGTTACATTACTCATTTTTAGTTTATATGATTGCATTCGATTAGATGAATGACACTATCATTGAAAAAATGAGAATATATGTATGGCCCTTTTCAGTTTCAGTTTAAATTATTTAAGAAGTTATAAACACTGATTCACCCCCCCCCCCTCTCAGTGTATTTTCACTCCAACACACTAGAGCCTCAACAATAGCTTTCTTAATTTTTGTAAATGCCTCCTCGGATTCTATACTCCATTCCACTTTTTCCTCTTGTTTTAGCAAAGCATTCAAGGGCCTCACTATCTCCACAAATCCAGTGATAAACTCGTTCAGAAACTATGTCTGAATTTCCAGCTTTATGCCCCTTCATTCTTGCCTGCATTTATCGCCATACTACTGCAGTTATCTTTTGTGTTCTAGTAGTACTACGATGAAGCGTTTGGTGGTTACCACCATACCGTGTGTAGTTTTCTTCTCACTGTGGTGGCCGCGGTATCTATTTTCCCCTTTGTCTGGTGGTTATCGCCATACCGTGGCCAGCCAAGAGGTTGATCGTGGTGGCCGCAGTTAGCCCACTTGTGGCCTGGCTGGTGGTTACCACCATACCGCGGCTAGCCAAGAGGCTGACCACGGTGGTCACGATAAGGCTGCCAATAGCTTGGCTAATGGTTACCGCCATACCATGGCTAGCCAAGAGGATGACTGTGGTGGTTGTGGTAAGGCCGCCAGTGGCCTCGTTGGCGGTTACTACCATACTGTGGCCAGCCAAGAGGATGATCGTGGTGGCCATGGTAAGGCTGCTAGTGGTCTGGCTGGCAGTTACCACCATATAGCGGCCAACCAAGAGGCTAACCGCGGTGGCCACGGTAAGGCCACCGACAGCCTGGCTGGCAGCTACCGCCATACCATGGCTAGCCAAGCCGGCTACTATTGTACCATGGTGAGTCTTGGAGCTAGTTGTGGTAGCATGGTAAAGTGAGTGATAGAGCTCGAGTGGACTTGATTAGCTTATCGCGATATCGCGAGCTGGTCGAGCGGGTTCTACGGTAGTGCGGTAAGGTCTGTGGAGACCTCGATTTAGCTCATTGACTGGTTTTGACCGAGTTAGACTCGATGTCAAAAGTGGATAGCAAATGGAATGTAGAAACATGGCTCAGTTTCAAAGCGATAATTTTCTAAAGGCCAAAGTCATAGAAGCAGTAATTGCAAGTCGATTCAGGGTGGCAGACAGGACCCGTTTTAGGTAATGAAGTTATGACCCGGGTGGCTTGATGCAACGAGATCGGTATGGGTAGATCATTCGTGCCATTGAATCAGACATGATTTGTAAATGAGATTAGCGATTGACTGATGGGTTCGAATTGTATATTATATAGAACATTGTAATAGTGAAATGAGAGGATGAGTTAGAATTCAGAGTGTGTTGTTGTGAGTTGATTAGAGAAGACTGTAATTTTGTATGTAACTATTCTGTTACTGTAATAAAAATTGTCTGGACTTTGTGTGGTGGGTTTTTTACTTGAAAAGGTTTTCCCACTTATATCTTGTGTCAATCTGTGAATGCTTATTTTTGTTATCTATTTTTTACATACATGTATTCATCTCAAGTAGTTTTAGTATGCTATTGAAACTGGTTTATGCTTTTCTCCTTTGTTGTATTAGTGTTAAGGGAATGTATTCCACACTGTTGGGTCTTTAGATCCATGCCTATTTTTTCCTTCAAGTGGTATCAAAGCTTGGCCAGTTGTATCCTTGTAGGAAATATTAGTTTTTTGTGCTAATACTATTTCAATGGGAGTCTTGCATTGTTGAAACTTGTTTCTATTTGAGATGGCGAGTACATCCGGTAGAGTTGACATTGAAAAATTCAACGGTAGTAACTTTGGGTTATGGAAACTCAAGATAGAAGACTTTCTTGTGGATAGAGATCTCTGGATTGTAGTGTCTGGAACTAAGCCACAAAGTGCTATGCAAGAAGCTTGGGATCTTGCTGATAGAAAAGCAAGAGGTTTGATAAGACCGAGTCTTGCTGATTATGTTCTCCTAAACATCCATGAGGAGTAGTTTGCAACTAAATTATGGAAGAATCTTGGTGACATTTATTAGGGAAAGTCTCTGGTAAATAAGTTATTCCTGAGGAATAATTTGTACTCCTTGAAGATGGATGAAGGTGCATGTTTTGTAGACCATCTGAACTCGTATAACATGAGTGTTACTCAGCTGGCATCTGTACGTGTAAAGATAGAGGAGGAGGATCGTTGCATGCTCCTTGATGTAGAGAAAAGGGGATTCACAACTCAATGTTCCATTTACTTCACAACTTTCATAAATTTATTCATCTCAAAGAATTTTTAAGTGCATTCTAGATCACATTAGAAACATAACCATGGTAGCCCACAATTTAATGCAATGAATAGTCATTAATAACTTATACAAAATAAATAATAAATCCAATTGCTTCAGTGAGCTTTAAGATAACATAATTATAGACCTCCCTTACAATTTTTATAAAGATTCAATGGTTGAAAGTAAAGTTATTTAATTTTTCCCATAACTGCAAACCCTAGGCAGTGTTCAAACCTGCCCTCACCAAAATAGACATAACTTGTTCAAATCTTACTGAAATTTGACGAGACTTGAAGAAAATGAAACTAGATTCAAATATCTAAAATTTCCAATATTTATTAGGTCTTTATTTTATCTTTACAATACGTACCATTCTCTACAACATCCTGCAACTTTTAGAGTAAACAATCCCATAGGGTTGCCAATGGTAAAATGATCATAACTTTCTCCAACCTCAATGAAAATATACCAAACCAATTGCAAATGAAATATAGTTCATTATTATATCAATAAAAATAAATTTAAGGTCTTTAAAACTTCATACAAATCTGTACCATTTAAAATAACAGGGCAGAACATTGGAAATTACAGAAAACTTCATGCCTTCCTTTTAAATTCTTGTTTAAAACCACATTCCACCCCCCATTTCGACTTGGAGGCCCATTTTTATACTTGAAAAATCAAGTTATTCTCCAACCAACCTAAAACTACCATTTAACAACTTTTAACAAACTTTTAAAAAGTTGTCATTTAACAAGAAAAGTTGTTATGACAACATTTGACAACTTTTGACAACTTTTGACAATGTTTTCATTTTTTAAACCAAATGACACCAAACCTTCATCAATGACTCCAAATGACTTAAAAAATATATAAAATGGATCATTCAACCTTATTACATGATTAAAACACCTAATTTAATAAATTTATACAACATGGCCTCATGGAGGCTTGAAGGAAAATAGGTGCTCCTGCACCACTCCTGTTGTGTTTGTTACCTGACAGCTAGGATCATCTTGTGATGGCCATTGGAAGCAGCACTGCTACTTTCAATATGGAAGAAATTGTTGCCACATTGCTATCTGAAGAGATTTAGAGGAACTCTTTAGAGATGGCCAAAGAGGCTCTTGTTGTTTGAGGTAGACCAAAGGAGAAAGGCAAGAAGAAGGACAAGAAGTCGAATTCCAAATCTGTAGGGAGATCAAAGTCTCCTGGTAAAAAGTTCAAGGTGTGATGCTGGAACTGTGGGAAACCTGGTCATATAAGGAAGGACTAGAAGGAGAAGAAGAAGAATACTTCTGACAATGAATTTTCTCAAAGTGATGCAGATGCCTTCATTGTAGCAGCCTTGACAACTCAGGCATCAGATGATGTCTGACTAGTTGACTCAGGTGCTTCTTTTCACATGACATCCAATAGAGAATGGTTCTCTAAATACATGAAGTATGACAGTGGAAAGTTATACTTGGAAAGTGATTCAACATTGGAGATAGTTGGTAGAGGGAGAGTCAGAATTCAGTTTCCTGATGGGAGAGTCAAAGGTATTGGTGGCATACTTTACATACCAGGTCTGGCTCGAAATCTTCTTTTTGTTAGTAAGTTAAATGATGCTGGTGTAGAAGTTCCTTTTTCTAGTAAGGGATGTAAAATGGCTAGAGGTACAATGGTGTTGGCTAAGGGTGTTCGGACTGGCACTTTGTACAAGTTGGATGCATGACTTGTTCTTTGCAACAGTGCCTTTGTAAAGTCATGTAACGTTGCACCTGTAGAGAAAGATGAAGACACTTCTTTGGCTGCAAATGCTATGAAGGTAAAACTCCCAACTGAGAAGACTATTTTGTGGCATCATATACTTGGTCACATTGGTGAGAAAGGTTTAAAAAACTTGAAGAATAAAAATCTTGTAGAAGGGCCTGATGATTGTAACCTTCAGTTCAATTTTTGCGAACATTGTATTTATGGAAAACAACACCGTGTTTCTTTTTATTCAAGTCCTCACAAATCTTTTGGTATACTGGATAATGTTCATTCTAATGTGTTTGTTTCAGTTAATGTTCCATCATTATCAAAGTCTAGATATTATGTTTCTTTTATTGATGACTGTTCGAGAAGGGAATTTGTATACTTCATCAAAAGTAAATTAGAAGTGTTTAGTCGATTTAAATAATTTAAATCTTTGGTTGAAAATTGGACTAGAAGGAAAATTAAGTGCTTGAGGACAAATAATGGTGGTGAGTTTTGTTCTGCAGATTTTGAAAGGTATTGCGTTGATCATGGAATTAAAAGGCACAAGACAATGCCTTACACTCCACAAAAATAGAATTGCTGAAAGGTTGAACAAGACGCTGATGGAAAAGGCAAGGATTATGCTGAGTGGTGTTGGTCTAGAGTAGAAGTTCTAGGTTGAGGTTGTGGCTACAACATGCTATTTGATAAGTAGATCTCCTTGTGCATCTTTTTTTGACAAGACACCTTTGGAAGCATGGTTTGGTAATAATCCCTCTCTGAGGCATGTCCGTGTGTTTGGATGTGAGGCATATGTTTATGTGCCAAATGAAAAGAGATCTAAATTGGATAACAAGGTTGTCAAATGTATTCTCATCAGCTATCGAGTTGGTGTGAAAGGATACAAGCTTTGGAATCCTGTTATTGAGAAGGTTTTGTACAGTAGAAGCATGATATTTTATGAGCTAAAACCTTCAGTTAGTGATTAGTAACTTGAGAAAAATCAAAGTGAGTAGAAGAATGATGCAGTTGATATTCCCCAAACTCCAGAAAGGGAAGAGTTGCATGGTGTGCCTGAGACTGAGGAGAGCTCAAGCAGCTCTGAAAGTTCTGATGACGAAGAACAACCTCAGCCTATAAGAAGTTCTACACAAGAAAAAAGACAACCTGAAAGGTATGGTTTCTCTTTGTTATATTCAAACTGTGCCTATGCTTTAATTACTAGCACTGATGAGCCTAGGACTACAAAAGAAGCAATTAGCATGGCCGATTCAAAGTCTTCACTAGAAGCCATGTATGAAGAAATGGATTCTTTGAAAAAGAATGATACCTAGAACTTGGTACCACTTCCAAAAGGGCGAAAGCCTATTGGTTGCAAGTGGATATTCAAAAGGAAGATAGTTCTTGATGGTAGTGTTGAGAAGTATAAGGCTAGGTTGGTTGCAAAGAGTTTTTCTCAAATTGAGGGAATAGATTATGGAGAGATATTTTCCCCTGTAGCAAAGCTGACATCCATCAAATTTCTATTGTCTTTAGTAGTTCTGTATGATTTTGAAATTGAGTAGATGGATGTGAAGACAATGTTTCTCCATGGTGAGTTGGAAGAAGAAATCTACATGTCCGAGACTGAGCATTTTGTTGAAAGAGGTAAAAAAAATCTGGTTTGCAAGTTAAATAAACCTATCTATGGTTTAAAACAATCTCCTAGGATGTGGTACCAAAAATTTGACACGTTTGTGTTATCAATTGGATTTGTGAGATCAAATTATGATCATTGCATTTATTATAAATCTGAGAATGATTGTGTGCTTGTTATTACCCTGTATGTGGATGATATGTTATTCATTGGAAATAGCAAGAATATGATTTTTGATCTTAAATCTTAGTTGTCTATAAAGTTCGAAATGAAAGATCTTGGTGTAGCTAGGTACGTTCTTGGAATGGAGATTACCAGGGACATAACAAGCAGAAAGTTTTGGGTCAGTCAGAGTAAGTATGTGAAGACAGTTCTAGAGAGGTTTAGCATGGATGACTGCAAGCAACTTATTGTTCCAATCATGCATGTAACTAAGCTGTCTATTGAAGACTATCCAAAATATGCTTCTGAGATGGAAGACATGACCAGTGTGCCTTATGCAAGTGTTGTTGGTAGTTTGATGTATGCTATGGTCTGTACAAGACCAGACATTGCCCAAGTAGTGGGATTTCTACGTCAATTTATGGAAAATTCGAGAAGATCACATTGGGATGCTATGAAGAGAGTGTTTAGGTATTTGAAGGGGACTTCAAATTATGCATTGTGTTACCATGGAAATTTGATTGGATCACAGAGGACTATCAGCATCCTTGGGTATGATGATTCAGATTGGGTAGGGGACATTGACAGTAGATGATCCACCGGTGGATACACTTTCATGCTTAATGGTGGAGCAATCAGTTGGATGAGCAAGTGACAGGTTGTAGTTTCTTTATCCACAACATAGGCAGAGTACATGGCTGCAACTCACACCTATAAAGAGGTTGTTTGGTTAAACCGTTTGTGTTCAAACATCAGATTCAATGCTAGGAAGATTTCAATCTACTGTGATAGTCAAAGTGCCATTTGTTTGGCAAAGAATCCAACCTTTCATGCTAGAACCAAGCACATTGATGTACAATATCATTTCGTAAGGGATATGGTTGAAGATGGTAAGGTCAGTCTAGAAAAGGTGGACACCTTGAAGAATTTTGCAGATGCTTTGACAAAGAAAGTTAGCACAGACAAGTTCAGGATGTGCGCAGAATCAATGGGCCTTGGGGCCTATGACAGACAGTGAGTTTCGTTGCAATGGGGTTGCTGGAAATGTTCACCAAGTGGGAGCTTGTTGAGAAACTATGTCTCAATTTCTAGCTTTATGCCCCTTCATTCTTGCATTTATCGCCATACCATTGCAGTTATCTTTTGTGTTCTAGTGGTACTGCAGTGAAGCATTTGGCAATTACCACCATACCGCACACAATTTTCTTCTCACCGCAGTGGCCATGGTATTGGTCTTCTCCTTTGTTTGGCGGTTATCACCATACCATGGCCAACCAAGAGGCTAACTGTAGTGGTCATGGTAAGGCCGCCAGTGGCCTGGCTAGTAGATACCGCCATACCATGGTTAGCCAAGAGGCTGATCGTGGTGGCTATGGTAAGGCCACCAATGACCTGGCTGGTGGTTATCGCCATACCATGGCTAACCAAGAGGCTGACTACGGTGGCCGTGGTAAGGCCACTAATAGCCTAACTAGTGGTTACCACCATACCACGGCCAGCAAAGAGGCTGACCACGGTGGTTGTGGTAAGGCTCCCAATGGCTTGGCTGGTGGTTACCACCATACCGTAGCCAGCCAAGAGGCTGACCATAGTGGCCACAGTAAGGCCACCAGTAGCCTAGCTGGTAGTTATCACCATACCATGGCCAGCCAAGAGGCTGACCACGGTGGCCATGGTAAGACCACCATTGGCCAGCCAAGCTGGCTATCGCTATACCATGGTGAGTTTTGGAGCTAGCTGCAGTAGCTCATTAAAGTGAGCGACAAAGCTCAGGTGGACTTGGTTGGCTTACCAGCATACCATGAGTTGGTCGAGTGGGGTCTGTGGAGAGCTCAATTCAGCTTGTTGACTGGTTTTGACCAAGCTGGACTCGGTGTCGGAGGCAGATAGCGAATGGAATGCAGACACGTGGCTCAATGTCAAAGTGATAATTGGCTAGAGTCCAAATTCGTAGCAGGATTAATTTCAAGTTAATTCAGGGTGGTGGACATGACTCGTTTTAGGTAATGAATTTAGGACCTCGGTGGCTCGATGTAATCAGATCGGTATGGGCAGACCATTGGTGTGATTGAATCAGACATGATTTGTACCTGAGATTAGCCATTGACTGATGGGTTTGAACTATATATTATATAGAACATTGTAATAGTGAAATGAGAGGATGAGTTAGATAGAATTTAGAGTGTGTTGTTGTGAGCTGATTAGAGAAGACTGTAATTTTGTATGTAACTGTTCTGTTACTGTAATACAAATTGTCTGGAGTTTGTGTGGTGGGTTTTTTACTTGAAAAGGTTTTCCCACTTATATCTTGTGTCAATCTGTGAATTCTTATTTCTGTTATCTATTTTTTACATACATGTATTCATCTCAAGTAGTTTTAGTATGCTATTGAAACCGGTTTATGCTTTTCTCCTCTGTTGTATTAGTGTTAAGGGAATGTATTCCACACTATTGGGTCTCTAGATCCATGCCTGTAACCTTCCCAAAGAATGACTTCATTTATTTTTTGCTTGTAGGAGGATGAATCTTCAAAATAGCCTCTATTCACTCAGGATCAATGGTGATGCACTGTTTTGAAATAATATGTCCTAGCAATTTTCCCTCTGTAACCCCAAAAATAAACTTTTTTGGATTAAGTGAGATTCCAAACTCTCTACACCTTTGGAATAATTTTCATAAATCTGCTATATGATTAACTCACTTCTTATAGAAGACTTTCAAATCATCCATATAAATAATGATGTAGTTACCAATTATGTCCTTAAAAGCAATATCCATAGCCCTCTGGAATGTAGCTCTAGCATTGATCAACCCAAAAGTCATTCTTTTGTAAGAAAAAGTTCCCCATTTTGTAGTGAAGGTAGTTTTATACCTATCTTCATATTGAACCATGACCTGGTTGTATCCAAAATACCCATCCAGAAAAGACATCATCTGGGATCCATTGACAATCTGAAGTGCCTCATCCAATGAAGGAACCGGATAATTATCTTTTTTTGATGCCCTATTAAGATTCCTAAAGTCCACTCATAGTCTGATTTCTCCATTCTTTTTTCTCACAGGAACCAAATTCGCAACCCAGGTTGAATGCCTCACTTGAAATATAATTCATGCTGAAAGTAGCTTATGTACTTCTTTCTAAATGATGGGTTCTTATAGAGCATTAATTGGTCTTTGTCTTTGTCTAAATGGTTTGACATTTGACTTCAAGGGAATGGAGTGTGTAATGATTAAAGTATCATATGTTTTTAAGTCTTCATAACTCTAGGCTATCACATCTTGATATGTGTGTATATCATCAATAATCCCTCTCCTTTCTTTGGGAGTACATAGCTTATGAATAAAAATGTTCTTTACATCATCTTGTGTCTCCATGTTGTATGTTTCACATTGAATAATAAGATATTCCCTTTTGACTTGTTGTTCTTGGTCTTTTATCCTATCCAAATCAGAAATTCATTCTAACTGCACCATACCTCTTTGGATAGTGTTGGTCTTTAGGTTGATGACCCCTCCCAAGTCCATTTCTACCTCTTGAGGCTATACTTCATCAATTACTTGAGAATAAAACACATCACAACTTGTAATGAAATCAATAATATGCTTATCATCTTCGAATAGCTAGAAATTGGTAACATTGTCAGGTACCGAAGGTACTGGAGTGAGCTCCATAGTAAACTTCTTCAATACTAGAAGTGATAAAGGTTGCAATGTACTAGCCACTTGTGCCAGAGAATTTGCAACTTGGTTCTTACTTTGAGGAATCAACTGGATGTTGAAAGCATCAAATCCCTTAATAAGATCCCACACTCTATGTCTATAAATAGTCATCCTTCTGTCACAACATGAATTGTTTTTCCTCACCTACCTGACTACCAACTCATAATCCCCTAAAAATTATAATATATTAACTTTTTTCCTCGATGCCATTAAAAACCCATGGATTAAAGCTTCATATTCAGCCATATTATTAGTACATTGGAATTTTAGTCTATGAGCAGAAAAATAGCTCTTGCCTTTAGGACTAATCAATTCAAACCCTTCTCCAACACCTTGCTTAGATTTGGATCCATCGAATCTTAACATCCAACATCCATCATTCCCTGATTGTTTTGAGTCATCTTTCATTTTACTGCAACTAGGAGGCTCTTTAGGAAGCATTGGTTTTTACCCTTGTCATTATTTTTCTCTCCCTTTATATTTAGCCTAACAATTGGGATTGGGTTAATGCACTTTTGTACCTGCTCCACAATAGTTTGACATACATGACATTCCAACTCAGACTGGGGAGCAGCATGGACTCGACACCAATTAGGAAGCAATAATTCTTTAAAATTCATATTACTTCCAAGCTGGATTTGATTCTCCATACACCTCTGGATGAAATCCTCGAAGTTATCCAAAAACTTGAGCTGCCTATCCTCTTGGTCATTGGTTTCATTTGTTTGCTCACTCAGTGTTTTAGAATCCTTGATGGACTCATCTTGGATCATAAATATTTCCTCAAACCCACCGGATTCTGATGTAGATTCATAAAATGGGCCCTGCAACATAAATACCTCTTCTATATCCGAGACTGATGCAGCCAACACATAGTTCCCTATGCTAACCTCTAATACTAATATCTCATTTGAAGTATTCTGGTACTTAGTGATTACATACTTCATTCTAGGATCTCTTTAAATCTTGATCTAATTTGGAACTCCTTTTCATGGTAGCCACATGTGAGAATGGTCTATAGATGTATATCCATTTAATGCCTTAGTGAAATCCTAACCCAAAATCAAACCATAGGTGTCTGAAATATCAACAACCTGAATGTTGATCACCTATTGCACCCTAGGATCTGATGCAACCTATGTGGGGATCATTTTCAGTTCTCCTACTACACTCACCTCTATCTTGTCTAATTGAGTGACCTTCTTTTGAGAGGCTATAGGGGTAATACCTAATTCTTTATAGACAACAAAAGGCATAACATTTGTAGATGCTCCCAAATCCATAAAACAATTATGCAGATTCTTCCCAAAGATATGAAAAAAATCAGAAAGGGAGGGGTTTCCATCTTGCCTTGGAATAGACTCAAATGGGTGTCATCTTGTGCAACCTGACTGTTATCCTCATATTTTCCCTCATCCGTAGGTGGGGCCTGGTGCTAGCCTTTGGGTGCTTGTGAATTAAAGGATCTAACAACTGCCCCATTGGTAGTTACTCCCTGTGGTGTTGTGTTTGAATTGAAAGACCCCAAGAAAGCATTCCTAATAGTAGGGGCTCTTACTAATTCAAAAGAAGAAAGACTTACCTTTAATTTTCTGAATTCCTCAGCCACATATATTCCTAATTGCTCCATGTTCATATCAGCATGAGCTTCCTTGCAACAACTAGTCTGTTTGTACTTTGATATTTCAACATTATTTCCCTTTGATATATCAAGTCGTCATTTCTTCACAAATTAAGATGTTGGCACATGAGGGTAAGATGGATTATTATTGGCTTGTGGATCTAGTGGGGTAGTGAAATTGTTTGGAGGGATAGAAGTAGTGAAAGGGCCTCTAGATTGTGGAATTTTGTTAGGCCTGTTCCTCAAATCATATTTCTTTATGGGTTGCTAAAACATCTGAACTTATTCAAAACCAACTTCCTCCTCATCCAAAGGGCCATTATCATTCTCATTCTCTTCATCAAACAACTAATAAATTTCATCCTCATTCAACACCTGCTCTGTCTCTTTATCCTAGTCACTAGACTCTTCTTTTGGTTCATTCTCCTCACCTTTTGGGAATGGAGCATGGTTAAGTACCATTACTGGGGAATCATAAGGATTTGAGGGCACAATCTCCTAATGATTGGAATTGTTTTTAACTTCATACTAAAAGATGGAGGCAACAGTCTGAAACTCAGAACATCTAACTCAGAGTGTTGAATTATATTATGGATCCTACACCATCTAGACAAAGCTACTTTTGCCAGATACACACCACTTGGAGGCTTCTCCTAGGTAGAAGGTTGATCCAATGGAGTGGGAATTCCTCTATTGTTAGGTCCAGTATTCCATGGTCTATTTTTTCTAGGTGGTTGCCTTCTATTGAACCACTATCCACCTTGTTGCCCCTTGTAAAAGTTTTAGACAAGGCCTTGTCCTTTTTCAAAATTTTGATTTCTGTCAAAATGTTGTCCTCTATCAATTTTTTTTCCTTTAGCAATATTTTTGTTCTCTCTATTGTAGTTCGATTGCGTGTTCTTCTACATAGCCTAGAGTTGGTTGTTCTGATTTCTTAGATAGGTCACCTCCATATTCAGTTGATTCACTTGCTCAGTTAACTCATCCAACCGTTCCTTATCTATACCATTGTATGGCATTGAATTCACATTACTGGGTGGATATCCTCATGCTCATATGGAACTAACATACTGATTCATGACTTATGAATTATGCAAATATGTAGGAAAACCAGTCTGCTGCTGCGGGTAAAGCGATTGATTGGCTCTTTGCTAAGGATAAAAGGTCATTAGCTAAGCCTGAT
Organism: Sequoiadendron giganteum; assembly: GCA_007115665.2. Classification (NCBI taxonomy): domain Eukaryota; kingdom Viridiplantae; phylum Streptophyta; class Pinopsida; order Cupressales; family Cupressaceae; genus Sequoiadendron; species Sequoiadendron giganteum. Next base: position 73,739,903 of record CM021105.1, read on the forward strand.
TTATTGGAGGAACTGGGTGTGGGATCAAAGGTAATGGTGGTATTGGATTCATAATGGGAGCATGATTAGTCAAAGAGTGGTTGAGAGCTTGGACTTGTCCAGGATGTGTAGCGGGTCCTAAGGATGGAAAAGGTCTTGAAAAATGTTGCCTTAGATTAGTATTGACCTTAACAACCTTTGTATATGCAATGAGCAAAGTAGTTGGGGGATTAGTCCTCCATTTAAGGAAGTTGGATGTAAGGTTGACAAGGGATTCAAAGTAGACCTCTAGGGCAGTAGCGTCATCTACAACATAAGGTGCTTGAATTCTAGTTTATGTATGGTGAAACCTATTATTGAATGACCCCATAGGCTCATTAATTTCCCTCTTAACTCCGGTAAACTACATGTAGAGCTCATTAACACTAATGAGAATTTTAAACTTCCATAGAAATGCAGTCTCTGGTTCTGTCCAATTATGGATAGAAGCAGTAGGTAAGTGATTATACCAATAAAATACCTCTTCCCCCAGGGAATAAGGGAAAATCCTCCATGCAACATCGGCATGGTTGATCCCTCTATCCCTCAGATAGGTCTTGAAAATCCTAATATGCTCCTATGCCATCCTATTGGGATAAGTGGTATTGAACTTAGAGAAAAAGTGCTCAGGGTCCTTGGGCATGACATTGTAATTATTGAAGATCAAGGGAGATGGGTTATTGGCCAGGAAAGCCATTGGTGGAGGTGGATGCAATAATGTTGATTTATGGCTAGTTGGGGCTGCGAAATAGGAATGGCTTCACGATCTGATGACGATGATCTTGATGAGGATGAGGATGATGGGGATGATGGGAGTGGTTGGGTGGATGATGATTCTCCTCATTTCTTGATCCTTCTTCCCCTAGTAGGAACTTGCAATTCTTGAAATTCATGTTCTCTTGGAGTAGATTTGGTTCTTATTTTGAACCTCTCAGGAGAAATGTCTTACAAAAATTGATCCAGCTTGCTTATTCAGGCCCTCCCTCTAGTGCCAATCTATTGATGGTGTTTTCTACACAGAAACAACTCAGGAAAAAAATAATATCCTATCTCTCTTGAAACTTAAATCTCAATGAACAAAGAGATAACCCAAAGGTCTCTAATGTCAGGTCTTGACAATGCAAATAAAACAACTTAGAGATAATTTGAAAAGGTTGGTAATCACAAAGGGACCTTACCGCAAGAAAATGTTGTACTTGAATTTATTAGATCTAGAAATATGATGATACTTTAGATCTTGAGTCTAACTGAAGTAATTAAGGAAATAAAAAAAGATAAGGGTTTTAAACAGAGTTTTATGACTAATTCTAAAACTAAGATTAACAATGTAAATGATAAAATCCCTGAAATGGACCAATCCCTCAAAAACTAATTCTTGATTGACCCAGATAAGTCTGCAATCTTACAAAAATAGTACAATCTTCTAAGGAGTTAAATATTTCGACATTATGCATACTCATTTATGACAACCCTATTGCAATTGAAATGGACAAGCATTCACAATCAAACTAAGCACAATTTTATGTCTAGAATAAAATTTCAAAGCAGCTAACAATCAGTTAATGACAAAAAGTATGGACTAGATATTGTTTCAAACACTTCAAGCATCAAACCCTAAACATCATGAAATCATCTAACATCAGATTTATCGTATAAACTTAATAAATTTTAAAGATAGAATATCAATAAAAATGCTAGATAAAAATCAACACAAGGAAGGCACCAAATCACAATATCTTTACTTGTATTAAATAATGCAAAGTGGCAACAATTCCAATCTTTTGTTACAATACTAGAACCCTCATATTCTTCAAAATCCTATTCCATAGAAGCATGTCCTAGGTTGAATTTTTGCACATTGTAATCATTACCAATCATAGTATCCTTATTAATGTCAAGAGTAGGAGTAGCAATGTGGACCACTCTGTTATTTGTCTCATCTCTCTCGATTCTAGAAATAACCCTGGATTTCTTCTTTATTTTTTCTTGCCTATGCTCACAACTAATTCATCCCAATTGGGAGCAATATCATCCACCACAATTTTTTTACTCTCCAATTCCTTTTCCAAGCATCCTAGGACTGTGGGATCTGATTGTACATTATCCTATCCCATTGCATCTTATTGAACTTTGGGTGCATCTTCATCCAAACTTTGCTTCTCGAGAATTTTCTCAACTGTATCCTCCTTTTCTTTATCGTGATCCCCCCTTTTCATGCACTGGTGAGGGAATCCTAGATGGAATTTCCTCCTTCTAAGGTGGTCTATCCTAATGATACCCTATAGGTGAATCCACATAAGCCACCAAAGGAGACTGCATAACCTTATCCATTTATGCCTCAACATTATAGAGTTCTCCCTCTTGGAATTCCTCCTCTCCTTGATCTTGGGGTTCCTCAACATCATTTGATTCATCTGTAAATTTTTTAGTCTCATGAGAAGGAGGGACATCCTCATGCTTAGAGACATAAGAATTCATAGGAACACTTCCCTTTAGTGCACCATCCTTGGGAGATGGATTCATAGATCTCCTAGTATATACCTGTGTGTTTTCTCCTTATCTCTCCACCTCTACCACCAGGGGTAAACTTCTTCATCTACCTTAGAGTTTGCCTTCTCTTTCTGTGACAACCTCATAATTCTCCTTTTCTTGGGCAAGGGGAAACTGGCATCCCCTTATTATTTTTCTTCTTCATCCTTCTCAGCCATTTTCTTCTTTGAGAAATGCTTCCTTTTCTTGGCTATAGGATTTCTTTTCTTCCGTGCCTCCTCTTCTTGAACATATTTAATTTTAATATTGAAAGGAGAGCACACCTTGGTATTACCTTTGAGGTCCTATTCAGGTGATTCCTCAGAAGCAGAGTGAGACTCCAAGTCTTCCATTAGATCATAGGTGCACTGAAAACCCTCACTCTCCAACTCCAACATCTTGTGCTTGAGCCATAGCTTGGTGTACCTAATTACTAGAGTCATGATTTGCTCTAATTTTATCTTATCTTCCTCCAGGTAATCCACTTCTCCAACTACCCTATCCTTCAAAGCTTCAAATTTATTGCCCTGAATCAAATTTCCATCTTCTTCAACTTGATCTGGAAGGACCTTTATGTTGTATAGTCATACCAAGTTCACTAGTATCCTGGAGAACTTCTTCCTTCTGAATTCAAACTCATCACTAATATTAACACAATAATCTGCTATTTCATCCTTGTGACTATATTCTCTGCTGACCTTCTTTTTTGCTTCACTAGTTATGTCAAATTTGGATCTCTTGGAATGGAATTAAATACCAAGAGTACTCATCTCTTCTTGAGAAACATGGGTTGAGTTAATAGAAGGGCCTGCCTCACCACTGCCCATTCTCAACAGAAAATCACCACCAAATCTATTCTTATGTTCTCCTTCTTCACAATTACATCAAATTCATAGATCTTCCTTGTGACCTCCAGAAGTACAAGATGATCCATGGGGTACCTAGGGAGTTTGTATGGAGCCATCTGATAGCCATCAATTTTGATGTATGAAAAGGTAGGAAATTGGATAAACTAGGCTCCAAACCTCTTAATTAACTCCTTGGCATTGTCTGAGATCTAAACATGTTCTCCACCCTGCAATAGCCTAGTGATGTACATGGTGAATGCATCATTCACCCTCCTATAACTTATGCCATCCAAGTGGAATTTTGGGTACACTTCATAAATTACATCCTGCCCAAACACAACCCTTGTGCCCAGTCCCTTGTATGGGTGATACTTTGCAAGTGCATAAACCAAATAGGAGGTGATTATGAAGGTCTTTTTCTGTGAAACATTACACACCTGCTCATGTATCATTGAACTTATAATGCACTCCCAGTGGTAGTACATACCCTGCGCCATCCTCACAATGATATGGAACATCCAGTTCTAAAACATTCTTGCACTTTTCAATCCCACTACCCTATTGAGGAGTGTGATAACATCATAGAATTCCTTCTTAAACTTAGCCCTGAATAGCTGCTTGGGTAACTTGGAGGAGAAGTGGTACTTGGGTTTCTCCAACCAAGAATTGATGACCTTTTGGGATTTGATGACATTGTCATCATAATACTTCTTTGCTACATCCATATCGAAGCCTAGAACATGAGACCTATCAAGCATGTCAAAGGTCTTATAAATGGACACAAGGTTAAGATTTGCCACAATTCTTCCTTGAGGACCAACTATTTGCTGTGTGCCCCTATCATAGTGCCTGGCAGATTCAAGCACCCACTTGTAACACTGGACTATAGGAGGAAATCCAACCACATGTGCCAACCTCGACTCGAATATTATTTTAGCCAACAAAGAGAGATTTTGTGTTGCCATTCTTGCCTTAAATTCCTCATAATCCCATAGCCCATAGTTTGTATCAGTGATCCTTGACCAAATGGAGGTCAGCTTGCTCTCAGGGTCTTTGCTCCTTAAATCCATCTTAACCCTCTTTGCTTAAGAGATAGCCAAGCCCTCAAGATTTGATCGATTACCTTACCCTTGCTCTACCCAACAACAACCTGACTTGATTCCACCTACATAGAATAAAGACACCAAAATAAAGATCCATCATAGCATAAAATTAAATTAAATCCATCACAAATGATATACCCATTCCTTACAAAAATCCCATAATAAGAAAAATCCCCAAAAAGCCCCATAAGAATCACTTATTGTAAAGTTTTGGTTTTGAGCCCTCTCGCGGATTTTGGGCTAGAGAGGAATTCTAGGAAATTCAGGACTAGGAAAAATCTAGCGAAATGACCACAAAGAAACCTCCAATCCATCATTTGATCAATCATATTAACCAAGAAACCAAATGATACATCTTAGAATAAGTCAAGTCAGTCATGAGATGCATAATCATCAACCAAACTTTCCTACATTCTCTTAATTCTCCATTTTCAACAAGATTTCAGGGAATTCTGCCTTGGATAGAAATCCACAAAAAATTGACAATTTACAAATTCTCGAAAAATGAAGGAACCAAGAAATTCTGGGAAAATCCCGAAGGCACAAAATTTTCTGAAGTCAATGCAATTTTCACGCTTTGAGCCAACTTCTGGGAAATCGATAAGGTGACGAATAATTCGGGGAAATCCCAAGGTAAAGGAAATTCGTGAGGGGCTCAAAAACCTAAAATATTTGAATTCGTCAGGATTTCACCTAGATCAATCATATGATTAGGAAGTTGGGGATTTCTCCAAGGATTTAGATTGATTATAATGCAAGATGAACAATCCAGGTTCAAATTGATCAATAAAAGATCCACTCAATAGGAGGGAGGATTTCAACAAAGGAAACCCTAGGAAATCACCATGACAACACAACTTAGATCTTGATTTGTTGTCTTCATTTCATTGTTCTTCACATGACTCAACTAATTATAGGGCGATTATCAAATTGGATGATAGCAACAAGCCTCACTTCACCCAAGATGCAGTTTTATCATAGGTCAAGGAGTTTCAAGTTAAACCAGAGCTCATAATAGGGAAGGTCAAAATTAAATAGATGGAGGCAAATAAATGGTTAACCTACTCGAATTAAAATCATGCAGAAGGAGAGGAGGCATGAGCCACGAGGAAGGGAATCAAGCCAACAATCGATAACCCTAGCATTGCTACCAAACCATACATTGATATCCCGAATCAAAGCATAAACCCACACAAACCTTAAAGAAGTTTCAATTAGTTTATCAAAAGGGAGGGTAGCATGTACATACCATGAAGGCAAAGAAATTGAGGCAGAAATAGTCGACAAGAGACCCAGAAAATTGGGGCAGAATGCATGCAATCACAGGAATTTTCAATTGCAACCCTCATCCATGAGCTCAAATGCACAATCCAACAACAACAATCCAAAATCAAACTCCTCAACTCTCACAATAAGGAAAATGACATAAACCTCCTAATAAAATGCAAATAAACTCAATAAAGGAAAACTACAAGATGGTATGGGGCACTTAAATGCATTGAAAAGACACTGAACCCGAGGATCCAAAGGCACAATGGAATCTCATGAAAATTTGATCCAAGCAGAATTTTCCGTAGTCCAAAATTTCTGAAAATGATGCAAAGCAGCCTCCATCGGGTTTCCATGGTATTTGGGAAATTCTGCCCCAAAGGAATTTTCCTGAAAATAGAGAGAAACTTGAGATGTATCCCAAAATACATAATTTTCAAAGTGACACCCTCAAGGGGAATTTGCACGAGTAGGATAACCACATGGGAACAAGTCAAGAGAACCAAATCCTCAAAACCAAAGAGGCCAACAAACCAAGAACGAAAGAAAAAAGAGAAAGAAAGAGGGTCCCTTCTTTTAGTCGGGCATGTGTGCAAAAAGTGCACAACACTTGGTAGTATAAATTTGACTACCAAAGTTTATTGTAGATTATGAATGTAATCAAATCAATATTTTGCTACTAATAGGATAATATTGACTAGAAAAACACCCTTCTTCATGGTATTCCAAGAACCTCAAGAAGGGTAGCTACTTAGTAGCAATCCCATGTGATATTGATTAGGAATGTGTTTAATATTTTCTATTAGCATCCCCTATTTTGGGGTTTTTGGAGGTAGTTGGCGTATATTAAGAATTGACAATTATTCATATTACTTGTTTGTCTAAATTTTTGGCTAGTCTAAGGTGTTGTCCTAATTTTATCTCTCTTTTGTTGGTTTCCTAAGATATTGGTCCTATATTTATCCTTTGGAAAAATTAGTTGGAGATGACTTACTAGATCTTAGAAGGATATAAGTGTCTCATTGGGCATGTTTAGAAAAATATTTGAGACTCTTGAAAATAAATTATAATAGTGGAGCACTATTTTGATCAAGTCATCTAGTTGGATCAATTCCTTCTAAATATTATGATAAATATTCTCATAACATTAATAGAGTTGGAAAATCATTTTCTTCCCCTTTGGTTATTTTAAAAATAAATATTGATGGTTCTTCTTATGGTAGTCCTAGTGAAGCTACAAGTGGTAGTATTAGGTGTGATTGTAAATTTTTGGTGCATTTATTTTTATCTTCTACTGTATGAGTTGATAAAAATAATCAAATAGAAAGCCAATGAAATATGCTGGAAATAGATGTTTATCTAATGGATTCCACTATTTTTGTTTTTGTTCGAATAAAGGGATTTTTGACTACTTTTGGCTATTGGCATCTATTGTGTAACACTTTCTTCACCTTTCTCAAAGCTTTTATTCCATCTCCTTTTTTCATATTTCATGTGAATGGAATGCTTTTGTTGATTTTCTTTCCAAATTTGCTTCTAAGGCTACTTGTAGATGGAATTTTTTAGATTAGGAGTCACTATTTCTCAAGCAATTTGTATAGTTTCTTCAATTTATTCAAAATGATTTAGGTTTATTATTGTTGCTTGTTTTTAATATTACCTATTTTTTGTGTTTTCTAAATTTTATTTGATTCTCAATGGTTTAGTGACAAACCTCCTAAATATTCCTTCATTTACTTTTAGTGAAAATTATTACTAATTGAAAATCCTTATGTAATATTCTCTAATTTTTTATTAATATATTTTTATCTTTTTAAATAATAATATTTATAATATTATAATCATAATAATAATAACAATAATAATTATTATCATAGTTATAATTATTGTTATTATTATACGCGAATATTTGAAATTTGGTTCCATTTCGATAAAAAACAAATTTTCATGTAAATCATTTCCCTCATATGATGATAGCCACTACGTTGGTAGATTCTATAGGTCTAACCTTTATTTTAATCAGTAAATGCATTTGATTGCAAGGCACGCCAGTCTATATTAAATAATACAAAGCAAAACTGCTTACAATATTTGGGATGCCATGGTAGGAATCTCAAATTTAGGGTTGCAACAGTGATAGATGAGATGTTGATGATAGTTTTTCATTGTAGGTAGTTTAGTTGTAATAAAATAATTCGACAATGTATCTATGTACCATTTATATACCCTTATACCCTGATAGGAAAAGCAATCGCAACTCTGAAATAACCTATGATTGTAGCATGGAAATGATACTGGGTGGAAGTAATTATGTTGAGGTCATCCATTTCTTCCACTTCCTCATGGGAGTGGGTAGTGCCATTTTACTTGTTCTGACTTCACTATTTCTTGCATGTACTATTGCCTTAGCTTGTAACTTGTTGTTATGAATATCAAAGAAGAGAAATAAATGGCCTCCTTGTCATCCTAGGCTACCATTATTGGGCAACCTGCATCAGATAGTGAAAGGCGACAATTTTATTTCGACTATGAAAAATATGGGTAAGTTGTACAGCCCTGTAATGATAGTGTGGATGGGGCCATCACCTGCAGTAATTCTCTCTAGCCAAACTACAATCTGGGAGGCACTGGTAAACCAAGCCTCCAATTTTTTAGATTGCCTGATGATTTACTCCAAGCAATACATGACCGCAAAATTTAACACCACCCTTGTTTCTCCCTGCAATGAACACTGGACTAAGCTCAGAAAGATTTTGCACAACAGTGTTCTCAGTCCCTTCCATGTTGCAAGCCAAAGCTCTTCTCATCAGGTAAGTGTCACTGATCTCTTCAACACCTTAGCAAAGGAGAAGGAAGACAATAATGGCATGGTGAGACCTTTGCATGCCTTTAAAATGATGGAAATGACTTTTCTCACCCGATTATTCTTTGGTCTTCACTTCCAAGACCAGAGTTTTTGTTGGTTGTTTTTACTGTAAATAGGTTTATCTTCTATTCTACCTATAGAATTGCCAATTCTAATCAAGGGCATCTCGAAGGACCTAGACCAACTGACAAGGATGTTAACAATAAACCTCCTACACTTCAAGATCTACAAACCCTAGGAGGGTGGTCCCCTTAATGTGTTTATAATCTCTACATCGAACTTATAAACAATCATTAACAATTAATAGATAATCTTATTTAAGAGCTCAAAAAAATAGGATAATACTGAATTGAATCAGATTTTCATCAATAATATCAACTACTTGGAGCATGAGATGGTTACAATAATACTTCATTACTTAATATAGTCATTTGATTTATAATTTTGTAGGAAGCTCTAATCAAAGACAAGTAGACACATACCCTCACAAAAAAATACAATTTAGACCAGTGCCATATACCATTGGGGAGTCAGATTTACAAACATTTAAAATTTCATGATAGATTCAAACACATAACATATACAATCTCTGACAATATTGCCTTACAACATCATCAATAAATATCCTAACCCAATAATTCTTAACAAATCCCTTTATAAACATATCCATCTATAACTCCATTCAAGAATTTTAATTAATTCTTTGAATTAAAGCCAAAATGAAAATCATACACACCACAATAGTGAGATCAATGCAATAACCCTTGATTATATTATTCAAAATTGTGATATGATTATACAAAGGACAGACATGAGCTCGAAATGAATCATTATAACTCAAATGATAGTAATGTAATGAAAAATCAAACCTTCACAAATCCAAAACCCTATTATAGAATGACACAAAACCTAAATTTCATTTACACTGAATTACCAGGCTTAACAATTTGCTTTGGAACTATTCCTGGACTCAAGCTGAAAATATCTAACTTGCTAACCTTTATTTTTGGCCTTGAAATCCTTCTTATAGATAATGGAGGAGCAAATAAGCATCACTCCAAAAAATACACATGTCACTAGTCAATTGGACCACTCTGTGACATTTCAAAAGTATGATTACAATCACCAAGTCTCGGAGCATCTTCTTGTTAATTCCACTCATTAGAGAATAGTTGTTGCATTGGCCCAACCTCAAAACTTGTGCCAAAAAAATGCCATGGAGACAAAACCATAACCACTAAGTTGTTAACTGCCGGTAGTATACATTGTCTCACTCTTCTTCGTTCAAGTATTTTTCCACGTATCTCTAATACTCTTCATCCATTGGCCAATCAAAATTCACCATCTCATTCACCTTAGTATTGTAAGGTGTGTACTTCACTGCAACCTGATTGGATTCTCTTTCAAAAGACTCTAAGAATGTGTTGGTGTTAATTTTTTTATCCATGCTGCTCACCAAAAAATCATAGTCTGAATTATCACAAATCAATTTGATTTGTGCATTAATAACTTCTTCTTCCCTATCGTGCCATTGTTGCAGTGTTTTAAGATTTCCTTGTGCATCAATTATCTCTAGAAAAAATGTATCACTCCAATCATCAAATATCTTTACTAGCTCCCTAATTATCCTACTAAAATCATCAGATAGGACCTAGAAATCCTTCAATGGCTTCACAAATATTTTAGTAGGCCTCAATGATTGGGGCATGTTATCTACATCAAATCTAGAGGCCTTATACATAATATCTAAATCATCGGCCCTAGGGATCCACTTCTCAACCAAAGAAAACACTATTTCCCGATCCCTATTTATGTTTCTTATTCCATCTAAGAATAAAGAATATAAAGAATGCACAGATGGTAATCTACCATCAACCTTCTCATTTAGATGCCTCAAAAATGTGTCAACTACCTCATTTTTATTGGCAACTGCACCATCCTCACTTGCCTTTAAGGCAACCTATAATTTTGTGATCCTATTTAACATTTCATTCTTAGTGGGATCCATAGCGTATTCAAATTCCTCTTCAACTGGCCTCAGTGTAGGACTGAGAGAAGGCATATGGATGGGGGATCCTGGAGTAGAAATAATAGGAGAAATAGGGGGGAATTATCTAAAGTAGAAGGTAATGCCCTGATACCAAGAGCACTAGAGGATTCTCCTACTGGTGCATATTTCAACCTATCTACTTCAGACTGCAACTCAACATTCCTTTGTTGCATCCTACTATATTCTCTAATTATGATATTATATTTCTCCATCAAACTCTTCTTTTCAGCCTCTTCCCTTTCTGCTATCTTTTGGGCCAACTTGGCCACATTTACTATCAGGATTGTAGCTTCTACAGTTGAAGTTTCAAAATCTCTCTTGATCATTATCCCTCCCCTTTGGTTTGGGCTAATATGAGTAAAAAATGTATTTCTTCCCTGAGGGGCCAATGCCCATATTGCCAAAGTTTCTTAGTCCTCACTAAAGGTAGAGTCCTGTAGAGCTACCTTAACCTCTTCTTCATTGTTTTGCATAGGGTGCTTGGATTTTAAGATAGCATTGAATGCTACAACATCGGCTATGTCCCACTTAGGAAAAATTAGGACACTAGCCTGAGTCACAAGTCTCCTTCCCTCCTCAGTAGTGATGCTTTTGAATTCCTCCATTAGTTTGGCCTTGACCTCATCATTATTCTCCTACTCATACCTATCAGGTCTTGATTCTCTCCTTCTCTTGCACTTGTCCTGGTATTCTTCTAGCTTCATCCTCCAAACTAGTTGCAAGAATACAAGAGTCTTTACAAAGGCATAATCACCCAAGAATGCCTTTTAGTCCTCCATTCTGGCATCTTGTACACACTTCCCCTTTACATCCATGTCAAATAACACCAATGTGTTGATCTAGGAGGGGAAGGGATACCAATCTGCATGTCTTGATCAGTTACAATTATCTCATCCATCAGAGCCTCTTGTGTTTCCTCAACTTTCTACCTCTTGGGGCTTGGCTCTGATGGTAGCACTACAGGATCACTTCTCGATGGTGAATCTAGATCAACAATCCTTATCCCTCTAGGTGCTCTAATCCTTGGGCCTGGCTGTGATGATGCCTTCATTATTTTTTTCATTTCTTATCCCCCTCATCATCATCACTATTATAATTCTTCTTTCTTTTGTACAAAGGCCGATGAACTAGGGGATGATAAGTTGGCCTTGTTTCCTCAAGCCTTGATTCTAGTCTTTGACTTACAAAATCTAACTCCAAATTGACCTTCTTGGTCATTAAGGTGCCCATAATATCTTTGAAGTTATAAAAAAAAAGGAAATCTTCTTGTGGAATGGAGTAAACTCCATTAATGGATCATATTTTGGATTCATTTTATGCACTATGGCCTATAAATTTTTGTATGCAATCCATTTATCTTTTTCCAATTCCTACCTATTCAAATCAAATTCATTTCTGATTAAGTCTTTAGGAAAATTGAATTCATGTGCAAACCTGCCACCTTTAATTCATCTCCTAAAAAAGGAAAAGAATCCCTCAGGGTCATGCTACCTCCTAGATCCACGCTTCAAATGGAAATTATCAAAAAAAATTCAAAAGTGGACCCATCCTCCCTTGGAAAAGACAAAATCTGAAACAACAGTGTAGTCAGGGAGCAAAGTCCCTTTTCCTCTCCCTGTTAGGTTGTCCTCATGAATACAACCTAGTTGCCACATGACCTCAAAAAACCCCATTCTTGATGGTACTTTAAAATGGAGAATATGTGGGCCTTTTTGGAAACCATATACCCTTAGGATAGTGCTTATGGGGTACAGGATAATGTCACCCCAATTTTTGCAGACCTTGAAATCAGGCTTCCTCACCTTTGGCCTGAGGAATTCATGTAAATATTTAGGAACTCTAGGCACATTTACCACCAACCGATCCCTGAGTCTGGAGGAAAAGCAATTATCAAATTGCACAAAACTAGCACCTCCCCTATTGTAAGATAGGTCTGCACTCCAAACATGTATTGGTAATCTTTCTCCATTCACCGTTTGCCTCAAATCAATCTTTTCTGAGAAGAAGTCAGAATTCTTGTACAAGAACATATGCATTAACATGGAGTACCAAAAGAAAGGAGTGCCAACATCCCCTACATGCAACTTCAGCAAACCATCATGTATCTTTTCTACTAGAAAAGATGCATAATCATACAACATAGAGAAATTGGGATGTTGAATTTGAGCCTCCATGAGCATATATGTGACTGGAATCACAATGTTAAGGTTGAATCCCAAAATATATGTCACACTGAATAGAATTTCGCCAAAAAGTGATTGGAAAAATAATTTAGCTTGAAAGGCTCCTAGTCACTTGGCCTGATATGAATCGTTCAACTACTTGCCCTGGACAGATGAGCAGGAAGTAACTTCAATCTAAAGAGAATCTTTGACCTTGCATATTCCTACTTCATCTCCTCAAGATCAATTGGGACAAAGAATGAGCTAGACTCACTCAAATCAAAAACTTGATGAATTTCATCTACACTTATACTTAGCAGAATCCCACCATCATTATCCTTGACTACCCTTGTAACAGGTTCATAACGTGCTACCATTGCTTTGAGTAGGTCCACATCAGGAAACACATTTGGAACTTCTAGTTTCCCCATGTCTTATCTCCAGCCATTAGAGAAAGGGTGAGGTAAGTTTCGTTGTCCATACCACAACCTAAACATTTCTAGACTAGTCATAGGAACCCTAACATATACAATGTTATAATTCTTGCACACTAGTTCCTCGCCTAGGGTTCTTCCACTCATTAAAACCAAACCCCTCTTCCTATCATTTTTTGATAACAAGAGTTGATCTAGGAAACCGTCATATAAATTCCTTTGTAAGTAATCAATATGGTTAGAGTGCTACATTGGTGGTGCCATCTCAAACAAATAGGGCTTCTTTAAAATTCAAATCCTTGAACAAACTAGGGCTACCTAGAAAATGAAATTATGACAAAACCTTGCAATTTCCCACAACTTAAACTAACCAATAACCCTACAATAATAATCACAAACCCCTTGACCATCACACTACAACCCTTCACAAAAATCACAGTCAAATTAACCAAGCAGTCCAAAAAATAACTCATAGGATTTCACGCCTTGCAGAGAACCAAACTTTCATTGTGATCACTTGAAAAAATCCATCTCTGGCTTTGAATTGCTTCAAAAATAGTTGAATTCTTTTGAGGTGAAAATAGAATGACGGCAGATAATTTATGTCGATCGAATTGAGCTAGTAAACATCTCATCCTCCATTAAAGCTCTTTTGCATGCCGCACCAATGACTCCAATCGTATTTGATGCGAATTTAAATTCTAGCTATCAATCTTTTGTTTTTTTCAAATCATCGAATGACCACCTTCAAAAAGTCTGATGTAACCTCCATCTTAGCACTGAGGTCCCACCACAATACGTAGTGCCAAAGGGGTACACATGGTTCCCACCCATGATATCGCAATCACTAGACATCCTGCATCTTTGGAACACGTAATGGCGGGCAACCGTTGATTCTCACCATCAATGATCATGTTCATTAACAACCATCATCAACACCAAACATAACCTTCTTGCAAATTTTCATCAATATTATAACACCCCCATTGATCTTGAGCACATGCATCTCACAACTGTTTTATTAACCCTCTTTATAACATATTAAAGCCTGAAACAAAAATTAAAGCAGTTTATTAATATTTTTCAGCATCGGCAACTGAGACACATGGCGCTTGCCCATGATTTCACAATCAGTTGAGACCTATCGATGAGGTCATCATGAGATCATGGGGAGTGGTTAGGATCAACCATTGGATGATCGACGGTCATTAAAAAACATTCCCTACAAAATAAAACAATTATTAAAAGGGGAAAGGGGACATCGCCTAGGCCAACGACAAATGATAGATCAAAGTTATTCTTAAAACATGGGGTACGTGCCGACCTAGACCTAGGAAATAATAAAGTTAGGCAAAATATTTAACACTGTTTATTAAAAGGGCCTCAACCTAGACGATTCAATGGGACATATGTCATTTTAAAATGTCCCCCAAAAAGGTAATGGTGAAATAGATCCAACCCAAGGTTTTAGATAGAAAATTAGGATTTCATGATGGAAAAAATAAAACCCCAACCTTAGGTTTCTCCAGAATAGCATGACAGACCATTGAATGTGGAAAAATAACAATGGAACTCGAAGAACAAAATTTGACGCTCCATTAGTGGCTCTGGTTGGGGACGTTCATTCCACTGGAATGAAGCGAGAATAAAATAATCTCAATTAGAGAAGACCAGTCACAGAGACAGCCAAAAAGGATTGTCCGAACAAGACAATCCAACGAAAGGAAACCTTCAACCAACATATATACAAACCTAAGCTATTTTTCATGGAAAACATTACTTCAGCTGAAGTATAATTTCAAGAATTGTCCATGAACTGGAAATTCAAGAATATCACCTGTCATTTCTTGGAGGAAATATGAATCTTCCGCCCACTTATTATTCACTAGGAATGGACCCATCCAGATTGCATCAAATTTACCATGTTTTCTTTTATCTTCCAACCTAGCATTCCACATTAAAACCATATCTCCATTTTGGAAACTCCTTGCAATTGTCCTTTTGTCATACAAATGTTTTACCTGTAACTGCAATTTGGCATTTTTCATTTTAGATTCCCTCCTAGTCTCATCTAATTCTATGAGAGCTTCCACTCTCAACTGCATTTTATCTTCTATCTCATTATCATACATCTGGAAAAATTTATACATCTCCATTAGGTTATTCTGGGGCAACCTTAAATTTATCCCATAGACTAAATCAAATGGGGCACAACCTATTGCCTTCTTGATAGTCACCTTGTATGCTCAAATTGCTAATCGTAATTTAGAATCCCAAGCCTTCTTATTTTGATCTAGGATTCTCTTGATAATCTTCATCAAGCTTTTATTGCTTGATTATGCTTGTCCATTTCCTTGTGGGTGGTAAGGTGATGAGTAAGATACTTGGATGCCATGTTTCTCATAGAATTCCATATATTCTTCAGACCTGAAACACATTGCATTATCTGACATAATCTTCTTTGGACATCTGAATCTAGTAACTATATTACTCATTAAGAAAAAAATTACCACCTTACTATTTTCTTTCTTTGTTGGAATTGCTTCCACCCACTTAGAAAATTAATCAGTGGCCATCAATATCAATGAATGACGTCCACTTGATTTACATGCTATCTCTCCTACAAAATCAATACCCCATTGTTGGAATGGAGATTGCACTGCAACTCGTTTTAAAGGTAAGTTACCAGAGAATTTCAACTTACCATAGAAATTATGAGAAGCATCACATGTCTTCACTAATTGGTGTGCATCCTTAAAAATAGTAGGCCACCAAAACCCAGATGTCATTACTTTGTGTGCAGTTGTTTTGGCCATATAATGTCCTCCACAAACTCCACCATTAAATTCATTCAAGAGTTATATTTCTTGATCTTGGTCTACACATTTCAACATTACACCTTCTCCATTTCTCCACCAGAGCTTTCCTATTATGAAGACATATTTGATAGCATGTAAATTCAATGTCCTTTTTTCATTTTCATTTAGATTATCAGGACATTTCATCTTTTGTAAATAATAGATCACACCCTTGTACCAATCAAAATGTTCCATGCCACATATGTGTGATTTGTTCTCTTCTTCAAAAAAATTTATCTGATTTTCTTCCAGATTACATTGGGCCATAAGCTTGGCCAATCCTTGTCCTCTCACCAACTTTGTAATATGGATCTCAATGTTGAATTCTTGGATCCTGTTGATTCATCTACATCTTCTTCCTGATACTTCCTATTGTGTAAAAATGTCCTTCATAGCAACACTAGGTACATAGGCAATTACAGTAGCTCCCATCAAATATGTCTTGAAAGCTTTTACTACTTTTAATAGTGCATATGCCTATTTTTCGTTTATGTCATATTTAAGTTTTGTAGCCTGTAAGGACTTTCTGAAAAAAGGCTATAGGTTGTTCAAATCCCTTAGCATTATTTTGTAATAACACAGCTGCAATTGTGTAGAATGAAGAAAATGAGAAGATCTGTAAGGGTTTTGAAAAATCAGGGGTTCTTAACACAAGAGATTCCTTTCTAGTTTTCTTAATGGCCTGGAAATATTGTACCGATTCTCCTTCCCATTCAACCTTGGCCCCTTTCTTAATCATTTTAGAAATAGGGTGAACTATCTCAACAAAATTTGCTATGGATCAACTTAGGAAATTGATCTGTCCAAAGAAATATTGTATTCCTTTGGCATTTCGGGGTTGTGGGACCCTATCTATTGCAATTACCCTTTCTGGATGAATTTTGACCCCATCCTTAGAAACAATATGTCCCCACAACTTTCCTTCCTTTACTCCAAAATCGTGCACTTGTTTGGATTTAATGAGATACCATATTCCAATGCCCTACTGAATACTTTCTCTAGATGTTCACAATGGTCATATTCTTTCTTGGAATATGTTGTTAGATCATCCTGATAAATCACCAAAAACAAGCTAGTAAAATATGAGAATGCCACATCCATGGCTATTTGTAAGGTAGCCCTTGTATTTGTTAGACCAAAAGGCATTCTCACATATACATAAGTTCCCCAAGGTGTAGTGAAAGTTGTCTTAAATTTTTAAGACTCCTTAACCATGACTTGGTTATAGCTAGAAAACCCATCCATCATAGACATTAAATCACAACCTATCACCCTCTGCAACATGGCTTCCATATTTGGCAATGGGTAGTTATCCTTCAATGAATACACATTCAAATTTCTGAAATCCACACATAACCTAATGTCTCCATTTTTCTTTCTCACAGGCACCAAATTTGATACCTAAGATGAATGTCTAATTGGTTTGATGATCCCTTTATCTCTTAACTTCATTAGTTCTTCTTGCATTTTTGGGGCCAAGGTAGGATTAATAGGTCTTTTCTTTTGCCTAAAAGGCTTAGCATCACTACTCAAAGGAATTTCATGTTGAAACAAATACTGCCTATAAGCCTTAAGATCATCATAAGACCAAGCAAACACATGTCTGAATTTTCTTAACAAATCAATTAACATCCTTATCACCCTTGGTGACAATTTCTTTCCAATATACACCTGTTTTGGTGATGCTTTTGTTCCAAGGTTTATTTCCTCCAAGTCATTAGGATGGGAAGAAGCACAATTAGCCTTCGTCCTATCCTAATTATCAAGCACTCTTTCAATAACAACTAAAACTTTAGGAATTGTGTTGGTTTTTAACTGAATAACTTCATTCCCAAACATAGTATCCTTACCATCAATTTTTTCAACAAAAGCTCCAAATTCAATTTCTTGACTTTCATACTCATCCACACAACTTAAAAATCTCAATATATCATCATCACTGTCAAAGACTTGCCAGTTCTTGATATTATCAGGAATAGAGAGTCTATTTTTCACTTCAACCTTTGAAATCCCATCATAAGTCATGTCATCTGGTCTCAATGCAATATTTGCTAGAAAATATGCCACCTTATTGTGGCCTCTCTCCATCCAATTTATACCAAAAGCATCAAAGTTCTCCAATTCATCCCAAACAACATTTCTATACTATTTCAGCCTCTTATTCTTTAACACATATATGGACCTAACTTGAGAAATCACAAGCCTAAAATATCCAATCACTTGGAGCTTCTTGATCCCATGTTTTTGAGCTAATCTCAGCCCCAATAAAAAGGATTTGTATTTGACCACATTGTTGGTGCATTCAAATAATAGAGTGAAAGAGAACCTGAATGTCTTTCCACTTTCAGACCTTAGTAACACACCTACACTAGATCCTTCCTTTGAAATATCACCATCAAAATACATAGTCCACAAATCATTAGATTCTGACAAATGTTCAAATTTTGTATCAATTGGTGCAATAGGTTTATCACAATTACTGGGGGGTTCCTCAGCCCTAAACTCATTTATGCCACAGTCAGTAAACCATGTCAAATTTTGAGTCAGATTATACTCAATCATATGATCCACCTTAGACTCTCTTTCAATTTTGATATCTTTTCCATCAATGTATAAATTAGCAAATGACAAATCACATTGCATGTTACCTCCCATTGATTCACTCCACTTCCTTGACAAGAGCATCCCAAAATGAGGAGGGATGTTTGCAACTAAAACAATCATAGCCAAAACCATGTTAGGTTATTGGGTCAATTTATAAGGAAATGCTTTAATAGTCCCAATAACTGGCACTTCTCTCGAATCTAATGCATAGAATTTACCTTGAGTAGTGTCTACTATTAAGCCCATTTCTTCCATAATCTTGACTGGCATAACATTATTGGATGCCCCTGAGTCTATCATACAATTTCTCAAAGTCTTCCCATTTATATCAACACTTAGGAAAAAGGGGGTTATGTGCTCAAGGAACATATTGATAGAATTCCCTAGATACATAGCGGGAATTTGTGTTACAATTCCCTCCACTTCTTTCTCTTTTATTTCTTCCTTTTCCTTTGCTTCTTTACAATTTACTTGTTCAATTTTACTACCAACAACTCCTGTAATCAAGGCTATTGTTATTTCTTTATGCTCATCTATTATCATCATCTCAAGCAAAGGTATAGTAAATTTAACTTGGGACAATACTTGAAACATGTCCAAGGGTGTATATTTAGGCAGGTCAGGAATCATACCTTCATTACTTTCTTTCTTCTCCAGTTGTTGTTTTCCTTCAAGTTATTTTTCTTTTCTTCTGGAGCAGACTCAACAAACTTGGTAATCACTTTGGTCTTTACCAACAAAGGAGAAACATCATCATGGAGCTTTGGGATCTCAGTCATTTTCGCCCATGTCTTGTTATTCTTCACCTCCTTGATTTTGACAGTGGTACTTTTACTATCTTCTTTAACACCCTTGTTTTTATCTTTTTGTTCCTTAATGAAAATGCCAATGGGCTTACCCTACTCACCACACACAGTTATATTTCTTATTTGTAATGTACTTCTCATTTGAGCAGCCATTTCTTCAGTCAACTGAGAAATCTCATCTTCTGATGGTCTCCTTAGAGACACTAAATCTTCAGCCTACTCCATATTGCAGGTATGATGGTGAAACTCACTTTCCTCATTAGAAAAAAATTGTTGATGATAGATTTCACTTCTCTTCCATTGATTATTCACATCAAATTCTTGCAATTCCTCATTAGAAGAACACTCAGCTTCATCAATATATGACCGGGCCATACAACAATCTACATCATTTTGCTCAAAATCAGGAGTCTGTTGATGAGCAACATCTTCTTTTCCTTCAGCAGCAAGCAGCTAGGCAGCACCACAATAATTCTGATCATGTGGGTTTTTACACACTTCACATCATGGTCTATCTTGTACCAAATTTACGGAATGCTTCTGCAAAGGATCTAGTGTCTGCTGATCAATTTTGGGCTTCTGGGCTAGTAGTATTGGTTTTCCATCCTTCCAATTTGTATTATAGGGATAATTTAACAATGTAGGAGGTCTATAATTTTTATGATACTGCTGCTTATCATTTCCAAGACCCTTCTCTTTCTTAGCAACAACATATTTTATATCCTTCAAAGTGTTGAGGACCTTATCCCACTTCTCATCATCCTTAGGGCCTGCAGTAGAGACTTACTTAGTTTTATCCCTAGGGTTTTTCAAAAGAGTAGGTTCCTCCATCCTATAATATTTTCTAGAAACTTTCCTATTTCTTTTAATATTAATAGCTTCTTTGAAAGCATCCCTCATGGTTTTAGGGTCCTTATCTCTAAGGAGATATGTCATTTTAGCATCAAAGGCATTGAAATAAGTGGTTAAACAAACATTTTCATCAAGTCTCATAACCTGAAACAATTTATACATTGCCTTTTGAAATCTAAGATTAAATTTTTTCATAGGCTCATTCATTGACTTCTTGATGTTGTTGAATTCATTCAACATGAAAATAACATTAGTCTTATCACCATATTGCTCTTTGAAGCATTTTTCAAACTCTTCCCATGAACCAATACTAGCGTTCGGTAGACCCCTGTACCAATCCCTTGCATCTTCTGTCAAATATTGGACAAAAAAATTCATTACTACATCCTCATGTTCTACTTCATAGTCATTCAACATATCCATGAAGTCTTTCAAATGTTCCTTAGCTGAAAAAGCATTATTCCCAGTAAATTTATTCATCTTTTCCCTTAACTCATCAGGGATGGAATTTGGGTAACCCGGAATACCATCAAAGAATAATCTCCTATACCTTTCCAATTGTATAGGTCTCCTTTGAAATAGTCCATCAATATTTTGAGAGTCATCACCATACCATGTATTTTGAGTTTTAGGACCATCTTGATGTAGATTTGTAAACTTGGTTGCCTAAACCTTTGGGATAGAACTATTTGTGGTATTCTCCAGATCAGTTTTAGGATCATTTTTCACAACCTCTTGGTGACCTGATGAAGTTTTAGCTTTTGCAACCTCATCCACACTTGAAATTCTTAGGAAACTTATTTTCCTTCTCTTTTCTACATTTCCAGCCTCAATTTCACTCCTCTCTAGTTTTTTAGCTAGAACTTCCCCTTCCCTCCTAACCTTTTCCAAGGCAGTCTCTATTTGTGATGACACATGTGAAAGGGGATCTTGCTTGGGATGGTGAAGAACCACCCTTTCATTTATCTTGATCCCTTCATCCTTCTATTTTCTCTTATCCCAAACAAGTTTAGGCTCTGGATTACTTGATTTAGGCTTGATAGGTTCCAAGGGTTTAGGGTCTGCAGGCTTTGGTTGGACCTCAGATTGACCTATAGGGTTTAATTTAGACACTGGCTTTACCTCCTTATCAAAAATTTCTTGTATAACAGGACCTTCCTCCTCTAGTTCAGGTCTACTCTGGTTCAGGAATTTCATAGTTGCCAATTGTCTAATTAATCTATCCCTTTCAACGACAACATGCATCAGTTTTGTTTCCTTTTCCTTTTTTATCCTAAGCTCAGCTTGCTTCTGGATATCTCATCTTAAAGAACTAATATCCCCAAAAACATCTTCAAGGTCAGGCAAAGTCATGTTAGAACTTGATGTCTCACTTAGGTCTATCAAGTTTTCTTCTTCATGCCTAAATAATAAAGGAGTTTCATCATCTTCAGCAAGAGGAGGAGGCACATCACTGCTGCATTCTCTTTGATGGATTTGACTTCTACTCCTACTTCTTGTCTCAGTATATTTGACACTAACATTCCCTTTATTACGACAGGCTACATCCTCTTAAACAGGTGTAATAAATAATGCATCAAAAAATCCACAACTATCTGATTCTGAATGTCTAGATGCATGTTCAAAAGTCTAAGGGATAGGATGTAGAGACTTACTTTTACCTTGGTGTATAGGGTTCTATGATGCAGGAGAAACACTATTGGATTCTGGCTTCTTCTTTATCCAATCCTTCTTCTTCATCTAAGGAAGTTCACCTTCCAATTTTTGTTTCAGGTGATTCTTCACAAATGACCTGGTGTTCTTCATTGCCCATGTTTGTTCAAAGATCTTTTAATTGATATAAAATTTTGAAATAAAATGCACACTGGTGCAGAGACTTTAGAGTCGCCAGCCAATTATCTTGGGAATACCAAATTTTTAGAAACACTTGGTGAAAATCTCAGAAGACCCTTAGAACTTCTTGTACTTGACAATGTACAAAGAAAACCTCACGGGATAACATAAAACTTAGAACGACTGAATAAATGGATATAAAAAACACAAACACCATGGGCTCGACCTTCAAATCACAAAACACGATGATAACTCTATGCAAAATGGATAACCAACCCATTGACAAGAAATATTACATGAATTCCCTAGTGGGTCACCATTTTATTGGTTGTTTTTACTGTAACCAGGTTTATCTTCTATTCTACCTATAGAATTGCCAGTTCTAATCAAGGGCATCTCGAAAGACCTAGACCTGTAGATAGCAAAAATTGGTCTAGGCCTACGAGTACATATTCGACGTAATTTTCTATAGTCTGTGGTCTTGATTAAATAATTTTAATTCTTTAATTAACCTTTCTAATACATATTTCCTCTATTAATTAAATACCCCTTTTTAATTAATTCATTAATTCATTAATTCCTTTATTCAACTTGATTAATTAAATAGATCATATTTATTTAATTATGTTGCGAACTAATATATTCTTCATCAATTAAATAATTTATTATTTAATTACCCCTTTATCATACTTTTCCAACTATAATTAAATGCCTTTATTTAATTATTCATTTAACCCCCTTTATCTATAATTAAATATTTATTATTGAATTATTTATATTATTTATATTATCCTTTTCAAACAGTCAAATTAAATAAATTACTTTATTTATTTAATTAAAGTCTCTCATTTTCGAATGTTGAATTAAATTAATATTTAATTATTTATGTCACATTCCTCTATCATTCAGTTATCTAAGTCATTCACTCACCTTCCGACTCGAGATCTATATTTAGTTCTCTAGTTATCTTCGGATTCAACACCTATTTATCTCTACGAGAGAACTCTTTGTCACAACTAGTCAGTTAACTAGTTCCAACTCATATGCATGATGTGTTTATTAATTAAATATATTTATTTAATTAATTAACTCATGTTTGCATTCGAATGCGTTATTCTTAGACTTCTAACTTTGTCTTTGACATACAAAGTCTATTTCTTCTATTTTCGAAGATTCTTAACTTAGGATTAAGTTATCATTCTAACTTAGTCTTTATCTTGTAGTCTTTTTTGAATCATGTTCTACCTCACGCTCTTTCTGACATAGAACTCATGTTGCATGGAATTCATCAATATTGTCCATTGATCTCTCTTTCAATCTGAGCTGATCGTTCGAAAACCAAAAATCTATAAAATGGCCTGTCATTATCATTATTCCTCCTCCCGAAATCATTACTCCCAAAATCATACACTTTTGAGAAGAAACTTATCTTTGATATTTTGCTTAGACACTCGACGAAGTTATACTTGCATTCAAAAACAGAAATCTAAGGGCAAGAATACTGAAAAGGCAAAATGGAGAAGAACAATCAAGATAATTCAAAATGGTGAATGCATATTCGGTGAGAGCTTTCCATTAAATTGTTTAGTTTGTTTAGTTTATTTCCTCATTCTTTGTTGTTTGATTTTAGATTATTATTTAGATTTAGGATTAACTTAGTTATTCTAGTTGCAGATTATCCATCTCATCATCATTCGAAAGATACATCTATTTTAATCTTCTCTTACATTTAGTGAACCTGACATGAACACGCTTGAAATTCGTACATATTTTTGTCTTTCTATTTTTCTATTTTTCATTCTTTTTTGTAGGTTCTTTGTAGATGCGCTACATCTGTTCCATAAAACAACGCATCTATATCTATGAACCGCATCTATAAAACACAACGATGCATCTGCTATCGCAAACCACATCCACGAAGTCACGAACCGCATCCGCCTGTCAACAAACTTTGCGAACCACATCCGCTTGTCAATAGTTGAACTGCATCTATGGCTCCAAAAGCCACATCTAGCTGGTACAAATTTTTCATTTTTTTTATTGATTTCTATGCATCCATATTTTCAGTTTTCGCTTTTTAGGTTGTTTGGATTTTTGCTAATGTTCATTTCAGTTGTGTTAAGGTGGAATAACAAGTGTTTGCAGGATGAAGCATAGAAGATAATTAAAACCTAAGAATATTTTCTGCAGGACGAAAGCCAAAGAACAATGAACTACTAATAAATTTGCATGCAGGACCTAATGCCTTTGTGTTAATTTATTTATTTAAGCAAGATTTTGTTTGGTAGATAGATAATCATCGTGTAGGTTAAAAATAATTTTTTGTTTGATAGATAGATAATTGTCGTTTGGATTAAAAAGAACCACTGTCTTCTTTATTTGGTGCTTTGCACGTATTTGTCACCCTTACGATTCAATAATCGAAGTATCTTCTCCCCTTGCGTAGTCATGCGATCCTAGGTGTAAGAGAAATGGTTACTAACTCTAGAACTTGGGCTTGTCTTTGTGGGAAAAAGTACTCACCCCAAGATGACTCAGACCAGTAGCACACTAAAGCCGAGCGACTTCCACTCGGTATATAAAAGTGGATTCTTGGGGAAATCCCATGAATCACGCACACTATTCCGACAAGATGGACATAAATGGAATCTCGCCGATGTTGGATAGTGTCCCACAAACGGAATGCCCTTATTAAAAGTCTTGTTGTAGAGTTACGAAAATCCTACCTACTTGTTGGCACAGCAGGGTCGGCCCTGTGAAGCCATCTTACATTATTACGGTTTATGTGTGGAAATGAAATGTATGCCATGGGAGTTTCATGGATACAGTAGCTTGGCTGCCCCATATAAGTGAGTGCCATGGAGGGGAGCTAGTGGGGTCAAGCTACTAGTCATTCTCCATAAATATGCGTAGCTGGAGAAATCCAAGTAAGAACTCAACAATTATTGTCCTAAAAGCCTAGGTTGTAAATTTTTTTCGAGTCTTAACAGTCCTTTCATCACAAAAATCGAAAATACATTGATTGTTGTGTTTTTTTTATGTTGTATTCATCAAAAACTTGATCAAACAAACAAATTCAGTCAACAAATTTCAAGAAAATTTCAACTGTCAGAAAACAGAGTCGCAATTGTCAGTTTAAATGCCGCATGTGTCATATAGAGTCGCATTTGTTAAGGGAAAGATTGCATGTGTTTGTCAAAAATTTCATTATTCACACTTTGCATATCACGAGTTGCAACTATCACATTCTGAGTCACATGTGTGCATGCAAACCGCATCTGTCAGTTTTAGAGCTGCAAGTGTCTGTCAGAAAAATCTAGGTTTACAAATTCAAAAATTAGAACTGCATGTGTATCTGTAAATCGCATTTGTCATAGGAAAAAATGCAACTGTCAGAAACATCACATGCACTATCAAAAACTACATCTGTCAACATTTGAACCGCAACTGTTAGGTGAACCACATTTTCCTATCAGCAGAAAACATCAAAAACCGCGAGCTGAGTCCAAAAATCATAGTCAATATTTGCTTTAGGTTCTTAAGATCAACCTCAGATTAGAAACTGGTAAATTTTTCTCAAAATCCTTGCATCATTAGCTGTCATATATGTCTTAGTCATAGTAAAGGTCTGAGTCATAGTCATCCTAAGTCAAATGCATATAGATAATTCCTAAGAAATTTCATATCGTAGAAATAGAGATAACTTTCCTCGTCATTGGATATATTCATGTTCTGGTTTGTCACAATGATTGAACCTAGTCACTTTAGTCATTTTGTGAATCTTTCCAGCTCAACAGTCTAGTTTGGGAAATTCACCTTGTCAATTGTCCTTGTCCTACAATCAGGTTCCTTGGTCAAACACAAATCCTTGCATGCATTTATTCTATAGGTGGTAGTTTATACCCATCTTAGACTCATTTATCGTCTTAGTCTGCTCAATTTTTTGCAGATTGTTCATCCTATCATATGTCATTTTAGTATACATCTTTTTAGAAACCATTTTAGCAACGTCATTTATTGTCAAAAAAATCCAAAAACATAGACATAGGTCATATCAGTTTTTAGACATAGTCTGCATTACCCATTTTGAGAAACTTTTTCATGGTCGAAACAAGGTCCAAAAAGAAACACAAATCAATGATAGACCCCAACGAATTCATCAATCCATTCGGAAATCAACTGTCAGGAAGTAAAAGACCACACAAGCCTTTTCTTGAAAAACACATCACTAGAGACACACATGGGCAAATTTACATAGAAGACATAGACACAGTAGTGCAAGATCCTGAGTTTGCATCCTTCATGGATGAGTGTTTGGAAAATGATCCACAATGCTATCTAGCAAAGTTTCTAGTAGAAGGTGCCACACTACCACAAGGATTCGATATTCATTCTTTGACAACACAGTCTACTCAACCAACACAAACTGCGACATCAAGTGTGTATATTCCCCAAATTCCCGCAGCGATACCAACTAGTGTATCTACTCAGACATCGTCAATTCTAAGCACAATCCCTTTCAACGTAACACAAGGTTTACAATTTATTGTGGGAGAAACTTCCTCCAACCCCTTTGGCACCAACATGACTGGTAAGTGATCCAAAGTTGGTGGGAATATACCTATATCAAATCAAATCATTTAGATAAGTAGCATTCCTATACCAAATCAGACCATTCAGACAGGAAGCATTCCTATACCAACTTAGACCATTCAGATAGGGAATATCCCTATACCAAATCAGCACATCCTAATGGGATATATTCCCTCACCAAATCACAACCCATCATAGAACATGGTGTATCAGAACACCTACATTGATCCAAATAACACAAACACCATGTCCTTGACACAAGTCGACATCCTTAAAAACCCGATGCAAACTCTTCAACAATAGATGGACAAAATGTCTATTTCAGGCTTACGAACTATCTCAGAGCCAGACCTATGTCCATGTCCATTCAACAAAGCACTCTATATGACACCTTTCCCCCATGGATACATTATACCAAACTTTCCAAAGTATAATACGAGGAAGAATCCTTTAGAACACATTAGAGAATTCTAAATGGAATGCATGGACATATCGTAGACCCCACATACTTGATGCGATTATTTCCATGAACCCTCATAGGGATAGCATTGGAATGGTTTTCTAAATTGCCATATGGTATATGATCTTCGGGTGAATTAGTTGAGAAGTTTGTCGAACATTTTGCCTTTAACATAGACAACGAATTAACCATAGCAACCTTGTGCCACACAACACAAGAAGACGGTGAGACATTCACCATTTTCTTCCAGAGATGGAGAATTGTAGCTAGCTATTGTCTAGTCGAAATACCCAAAAAACAAAAGGTCACAATATTCCTCAAAAATATCAATCTAAAACTGAGAGGTGACTTACAGGTGTACTGTTGCACTTCATTCCTTGAATTGCTACAAAAGGGATCATCCTTGAAAAGGGCCTTATTGACAAAGGTGAAATAAAAGTACTAGGAAGGAGCCCAATCGTCCAACATCCAAACGTGTTGAATGATAGAAAAAAGTTCTAGTCTAGTAACAAGAATGTCACAAATGACGACATTGTTGATGCTAAACACATACATACTGGACTAGTTATCACACTTAGAGGATACAACCAAAATTCAGACATGATGAATAGTCTAGATCAAACGACTAATTATGTCCAGAACTCACAACATAGACGCCAAAGGAGATTTCCTACACATGAATTTACACCTTTAGGACAACCAATCGAGGTAGTTTTCAAAGAATTGGTCAAAAATAATCTCATCAAACCTTTGGAACCAAGAGAGTATGATCCTGGACATTTCAAACCTTCATGGTGGGATGATAATGCTTTTTGTGACTATCATCAAACGAAAGGGCACAATCTCCAACAATGTCACCAATTAAAGAATATCATCCAAGACTTTGTTGAAAATGGATCCATAGAGGTAAACGGGCAGAAAAATACTAAAAACAGTGATCATAAGGTCTTTACAGACCCATTACATGACCACACAAAAGGAAATGCCTCCGGTTCGAAAATCAAGAACAATCCCTCTGCCAATTATGCAAACTCCAAGTGTGACTATGGAAAAGGAAAGACCATAGATAGCCTCTGAGCTGCAAATGAACATGTTGATACCATCATCATTAAGAAGCATCTAGAATGTAATGTGAACACATGCAGGACTAAAATAATTATTCCAGGCTCTTCTTCTGAGCCACCTACATAGAGGTCCAAGTTTAGATACAATATCCTCGATCAATTGAGTAAAACCCCTACACAAATATCTATCTTGGAACTCTTGACTTTCTCACCAGAACATTGAGCCATACTTGACAAAGCATTGTAGAACACTACTATTCCCACAGACTTTGATGTCAATTGCTTCGAAGAAATGGTGGGATATTTGACCAACTCACATCATGCCACATTTTCCCAACAAGACTACTCAACCGAAAAGTCTGATCATAATGACTCATTACATCTTGAAGTCCTAGTCCATCAAACCAAAGTTAGATGAGTCTTGGTAGACGGAGGAATAGGTTTGAGCCTGTGTACCCTAAAATTGGTTAAGGCATTATGATTCTTAGAAGACTATGTAGACACTTCTAAGAGTATAGTAATCAAGGCTTATGATGATGAGGAAAGATCATCCAAAGGAGTTGTCACACTCCCTATCAGAATTGGTCCAACAATCATGAACACCAGCTTCCAAGTCTTGGATCTCACCCTCACGTACAACTTGTTGTTAGGTAGACCTTGGATACACGCAATGAAAGTTGTACCTTCAACATACCACCAATTTCCTAAGTTCCCTTATAATGGCACCGAGATCACGATTGATGGTGATCTAGATCCTTGTCAATTTTGTACAAGCCTAAGGGAAATTTGACAATGACAAGTACATGTTAACCAAGAAGCTTCTTCATCCACTTTATCCCTATACGTCAACCCATCACATCTCACTAAGTCCATTTCATTCAAACCACCACCATCCACTCCTGAGCTCGAGATCCAAGACAAGGGTTGCGGTGAATATAATATAAAGGCATCATACTATGTCAGTTAACTGATTCCACCTTAAGGCATATGGCCTACCCATGGCAGATAGAAGGCAATCAGTGGTCACATTTCATGTTCCCCCTATAATGAAATTAACCAAATGGAGAGAGTTAAGTGAAGAAATTGTGGATCAAGGTGATTCCTGGTTGTATCAAGAAGAACATGAATACCCCTCCCCATCTATTCAAATAGCTAATGACCAGTATGGAAAAGGCTTTAAGATAATGCAAAATGAAGGCTATGATGGGAACAGTGGATTAGGACTATATGAAAATGAAAGGATGAAACTAATTATTGTCTACCCATGACCAAAATACCTAGGGCCAGGGTGTCAACCGCTTAGAATTGGGTTTCCTGGTACTTCATCACTATTTCAAGAGGAAGATTGTGCTTATACGGGTATCGAGACATATCACAAACCACTTCCCCTAGTCTACGACAAGTCTCATGAACCACTTCCCCCAGTCTACGATGAGTCTCACGAATCACCTCCCCTAATTTATGATGAATCTCCCGACTCAAGTGATGGTGAATGGGATTCTTTGTCCTCTACTAGTATCATGAACATAGCTGATCTCTTTGGAGAATTGGACCTAAAGGTAAAACCTGTACCAAAATCATCTAGTCCCCATCTTAGGAAACACATGTCTAAAGAAGAATGGAATAAACACTATTATTGGAAAAGCCTTGATCGTGCATCTTGGGCACCTGCCGAACCCTTTTCTGAAGACTCAACCCTTACTATAGTCCCACATCAGAGTATACCTACCCCTAGGAGGAAAAACAAGGAGTTAGTCCAAAACTTCTATGACCATGTCAACCATTCTATACTCACATTGTCAGCAGCTACCTTTAAGAACTCTGATGATGACATGCCCCTTATATATCCTAAACTTATTGACTAGGATCAACAAGGTACAACTATCATAGATACATTCAAGAATGACAAAGCAATTGTATAGTTCATGGGACTTAGAGAAGGCATACCAAGAGGGGATCATAAGGCAGGTTTTACCATAGACTTGGATGACAAAGCATATTTTGGGGAGTCTATTTACACCTCTAGTCATAAAAATGAGAATAAAAAGAACAAAAGACAATGAAAATAAAAATGATGAGTCCCTAGGTGAAAACCGAAAGGCGCCTTTGGATGAAGAAAAAGTCAAAATAAAGGATGTATCTGAGGGTGAAAACCTCTCTGAGGCACCCAAGGATAGAGGTTTAAATATTCTCCCTGTTGAACAAGAAAAGTCACGGATGCTAGTAAAAGAGGTTGTTGCAGTCAACATAGGTACATAAGAGAATCCTCGAATAGTATATTTTGCAGCTTCTTTAACAGCGACAGAACAACATGAGTTTAATGACTTATTCAAAAAGAGACAGATAAATTTTGTGTGGTCATATCCTGACATGCATGGGCTGGATCCAGACCTAATATTGCACCATTTACCATTACATCCAAGTATTAAACCAGTCAAACATAAGCTAAGGAAAATGCATCCACAAATTGCTCTATTAGTTAAGGCAGAACTTAAGAAACTCTTGGATGTAGGATTCATAAGGACAATAGACTATGCAGATTGGATATCAAATATTGTACCAGTGACTAAACCAACTGGGGGCATTCACATTTGTACTGACTTTAGAGACATCAATAAGGCATGTCCTAAGGATGACTTCCCTTTGTCGAATATTGACATGATAGTAGATCTTACAGTAGGATACGAGATGCTATCCCTCATGGATGGTTTCTATAGATATAACCAGATTAAGATAGCAGCTGAAGACCAACACAAGACAACCTTCGCGTGTCCATGGGGCACATACTGTTGGAATGTTATGCCATTTGGCCTTAAGAATGCAAGAGCTACCTATCAACAGGCAATGACTATGATTTTCCATGAATTTGTATATACTCTCATGGAAGATTATGTAGATGACATTATAGCTAAATCAGAAACAAGGGAAGATCATTTAAAGGTTTTAGACAAGATATTCCAGAGGCTAGAGAATTACAACATCAGGCTAAATCTGAAGAAATGTGTCTTTGGAGTGAAATTAGGGAAACTATTAGGGTATATCATCTTCAAAAGAGGCATTGAAGTAGATTCAGAGAAGGTAAGAGCTATCATAGAAATGCCTCCTCTAGTCAGCATTGCTCAACTTAGAACCCTACAGGGGAGATTATAACCCATTAGGCATTTCATAGTACAACTGGCAGATAAAATACACCCATTTCAACATCTACTCAAGAAAGGAGTACCATTTGTGTGGACACCTAAATGTTAGGAAGCCTTTTATAAAATCAAGGACTATTTGCTTAGTCCACCAGTCTTAATGCCACCTATAGAGGGAAAACTATTAATATTATACATCTCAGCAACTCAGTCAGCATTAGGGGCTCTTCTCGCACAACACGATGATCATGCTCATCAGAGAGTAGTCTATTACATCAATCGTACCTTAGTGAGCTATGAATTGAATTAAAGCAGCATAGAACGTGCATGTCTTGCGGTAGTCTTTGCTACCCAAAAACTTCAACACTATATGCTCAATCAACAGACAATGTTAATTGTAAAGATTGATCCACTTAAATACCTCCTAAGTAAGGCATCTTTAACAGGCTGATTGGCTAAATGGGTTATGATACTTAGTGAATATGACATTCAGTATGTCAAGAGGAAGGCTATAAAAGGACAGGTGATTGTAGATTAGTTAGTTGATGCACCTATGAAGGCAGACCATCCCTTAGTGGTAGATTTTCTAGATGAATTTCTCTTCAACATTGACATTAAATCTGAATGGAAACTATACTTTGATGGGTCACATACAAATAATGGTTCAGGAGTTGGTATCCTATTTGTTACACCTCAAGGTGATACCATTCCCAAATCATTCAGGATTTCTTTCCCTTGTACCAACAATATAGTAGAATACGAAGCTTTAGTGACAGGGTTAAAAATGGCAGCTCAGTGGAAAATAAAAAGCCTACATATTTTTGGCGACTCTCAACTGGTAATCCGGCAGGTAAATGATGATTATGAGACTAAGGATGAAAATATTGCACTGTACAAGTGAATGGCTGATAGTTTCAAGAAATATTTCAATGACATAACTTTTCAAAAAATACCACGTATCTAGAATAGAGCTGCAGATGCTATGGCAACCGTGGGTTCCTTGTTGGATATTCCGAGTAATGTGCCTAAGTTCAAGTTTCTGGTTGAACAGTCATTGGTCCCCGCTTACAATGAACCCGATACTGTGATAGTGTGTACCATTTTTGGTCCTATGTCTCCTTGGTATAAAGACATATTTGACTACCTCACTGATCAAACCTTACCCCAAGACTTGTCCAATAACCAATGTCAAACCTTCATCCGAAAGTCAGCTAAGTACACCATCATCAGAGAAACCCTGTATAGACATACCTTAGATAATGACCTAATGAGATGTATCGATGCTGAGGAAGCACAAAAAAATTTATGAGCGGTACACGAGGGTATATGCGGATCTCATTCGAGTGGTCCTACTCTAGCCCATAAGATTATGAGACTAGGTTACTATTCACCTACAATGGAGAAAGACTCATACATCTTTGTAAAGAAATGTAGACAATGTCAGATACATGGAGACTTGATAAGAGCACCAGTACAAAAGCTTCGTCCAATTACTTCACCATGACCCTTCGCCCAATGGGGACTTGACTTCATAGGTAAGATACACCCTCCATCATCCAATGACCATAAATTCATCATCACCACCACCGAATACTTCACCAAGTGGATTGAAGCTATTCCCATTACCTTCATCACCGGCACACAAATATCTAAGTTAATCCATAATCACAGACAATGGCGCCCATTCAAGAACCAAGAAGTATGACATTTATGTGAAGAATTCCACATCAAACACCATTTCTCCACCCCGTATTACCCACAAGGTAATAGCCAAGCTGAGGCATCTAATAAGACCATTGTTAGAATCCTTAAGAAGACTGTCAATGACCCTAGTCGTGACTAGAACCTAGAGCTTAATCCTACCTTATGGGCTTATCGCAAAAGCATCCGTACTCCCATCGGCACCACTCCATATTCCCTTGTATTCAGGTCCAAAGCTATCTTACCTATTGAGTTTGAAATACCTTCTCTAAGGGTATCCTTGAAGGGTCATATTGATGATGAAGAATACCGTGTCTCTATGTTACAAGAGCTAGAATTGTTGGATGAACAAAGACATATAGCATTAGATCATTTACAAGCATATCAGAATCATCTTCATCATAGCTACAATAGGAAGGTTCTCAATAGACACTTTGACATTGGTGACCTCGTATTAATGAAGAATCCTAAGAACCAAGTTGAATAAGAGAAACTAGGTAAGTTTCAACCTAACTAGTTAGGGCCCTATATTGTCACAGAAGCCTTTGGATCAAGAGCGTACCAACTCTCTACTCCTAAAGGAGAGCCGCTTTTGTCACCTATCAATAGTATGCATCTAAAGAGGTTCTATTCTTAGTCTCTGAGAATCCGTTTCTTAATCTTGAAAAATACAAAAAAAATGCAAAATACAAAAAAATGGTTACCTTGATGAAAACCTGGCAAACAGGCATCTTTGTAACACCAAAAAAAAAAAAGTAAATAGAAATAATCCCTCCAATAGTGAAAACCACTTCGGTGGTGCTATGGATAAGTACCATGGTGAAAACCTAGCAAATAGGTGTCATGTGTAGTCAAACTCGCTCTTCCATCTACTATCATTCCAATCAGACTTTTTCACCATCACTCATAATAAATGGTTTTCTTATCCATTACTTGGAATGATTGACATCTAGCATCCATTTCATCATATTACCCACTCCATCTTCCAAATCTTATTCCCAATTGGGGGAAAATCCTTGTTCTATGTCCTAACACCTTGTACATAATGTCACACCATCGAAAATGTCCTCAAAAATCCCACAAACATTAGAAAACTCCAAAAATCCAAAAAAAATCAAAATAGTCAGAAAATCCCCAAAACAGAGTCAAGTCAATCATGTCAAGTCAGTCATGTCTTGTTAATAATTTCAAGTCGGTCATGTTAAGTCAGTCGTAGACATAGTCGAATTACGTTGCCTCTGCGACTAGGACGTAGGCAAGGCCATCAATCGATGTGCCCCTGAGGCATTAGGTTTGTTAGTCTAGGTCTGTCATGTATCACACACATTAAATCATGACTCTTTGTACATTTCAAAGTCATTAGTCATGTTGAACTACGAGGTCTCTGCATGTACAATGTAGGAAAGGCTAATCAATTGATGAGCTCCCGAGACCACACTAGGTCAATCCAATAGGGTTCATTCACAATCACTATCACACAAGTTGCATATCATATTTTAGGGTATCATCTCATGTCATACATAGTCAATACACACACACACACAGTTTATCAGTCAAGGAATCAAAACAAGTCATCCAACAACAAGGCAAAATCTTAAAATAGTCATTAAGTCAATATCAAACACATTGTCAAAATGATCAAATTATGTCTTTGCAAGATATGTCTTTCTTTTCAACAGACGTCTTCAAATTGTCACAGCCTCATGTAGCTTGTCGCATCAATGTCATCAGGCTCCAACATCTTATACGGCACGTGTCTTTTCTGAAACCAGGCTTCTTCATGCCTTATATAGATAGTCACCCTATCGAAACAAGACTCAACATCTTATTGCGGTATGTGTCATCCCTCACATTATGTTATGTCAAACATCAAACAATCAAACAATCCCACAAGATCAAGTTTTTGTGAATACATTTATTTGGCTTTATGACTTTATATCTTATTTTGTCTTATCTTTTTATCGATTTGGGAATTCAGTCTGATTACTAGCTTTCTCAAGGATGTCCCTTGAAGGATTTGGAGAAGCAAGGATGTCTTAGGGCTCTTTTTCTTTGGCTGATGTCTTTCAACTGTCTTTTTAACATTTTTTTTTTATTCATGTTACTAGTTTCCTCAAGGATGTCCTATCAAGGATTTAGAGGAGCACATTTGACGGCTCATGACCCATTTTTTATTTGTCTGTTGTCTGTGGTTTCTTAAGACAACACGACTGGGGCATCTTGTCCTTAATCCAAGTTAAGACACTCCTTGTCTACGATTATCTATTTTTCATAGATGGATGACTTTGTACACTATGGTCTATCTCATATCATAGTGTGTACTATCCATCTATGTCATGTCCCGCCCAATGATGATAACAAGCAAGCATAGCATATTTGGAAATATATCGAAGATTATATCTTTTACTCAATAAATCAACCTTCATTATATTATTTTCTCAATCAATCAACCTTAATTATGTCTTACTAACATTCTAAATTAATTTTCATCCTAACATTTCTCTTCTTTGAAATTAAGATAAAGTCTTGTGACACAATAAAAACATTAGATCATTTGCATTCACATACATTCAATAAGCATTTCATATAGTTGCATTGCATTTCAACATATAGATAGTACCATTCATACATTCGAAATCATTACATAATAGGCATTGTATCATCATAACATACATAATGTAAACATTCCATGTACATATCACCATAACATATAAATAAGCATCATATAGATCATTGCATCCATTATCATAAGTAAATTAAGACATCCACGTCATTATTAAATGCATAACTCATCAACATATAGAAATATTCATTCATAACACATATATATACATCATTTAGGAAACATAATCATGTAGAAATCATGGATTATCCATAATATAGAACTGCATATCATATAGAAGCCACCAAAATCATATATATATCGCTCCAAAAATAGTGTGTCATAGTACAATGTCTCAATATAACCATAAATAAAACATGAGCTCGCAGGCTCTCTGATCAAAACAAATGTCTACTTATGTAACCCTATCATTGTGTCCTACTACCACTATTTTCACATGTTGATGGTGGTGGGAAAAGACTCAAAGGTGCACTCTGCGAGGTGGAAGGCCTCTCATATGGACCTACCCTTGAAGGTCCTACCACCCCCTCAGTACTTTGTGTCCTCTAACTCCTAGTATGGCCCCTGCTCTGACTGTGCACCTCTGAAAATGTAGGAACTCATCTTTCTTCTGGCACTGCAGCCTCATAAAGATCCCTGTAATAAGTGGCTCTCTTCACTGATCTAACAAACTCTTGTACCATACCATCAGATGAGGACCCACTACAAAGGTGTCTAACTTATGTGAACTGCTTCTCTATCTCATGTCTCCGAGCTATCGCCTAGTCTCTCTCCATAAGTACACTATCCCTCTCTGAACACACACTGTCCCTCTCTGCATATGCACTATCCCTCTCTGTGTAGGCACTATCTCTCTCTAGTCTCATCGCATCAAACTCTGTTGTCATGAGTCTGAGTCTCTCCTCCAAAGCCTCCCTGTCACCATCTTTAGGAGCATCCTCCTCCTCTCTCCCCTCCACGATCCGATCTCAGAGCTCTCTCTCCTACTCCTCCATTGGTGCATCCTCCTCCACATCATCCTCAATATAATCCTCCACATCATCCTCTCTGTATCCTGCAAAAACACCTAGAGGGTCTATAGCCATGTCCACATCTAAATCCTGTACCACATCCTCTACTCCAACATCTACCTCTGCATGCTCCTCTATCACTACCTCCTCTACAATATGCTCACCCTCAACCTGTACATCCACTCCCCCTCTGATGTACAACATCGGTACATCCTCAGCTACTGCCTCATGGATAGGTGATAGTGCACCTACCTGACCCCCTCTCCATTCTCTCCGACCTCGCCTACGGCCTCTACCATCACCATCTCTCCCACCAACTCTCCCTACTCTAGCACCTCCACCTCTCTATCATCCTCTAGGTCATGTGCCTCATCTCTCTATAGGTGTCGGCTGATCTAGATCCATGTAAGGAATAGGTCGATGCTCTACCCACCATACATCATACACCACTGTAGTACCTGGGTCTGATAATCCATCTCTCCATCGCCACTGTACTGTCTATAATGCCTGTATCTCTGCCTCAGCTATAGCTACTGGTATCATAGTTCCCCAATACAAAACCTCTCTGGACGAATGAGCAAACTCTTCTCTACTCCAAGGCTCATCCTAAATCTCTTCGAACTATCTCAGAACTCTATTTGGAAAATTTCGCTCAATGATATGTACACTAGAAACAGTCCTCCCAATAAGGTACTCTATTTGTCTGTAGAATGAAAAATGTATATCCTCATCCACCCACTCCTCACAATCCATGTAAGGTCTCCATGTGAACTAATCAAGAATATCCAATGCATGTCACCAATATCCTGTGTCTCCAACATGTGTCTGAGTAATGTGTCCTATATATCAGAACACATACGGGTATCTCTTAGGTCTCTCTATAGTAACTGGAGGATGAAAAATAGCTATCCTCTCCCAACCCCATACCATCAGCAGTGTAGTCCCACAACTCAGTGACTATGCATCTCTGTAAGCAATGTCGTGAAGGTGAAAATATAACATCCCGAGCAGACATGGACCCCATGCATACCTCGTCTCACTCTCTAACATACCAACCAACATGGCTCCCCATCCCATTGGAAATCCATGAC
The DNA here is from genome assembly GCA_007115665.2 of Sequoiadendron giganteum. Taxonomy (NCBI): domain Eukaryota; kingdom Viridiplantae; phylum Streptophyta; class Pinopsida; order Cupressales; family Cupressaceae; genus Sequoiadendron; species Sequoiadendron giganteum. The sequence goes on from CM021105.1 coordinate 73,777,814, forward strand.
CCCGTCTGTCTAGCAGAACTATCCCCCCAATCAATGTACATAAAATACAATCAATCCACTCATATCTATCTACTAATACTGGCCATCTAATCTCATAGTGCTTGATCCCGAGCCCACTAATGCCATCTACCTGATAAAACCTCCCCAACTCGGTCAATCCACACTAGGTATCATACATAACCTGCTCTCCTCTAATAGGCAATCTTAGAATCCTGTACACATCATCCAATGTGACAGTGGCCTCCCTAATCAGTAAATGAAACGACGATGTCTTCAAATGCCATCGCTCGCATAATGTTGTCAACATACCCTTATTCGCCCGAATAGTGGGCATCGACAAATAGTGGCGTAGACCCAATCTACATAATAGCCGAATCTCTACACTCGTCAAATAATCTCTGAGATCGAATGTGTCTGGTCATGACTCCCGCATATATATCAGATCTAAAACCACCTGCATTTAAACCATGATGTCAAGAATTTTCAAGTTTTCCTTAGAATTTTTTTTCAAAAATTTTACCACTCAAATGTGGCTCACATTAACAAATGTGGTGCATTTTTGCAAATGCGTTGCATGAAGCCTCACATGCGGTGCATATTACACATGCGTTACATTTTTTCCCATACCCCTATCAACCTACTCCACATGCAGTTCACTAAACCACATGCGGTGCATTTTTAACAAATGCGGTGCATATTCCATCAACCCACCTATCTATAACATATGCATTTCACAACTACATATGCGGTTCACAACCACACATGCGTCTATTCCTAATGCATATGTGTTGCATAACAACACATGTGGTGCATTATAATTCACATGCGATCATTCCTTAACTTCCTAACCTCACCTAGACGTGTTTTCGCAAATGCATTGTTTCGCAGTCAAATGCGGTGAATACGATGACATACGTGTCATTTTACGACGCATTGCATTTTCTTATTAATTTTCAAACACCTAAAACTACGTGCAAATTTTTTTTTCAAGAGTTCATTTTCAAGTACATACTGGTGGTCCTACGTCGGCTAGCCTCCTAAACGTTCGGATCCGATAACCACGATGTGCAGCGCATGGAATGGGTGCCATTTTTGTTAGCTAGTGAGAGAAAATTTCCTCTTTTTCTAACTCCTCCAGGTGCAAATGAATTAGGTTTAGCCCTAATTCCTATTTATAGGTGGGTTTGAAATGAAATTTCTTCTGACCTAATCTATTGGCCGCTTAACCTTTCAACTTCAAATGACCTGTATTCCTCCGTATCAACTCCAAATTCATTTCCATCAACTCAATAGCAGTTCTGACTATGAAATTGACTAATCGGGAATATCTCCTGATTTTTTTTGAAACTTTCAAAATTTGTCAATTTTCTCGAGGGGGCATATGTTGGGGTACGATCGGGGCATATTTTCTTTGACACAACATCATACCAACGATGTATCAAAGAGAGGCAAACTATAGATACCAAAAATTGGTCTAGGCCTGCGAGTACATATTCGACCTAATTTTCTAGAGTCTGTGGTCTTGATTAAATAATGTTAATTATTTAATTAACCTTTCTAATACATATTTCCTCTATTAATTAAATAACCCTTTTTAATTAATTCATTAATTCCTTTATTCAACTTGATTAATTAAATAAATCATATTTATTTAATTATGATGCGAACTAATTAATTCTTCCCCCTTTATCTATCAATTAAATAATTTATTATTTAATTACCCCTTTATCATACTTTTCCAACTATAATTAAATACCTTTATTTAATTATACATTTAACCCCCTTTATCTATAATTAAATTTTTATTATTTAATTATTTATATTATCCTTTTCAAATAGTCAAATTAAATAAATTTATTTATTTATTTAATTAAAGTCTCTCATTTTTGAATGTTGAATTAAATTCATATTTAATTCATATTTAATTATTTATGTCAGATTCCTCTATCATTCAGTTATCTAAGTCATTCACTCACCTTCTGACTCAAGATCTATTTTTAGTCCTCTAGTTATCTCTGGATTCACAACCTATTTATCTCTACGAGAGAACTCTCTGTCACAACTAGTCACTTAACTAGTTCCAACTCATATGCATGATGTGTTTATTAATTAAATATATTTATTTAATTAATTAACTCATGTTTGCATTTGAATGCGTTATTCTTAGACTTCTAACTTTGTCTTTGACATACAAAGTCTATTTCTTCTATTTTCAAAGATTCTTAACTCAAGATTAAGTTATTGTTCTAACTTAGTCTTCATCTTGTAGTATTTTCTGACTCATGTTCTAACTCATGCTCTATCTGACACAGAACTCACATCACATGGCATTCATCAATCTTGTTCATCAAGCTCTCTTTCAATTTGAGCCGATCATTTGAAAACCCAAAATCTATAAAATGGCCTGTCATTATCATTATTCCTCCTCCTGAAATCATTACTCCCGGAATCATATAGTTTTGAGAAGAAACTTATCTTCGATATTTTGCATAGACACTCGATGAAGTTATACTTGCATTCAAACACAGAAATCTAAGGGCAAGAATACTGAAAAGGAAAAATGGAGAAGAACAATCAAGATAATTCGAAGGGGTAAATGCATATTCGGTGAGAGATTTCCATTAAATTGTTTAGTTTGTTTAGTTTTTTTCCTCATTCTTTGTTGTTTGATTTTAGATTATTATTTAGATTTAGGATTAACTTTGTTATTCTATTTTCAGATTATCCATCTCATCATCATTCGAAAGATACATCTATTTTAATCTACTGTTACAGGACCAACTGATGAGGATGTTAACAATAAACCTCCTACACTTCGGGCTCTACGAAACCCAAGAGGGTGGTCCCCTTAATTTTTTTATAATCTTTGCACCGACATTATAAAAAATCAATAAAAATTAATAGATAATCTCATTGAATAGCTCAACAAAATAGGATAATACTGAATTGAATCGACTTTTCATCAATAATATCAACTACTTGGAGCATGAGATGGTTACAATAATACTTCATTACTTAAGATAGTTATTTTATTTCCAATTTCATAGCAAGCTCTAAACAAAGACAAGCAGACACAAAACCTCACAAAAAATATGATTTAGACTAGTGCCATGTACCATTGGGGAGTCAGATTTACAAACATTTAAAATTTCATGGTAGATTCAAACACACAACACATACGATCCCTGACAATATTTCCTTACAACATCATCAATTTATATCCTAACCCAATACTTCTTACCAAATCCCTTTATAAACATATCCATCTATAACTCCATTCAAGCATTTTAATTAATTCTTTGAATTAAAGCCAAAATGAAAATCATACACACCACAATAGTGGGATGAATGCAATAACCCTTGATTATATTATTCAAAATTGTGATCTTCTTATACAAAGGAGAGACAAGAGCTCAAAAGGAATCATTATAACTCAAATGTTAGTACTGTCATGAAACATCAAATCTTCATAAATCCAAAACCCTACTATACAATGAAACAAAACCTAAATTGCATTTACACTGAATTACTAGGATTTACAATTTTCTCTACAACTATGCCTAGAATCGACCTAAAAATATCTAACTTGCTAACCAATATTTTTGGCCTTAAAATCCGTCTTATAGAGAATGAAGGACCAAACAAGCATCAGGCCAGAAAATACATATGTCACCAGTCAATTGGACCGTTCTGTCACATTTCAAAAGTATGATTACAATCACCAAGTCCCAAAGCATCTTCTTGTTAATTCCACTCTTTAGAGAATAGCCGCTGCATTGGCCCAACCTCAAAACGTGTGCCAAAAAACCGCCATGGAGACAAAACCATAATAAGTTATAAGCATAATCGTTGAACTATTAACTGTCTATAGTATACATCGTCTCACTCGTCTTCGGTCAAGTATTTGTCCACCCATCTCTGCTACTCTTCATCTATTGGCCAATCAAAATTCACCAACTCATTCACCTTAGTATTGTAAGGTGTGTACTTCACTGCAACCTGATTGGCTTCTCTTTCAAAAGGCTCTAAGAATGTGTTGGTGTTAATTATTTTATTCATGTTGCTCACCAAAAAATCATAGTTTGAATCATCACAAATCAATTTTATTTGTGAATAATAACTTCTTCTACCCTATCCTAGCACTGTTGCAGTGGTTTAACATTTTCTTGTGCATCAATGATGTCTAGCAAAAATGTATCACTCCATTTACCAAAGCTCTTTACCAGCTCCCTGATTCGCCTACTCAAATCATCAGATAGGGCCTGGAAACCCTTCAATGACTTCACAAAGATTTGACTAGGACTCAATGATTGGGGCATGTTATCTACATCCAATCTAGAGGCCTTATACATAATATCTAGATCATTGGCCCTAGGGATCCACTTCTCAGCCAAAGGAAAAAATATTTCCCGATCCCTATTTATGTTTCTTATTCCATCTAAGAATAAATAATATAAAGAATACATATATGGTAATATAACATCAACCTTCTCATTTAGATGCCTGAAAACTATGTCAACTACCTCATTTTTTTTGGTAACTACACCATCCTCACTTGCCTTAAAGGCAGCCTATAATTCTGTGATCCTATTTAACATTTGTTTCTTAGTGGGATCCATAGAGTATTCAACTTCCTCTTCACCTAGCCCCAGTGTAGGAATGAGAGTAGGTGTCTAGATGGGGGATCCTGGAGTAGAAATAATTAGAGAAGTAGGGGGTCTAATCCTGAAGCAGAAGGTAATGCCTTGATACCAAGAGCACTGGAGGATTCTCCTACCTACCCATATGTCAACCTATCTACTTCAGACTGCAGCTCAACATTCCTTTTTTGCATCCTACTATATTCTCTAATTATGATATTATATTTCTCCATCAAGATCTTCTTTTCAGCCTCTTCCCTTTATGTTGGCTTTTGAGCCAATTTATCCACATTTACTGTCAGGCTTGTAGCTTCTATAGTTGAATTTTCAGAAGCTCTCTTGATTATTAGCCCTCCCCTTAGGTTTGGGCTAATATCAGATACATTTGGCTTTTTCCCTGAGGTGCCAATGCCCATATTGCCAGAGTTTCATAATCCTCACTAAAGGCAGAGTCCTGTAAAGCTCCCTTAACCTCTTCTTCACTATTTTGTATAGGGTGCTTGGATTGTAAGATAGCATTGAATACTACAACATTGGCTATATCCCACTTAGGAAAAAATAGGAAACCAACCTGAGTCACAAGTCTCCATCCCTCTTTAGGAGTGATGCTTTTGAATACCTCCATTAGTTCGTCCTTGACCTCATCATCATTCTCCTGCTCAGACCTATCAGGTCTTGATTCTCTCCTTCTCTTGCACTTTTCTTTGTATTCTTCTAGCTTCATCCTCCAAACTAGTTGTAAGAATATAGGAGTCTTTACAAAGGCATAGTCATCCAAGAATGCCTCACAGGCCTCCATTCTGGCATCTTGTACACATTGCCCCTTTACATCCATGTTAGATAACACAAACTGTGTTGATCTAGGAGGGGAAGGGATACCAACCTGCATGTCTTTATCAGTTACAATTATTTCATCCATCAGATCCTCTTGTGTTTCCTCAAATTTCTGGTTCTTGGGGCTTGGCTATGATGGTAGCATTGCGGGATCACTTCTTGGTGGTGAATCTAGATCAACAATCCTTATCACTCCAGGTGCTCTAATCCTTGGACTTGGCTATTATTATTGCTTCATTATTTGATTTCCTTTCTTATCCCCCTCATCCTCATCGCTACTATCATTCCTCTTTCTTTTGTATAGAGGTCAATCAACTGGGGGATAATAATTTGGCCTTGTTTCCTTAGGCCTTGATTCTGGTGTTTGAATTCCAAAATCTAACTCCAAATTGACCTTCTTGGTCATCAAGGTGCCCATTATCTCTTTGAAGTTATCTAACAAAAAGGAAACTTTCTTGTGGAATGGAGTAACTCCATTAATGGATCATATTTTGGATCAATTTTATGCACTATGGCACACAACTTTTTGTATGAAATCCACTTTTCTTTATTCAAGTCTTGCCTATTCAAATCAAATTCATTTCTGATTAGGTCTTCAAGAAGATTGAATTCATGTGCAAACCTGGCACCTTTAATTCATTTCCTGAACAAGGCAAAGAATACCTCGGGGTCATGTTGCCTCCTAGATCCACTCTTCAAATGTAAATCATCAAAAAAACTTTCAAAGTGGACCCATCCTCCCTTGGAAAAGACAAAATCTGAAACAATAGTGTAGTCAGGGAACAAAGTCCCTTTTCCTCTCCCTATTAGGTTGTCCTCATGAATACAACCTAGTTGTCACATGACCTCGACAAACCCCATTCTTGATGGTACATTAAAAGGGAGAATATGTGGGGCTCCTTGGAAACCATATACCCTTAGGACAATGCTTATGGGGTATAGGATAATGTCACCCCAATTATGGTAGACCTTGGAATCAGGCTTCCTCACCTTCGGCCTAAGGAAGTCATGTAAATCTTTAGGAACTCTCGACACATTTACCACCAACCGAGACCTGAGTTTGGAGCTAAAGTAATTATCAAATTGCACAAAACTGGTACCTCCCCTATTGTAAGATAGATTTGCACTCCAAACCTGTACCAATAATATTTCTCCATTCACCTCTTGCCTCAACTCCATCTTTTTTGAGAAGAAGTCGATATTCTTTTATGAGAACATATACATTAACAGTGAGTACCAAAGAAAGGAGTGCCAACATCCCCCACATGCAACTTCAACAAACCCTCATGCATCTTTTCTGCTAGAAAAGATGCATAACCATACACCATAGAGAAATTGGGATGCCGAATTTGAGCCCCCATGAACATATATACGACTGGCATCACAGTGTTAGGGCTAAATCCCAAAATCGGGCCCAATGAATAAAATGTCACCAAAAAGTGATTGGGCTAACAGCTTAGCTTGAAAGGCTCCTGGTCACTTGGGCTGATATGACACTACTAAATTTGGCTCCAATTTTAGATGGATGTTGGTCGTACTTTCAACATTGTTTTGTTTGTTGATTGATGAATCGTAGAAATCAGCATCATCGCTCAATTTTCCTCTATATTCTGACAAACTGCAAAATGTCGCACTCACGACATAAGCTCCTTAGAACCACGATGCCCACTTCGTCGATCGGGTGAGGATCAGTGGTCAGAGTGTGGGCGGCATACCTTTGTTGAAGTGTCGAAGCAAGGACATACATTCGTCAGAACCATGATGATAGTTTCATTGATCTAATGACACACAACCTGTGGAGCACGAGCGACATAAATTTCCCAAAACGTCGGATTAACAATAGAGTTTTGTCACCATTATGACAAAAGTTTTGACATATTTCAAATATCAGTCAGAGATCAAGACTATTACAATGATTAAAATTGCCTGACAACATATATTGGGACTATTGGACTTTGGTCTCAGTGATAAAGTTTCATCGGTGAGATACACATCTTGTCTCATCGACAAAGCATGAGGGAAGCATATCTGCAAGAAATATACCATCGGAGTAAGTTTTGAATGTCTACTCGACCCACTATCTAACGCCAATAAGCATACATCGACAAGAGTCTTGGCGACATATTTCATATTGAAATAGCAATAGAAGCTCATTGAGATCACGATGAAATGGGCAAGTCATTACGATGAAAGTTCATCAGATACATTGCAAATTCGTCGGACACTTTTTGAGGTTCATCGTAAATGCGATGGAACAATGAAATTTTAAAAAAAAAAACTATTCATTGAAATGTAGGCATATCAGTGAAAGATCAAGACTATTACAGCGATCAAAATTGCCTCAAAGGATATATTGGGAGGACTAGATTGTGGTCTCAGCAATGATGGTTTATTGGCGAGATACACATCTTGTCTCATCGACGAAGAATGAGGGAAGCATATCAGAAATACATATACCACCAGAGTAAGTTATGGATGTCTACTCAACATGCTATGTGATGCCGATAAGATTACATCGGCAGGAGTCTTGGCAACATAGTACATATCGAAATAATGAAAAAATTTTATTGAACACATGATGAAATAGGCAAGTCATTATGAAAAAATTTTGTCAGATATATTGCAAATTCGTCAGACGCTTTTGGAGGTCCATTGAAAATTTGACAAAATAATACAATTTTTTTAAAAATATATATATATATCTATTCAAACATAGGCATATCGGTGAAAGATCAAGACTGTTACAGTGATCAGAATTTCCTGAGAAAATATATCGGGAGGACTGGCTTGTGGTCTCAGCGATGAATTGTCATCGGTGAGATACTCATCTTGTCTCATCGATGAAGCACAAGGGAAGCATATTAGCAAGACATATAACATCAGAGTAAGTTCTGAATGTCTACCCGACCTACTATGTGATGTCGATAATATTATATTGGCAGGAATCTTGGTGACATAGTTGAGATCGAAAGAATAATCATCAGGGAGACTCACCACGGTGAGGAAACTGCAGAATATCCTAGCGATATATGATCTCTTGTCGATGAAGATACAGATGGATCGAAATACTTATCGGGGTGACTCTGGGCAATATTTAAAAGTAGTAGGTGGCTCCAAAGTGCATCCATAGGGATAATGACAGGACATAAGGACAGGTCAATCAAAGAGAGAAAGTTGATGTGCCAAGACCATGAGCATTTAATAGGGCTAGTAAAAGACAAGATGGATTTTCATCAATGCTCAGATATAAAGGATAGATTGGAAGACTTCATTATGAAAATTTAGAGCACAATATGATTAACCCTGTTTGAAAAAATGCAATGACATTAGTGTCAAGAGTTAAGAGGCCATTCAACTTTGCATTTCAATAAATTATTTTATGCATTGAGTAAGTGTTTACAAGGTAGAAAAAGTACAGTCATATGATTGTTTAAAATATCAAACAACATTTCAATTTTTGTGTTTAATTAGGCTTACAAAGGCAGGGATTTATCATTTTTTGCATACATCTGTAGTCCAAGCTCTAGGTCTGCATTATTTGGTTACTATGTATGAGAAATGAGCAATGAATAATTGTAGAATATGGAGGTTATGGATGATATTATGATGGCCACATTTGATTTTGATAAAAAAATAGAGCAAAATATAAAACCTATGATGAGTCATGAGATCAAGGGGACTGTCATGGATAACAAGCACAACCTACAAACTGGATTCTAATTTTGCAAAAAAAATAAAAATCAAACTAGTGAATATTAAACTACACACTAGAATCTAAATTTGTGGAAAATGAGAAATTTGGTGAGAAAGAGCACCTACAGTGCATCTTGGATACTTAGCTAGTGTACTAAAAAATAGGATTGCAAACCCAAAATTATTCTCACTCTAGAAATTCAATAGAAAAATACAGAATGTTATCCTGGATACTTAGCTCTTAGAAAGTCAATAAAACAATATGAGCATGATTATGAATGGTTTTACCTAGTCCCACTCTTGATCTCCATGTTTGAGATACTTCTCTTTAAGACTCCATGAATCCACTTTGATCCATTACTGCCAAAAGAGATATTAATGTGTAAACAAGGAGCCACATTTAGACAAATTGGTTGTTGATTTCTTCTAAGAAATTTAGAGACTGCAAAAAGAAGATGATAATGTGGGCTTCCTAAAGAAATCACTGCAATATGGCCTCGAGCAACAATGAAAAACTTTGGATTAGCTTCACAGTAAATCCTAACAGCATGACATTGAAATTTGCTTAGGTACTAGGTCCTCTCCCATAGATTAAATTAAGGAAAACATTATTGTAAACACAATATGTATAGAAGAATATGAATGTAAAGGAAAATGGATATTAGCAAAACATAAATGTAAATAAAAGTAGTGTGAGCAAAAAATGAATCTAAATTGGTCTTGAACAAATAAAATCATACCCAACTAGCATTAAGTTATTCTAACCTTGTACTCATTGCCATTGTCAATCTTGAAGGTTAGTTTGATGCCTTTTGCAGAAATTTTTGGCCACGAGGCAAGAGAAGGTGGGAAAACCATGTGTGTATTGATGACTTCCTGACAATCAAAAAGAAAGAAGCAACCAATCCACCCTATTAGAACAGAATAATCTTATGAATTTATTTTATTTGTTTTACTGGCTAATGGATAGTGGAACTAGTTCTCTTGAATTGAGGTACTACTAAGATGTGTTGACTAGTGATTTTAGATTACCGATATTCTGCTTCAATCTCTATAAGTTACTTTTGTCTTAAATATATTCAAGATAACTCTGCAAAAAAATTCCCTGATCTCTTAGAAATTATGCAGATTATTTTGTTAATACTTCTCCATTTTGATATTTTTTTTCAAAAATTCATAGAAAGATATGTAATGCCATAGTTGAAACTTACATATTTTAATTTTACTGGTTCTCTAATTATAGTATATGATTTCAACAATTGTGTAACACATTGGAAATATGTTGGATGAATGAAGTAAACTATGCAATTGGCAGGTGTAAATCCAAATTCCTTAACCCTTGCCAACATCCTTCTTGCCTGTTTTAAAATAGGTGCTTTGGAACATGGCATGAAAATCCATCTAAGTATAATGAAAAGGAGTTTTTGTCAAATATTATATTACAGTAAGTTGAATGAATGTAAGTAGAGATATTTTAGCATACCTGCAGATGGTAAAAAATTTCATGGTTAAGTGGAAGCCTCCCATCAAAAAAAAGATCCAAATATCTATGTATCTATCTCAATCGATCCTCTAAACCCTTCAGAGTTGTCAAATTTTCCACTAACCTGTTATGCACAAAATTCAAATTTTAAAGACCACTAAAATAAAAATTAAAAAAATTACTTTATGATCCAAATCCACACACAACACAATGTTTATAGTGAAAATTTAGCACTTTCTTTCATCTTTGCATGTTGGTTTGATGCTTCAAACGATGTCTTTCTTATATTAAAAAGTGCATTACTTACCTTATTGAGCTTCTCTTTGTTTTGAGAATAGTTTAATATTCTCTACTTAACAGGGCCAACCACGTGAAGGTGGAAGCTAATTTGGCCCCTCTCACCCCCCTCACATCACTCTCAATTCCCCATACCTAATCATATAACATTAATCATTCATTCATCCATTAATAACATATAACATTCATTCATTAACATACTCACATTCATTCATTCATCCATTAATAACATATAACATTCATTCACTCATCCATTAATAACATATAACATTCATTCATTAACATATAACATTCATTTTTTTAGTTTTTACATATTATCAAAAATATGGTTATCATGATATGATTACAATCACTTTTTTTGTTTCCTTTTTTCAGCTAAAAAAAGTTGAAGTGGAGTATCATTTTCAAAATCATCTATCCCCCACTTTAGTTGTTCTAAGCTCTGCTCATGATCTTAATGTATGCCTTGTCGTAAACTCACAACGTGGATGTTGCTGCAAGGGGGGTCTGCTGCAATAGCAAATAAATGTTAAATTGGTATGTTTTATTATTATTGTTACACATATTCCATTAATTAAAAAAACATCAGAGTGGTGCTCTTTACCTAATTGAGCCACATCATGTTCCTAATATTGTATTATAGCCTCATGCTCAACATTTTGAACACCCTCTAAATCCTAATCTGGAATTGAAACATGAAAGATTACATTAATTAATACACCAATTACAATTAAATATGTTTAAAAGAACATTAGAGTGGTCCTCTTTACTTGATGGAGCCACATCATGTTCCCGATCTTGTCTAGCCCGATCATGCTCAACATGTTGATCACGCTCTACATTCTCTAGATTTGAAACACGGAAGGTTACATTGATTAATACACCAAATGAAATTAAAGATATTTAATTGTATTAATCCATACTGAATTTTTTATAGCACATGAATACATCTAGTACTGGGATACACACCATAGCCTTCATCTGCAGGTTGTGCTCCACCCTCACCAGGCTACATTCCAATGTCATGTGCAATATTATCATTGCTTATCTGTGTAAAATAAATAGGCACATTATTATGGTGGAAATTAATATTGAATAGATTGCAAAAGTATTCAATTTGAAATAAATTTTATTGAGTTTCTTTACCTACATGTTGGATGTAGTGGAAGATTGTGTTTGCCCAGTCGAGACTCTTAGGTGTTCAGTCAGGGCTCCATAGCCTTGGTGGAAGGAAATATTTAGGTCCTCTTCTGTGGGTACTCTATCGAAATCACAGCCCTACATTTTTGAATGTGATCATGAACTTTTATTCTATGGTGTGATAAAACCAAAATTCTTTGCAATTTATTATTTGGATGCAATATTTCATTTATTGATACTTACAAATTGTGTGGCTAATTTCATATAACCACCAGAGCCAAGTTTGTGCTTCTTGTGTTTTTCTAGTCTTGCCTTTGTTGCCTTCGATGTGTCAAGCAGCCTATGAACAATTTGAAATACATTAGATTATGTAAAAAGAAAGAGTAATCAGTATATAATTAAATTGTTGATAGTATCACATACCTTCCTTGGCCTGGTTGTGTCTTTCCTTTGTTCTTTTCAACCTTCTCCTTTCCATCTGACACCAAGTCCTTCCACTCCATCTCCAGAATCATGGGGGGGTGCTCATACTTTTTGTTCTTCTATAAATTTGACCTATATTGGTCCCTCACATACTTTAGATAGTTACCAGCTTTCTTAAGGACCTTGGTTTGGTTGAATGTTTTATCACCGAACAACACAACTAAATGGTTAATGAGCTCATCTTTTAAATATTTATTTTTGGCATTCCACCGTGTACGTATGGTGGGCCCAAAGAGCTCCAATGCAAGATCACTTATATGTTTATAAAAAACATCATTTCCTGGAAAATGATCATGGGATCATTAGTCTATAGAGAGTGATCAATAAGTAAATTTCAATTGGATTATATATAATAATAATTAAAACATTTTAATGTACCTGGGACCTTCTCTATCTTTATGGGAAGGAAATCCTCGATCACCACAAATGTGATCAGAAATGTTCTCATACTATTAATATGGGAAGATCTAGGAACTACTGCTAAAACATCACCAGTACCGGCAGCCTTTGTATCCACAGGTACTGACACATGTAGTGGCATGCGTTCGCTGCTAGATGGTACACTACTGAATGCCTGCATGGTATGTGTTGCCGACATTTTAGTCGACAATATAAGCACCAATGATGGGGTCAAATTATGTGTTGTATGCATAGGAAGATCAATATTGACACTTGTAATGACCCATACTTCCTAGGAAATACTTGCAGTACCTTGATCATGGCCAGTAGCATGATGAGGACACAAATAATCCTATAAAAACAACACATATTTTAGTTCATGACATAAAAGAGTACAAAATATAAAACCATGAATGAACTTATGTTATAATTAAAGATCTCATGATAGCTTACTTGCAAGTTATGTGCTCTCTCAGACAATATTTTAACCCTTTCTCTTATCTCATCTGTTTGAGGCACTATGAATACTAACTTAAGGATTTCTTCATTGCATTTTTTTTGGGCCTTCCTCATCATATCCACAGGGTTTATAGAAAATGCGATGTCATCATTGCATAATAGTGACTGCATCTCCATATGGATGCTCTCTTGTACTACTGGTGCCTTTCCCCGATCAGCTGACTACAACAAGAATATTAAAAACATTATCGAAATTAACCCAATAAACTCATGAAAAAACATAATAATAAAAAAATTTGCTCGTATCTAATTTGTACAATTACAATGAGGTAAACCTATTAGATAGAAGCACCTAGAGATGGTTCACAATCTGCGCTCTGTGCCAAAACCTTCCTCATATGATCAATGTCCCACTATGACAAAAATTAAATCTAAAAAACATTACCGAAATGAAAACCAATAGACTTACAAAAAAAACACAATAATAAAATGCTATATTGGAGTCATTAATTGGAGGTTGGGTAAAATGGTATATAGTACATACCACCCCCATAGTAATTGTGTTTGTATCTAAGCGATTCAAATTGTAATCAATTAGCAACTCTTCCCCTGCAGTTATTGATTTTATCAGACATACGAATACATGGTTTCCCTCTCGCACCTCGAATATACAATTGGGTTACTTATTTGTTGACCCAGGTCATGTAATATTTATAAACCCTGCAATATTCCCTGATGCTTTTGGCCTCCCATCAATGTACCTAGCCACTCCTTTATTTTTATCCTTATCTTTTAGTTGTATATAATTTTCTGATAGTGCATACCTACGCATACTTCGTGTATATTGAACCAGCTGCATCCAATCTTTGTAACTGTGATAGGGTCCAACATACTCCATCAACTCAGTAACTTTTTTGTAATAAACCTTAATTCCATCCATACAAAATAGGCCCAAACCATGTAATGATGATGGTGCTATGCGATATATCCTCTCATTGACACAAAGATCAGTGTTTATTGGAGGAAGTTCCTTGGGTACCCATTATTTCCATAGATGTTTGTACCTCAAGGGCACCTCAATGTTGCCTATGCTCTCATCAGCATAATAACATGACCCCCCTTCAACAAGAAAAAATTCCATGCATTTACAAAATTTTCTTCTAATCTTTTGACCTCTAGTTGATCTCCCTCTTTTAGAGCTACTACATGTCTCGCTTTCCTCTTCTCTTCCTAAATTTCCCTTGCTCGAGGAAGACAAATTAGACAAATACCTATTTGGTGGTACTTGCACTCATAAGGATTTTGGATGAAGTTCTTTCATGGTGATGTGATCCAAAGGTGAAATTATGATTAATCTATCATTTCATCACTAGAATTTGATAGGTTATAAGGTAATCAAGTCCTCATAGATTGTAAGTTATTGTTACTACCATCCAAATGTGTCCATCAAAAATCAAATTTGCTTAACGTTTTAACTCCCAAACTTTGTAACAAGTGTTAAATGTGACTATGGTCCACCAATTACACAACCAAGGCATCAAATGTATTCTCTAATTGTAATCAAAGGACTTTCACTCTTCACTCAAGTAAATAAACTTGAAGGGAAACACCACCAAGTGGTTTATTGGACACCTACATGACTAAAAATAGCAGAAAAGTTACATTTAATTTCCATATGTCTAAGTGGTTAATGGGGAGGGAGTGTGTAATAGGCATGGTAAAGTCATCATAAGTTTATGCTTTGGCAATAAAAATTGTTTAAGTCATCTTAAATCTTCCTATGTCTAATTGCTAGGAGACTTTTGGTATGTTTTAAGGTAGGATGAGTGGTCGCATCAATGTTCTAATTCTCTATGAAAAGGTTTCAACATCTTCAAATAGTGAAAGTTAGTGCTCATAGTCATTTGAAACAAAAACATTTTGATTATGTATGATGGTAGGATTTGATAGCTTAAGAGAATTGGCTACCCAACAAACTTAAACTTAAAAGAAGCTTTTTCAGTTTAAGGGGTTAGCACTTTCTTTCATCTCTGCATATTGGTTTGATACTTCAAACGATGCATTTTTTATCCCACTTCTATCATATTATATTCCCAACCCATTGCAATTGTTGGAGGAGTTGATACAAAAATTTCATATCATATACCACATTATTGAAGCAATTTTCTATGTTTTTACAATTTTTTTGAAGTTATTTTGTATTGTATGGATCCATACAAGCTTGAAATGCTCTAAGATCATTGGTGTAGATAAATATATGTGTTCCCTTTCATTTGAATTTGTTTTGAAGTTATCAATCACTTTTTTGTGGGAGAAAACAATCAAATACAAGGATTGCCCTATTGTGCCTATGTAAGGGTTTGAGGGCTAAATAGAAATGACATCCACCAATCCACCCACTGTCTTGGAATAGTAACTCAATGGATTGGTGTGCATCATGGTGGATTTGATGGAGTTTCAAATCTTGTTCTTTGAATTCCATTTATGTTTTGCCCTTGTCTTGGCTTGTTACATTGTTTGGCAGGAATCTAAGGTTGGCTTTTACCTTGGCTTTCATAAAAATCCTAATGTTCCATGTAAAACCTTGGGTGAGATATATTCGGTCGTTGCCTTTTTGGAATGGGTATTAAAATGACTTATGTCTCATTATTTCATCTAGGTCGGGCCCCTTTTTATAAATTGAGTTAAATATTTTGCCTAACTTTATTACTTCCTAAGTTTAGGTTGGCCCATGCCCTATGTTACTAATATTAACCCAAACATAAGGGGAGGGTTAATAATCAAAAGAGCTTCTAAAAATTCAACTACAGAAGCTTCAAACTTGACTGTAAATATGGCCAAATTGGCCCAAAAGATAGCTGAAAGAGAAGAAGTTGAGAAAAAAAGTTTGATGAAGAAGTAGAAAATTTCATTGCATTTAGGGGTCTATTAAAGCAAAATACTTGGCATTGAATTGATACCCTAGGGCTGACAGGGGCAATTTTCTTGTGAATTTGTGGTTTTTAAGTCAAGGTTTATCAATTTGATGGATATCTTGTTAAGTCATGGTGACACTATTTGATGGTCCAATCTCTACTTCGAAACAAAAATATCTCTAACAATTCTAAGAGCTATAATGGGATGGCATTAAATTAACCTTCATATGAAAGATCTTTTAATTAAGGACCTTTGAATTAAGGTCTTCATTTGAAGGTCCTTCATGCCAAGGTTCCTTTTATAAAGCATTTTCGACATGAAATATTTTTTTTAAAAAGTACCTTCATTTGAAAGTCTTGACATGACATGATTTTTTAATGAAGGTTCTTTATTCAAAGGTCATGATGACATCACCTTCAAATGAAGGTTCTTCATTCAACTGGTATTTTATAATTTTGAATGTGATAATAATTTAGGGTTAAAAATAAATCCATTTGAGCCTTTTATAAATGAAAGGACATTTGATGCAATCATATGCATTGTCAAACTTTTAACTTAATAGTAAGGGCATCATGAGTAGTTTGTTGGGCCTATTCAACAATCTCCGATGCAAGGATTGAATTATTTAGAATGTATCTACTATCAAGAAAGATAGTTTTTTTACCTCTATGACTTTATCTCAAGCAATAGGTTTTATTGTGATGGAAATGATATTAACAAGGATTTTGTAATCTAGGTGTTGAGAAGCGTAATTGGCCACCATCCTAGGAAAGATTCTTCATTCTCACTTTTAGGTGTTAAAATTTAACAATACATAGATTGATGGAAGAGCCCAAAGAGCCTTTCTCCATGTTATCCAAGTACAAATAGCATAGGTCTTCTCTTATACAATTGTACATGATTTCAAGAACTTAGCTAGGAATTATTCATTTAACCTAAGGTTTTCTCATAATTCCATCATTGGAAAAGTATGATCAAATTCTTCTATTATGAAGAATTGGTCTATGTGACTCTAGTAATCACAATAAAAATGTGAAAGACTAATCTATTTTATTTTTTATGTATTATATTATACCATTTTACGAGAATGGGGGGCCAATGTACCAGAATATCTCTGGAAACTAGGCATGAAAATTGCAGGTTAAAGAGAATGGGGGTGCCAAACTTACAGTACTCGTTGTCCTTTTCTCGTCGATTTTCCTTGAGTACCCTCAACCTCATCCTCGACGCTGGTATTGACCATGTTTTAGCTCCAAACTCTTCCACGGCATTGGTATTGACCTTGTTTTCACTCCTCCAAACTCTTCCTCAGTGCTGGTATTGACCTTTCACTTCTCCAATTTGACGAGCTACAACCTGGTTTCATTAGGTTTTAGAGTATGTTAATTAAATTTAAAATTATGGCACCATTTAGAGTAGTGAATATAAAGCAAGCAAATCCTATTATGGCACCATTTAGAGTAGTGAATATAAAGCAAGCCAAGCCTATTATAGTCATGAGGGAAATAATAAAACTCCTAGGATACTTTGTGAAATCATTTTTCTTGGTTAAAGGGAGGCCATAAAATATACCTTTAGATTTTTTCAATCTTCAAATATGAGGATTTGTAAGGTTCTTAGAAACATGAGTAATGGAAATGTGTGCAACAAGAATTTTGGAACACACATGGAATCTCCTTGCCAAAGAAAGGGGCTTCATAATTTAATATGATAATTTTTCTTAGCTCTAGAAATTATATGTTTCCTTAAAGAGGAAGGAGAAACCTAAAAGGTAAAAGAGATGCTTAGGAATCTCAACACTTCCTTATGATCAACCCCCTTCTATCCATAGGAATTGAACCAATTGGGCTTGGCTAAGAAGGATTTCCTATAATATTGAGTTTTATGCCACTATATATTTGACCTTAAAGCTTTCCAAAAAATATCTAGGCATTGAATATCCTAAATAATGTCATGTTTGTCCTCCAAGAGAGTGAGAAAGAAGTCATTAGAAAAATGACCATTGAATAGCTGGGCTATAGAGTTGTGAAAAGAACCACCTTTAATAAGGTTCAATGAAATACTATTAGCCAAAAGATATCCAAAGGCTTCCATAAAAAACACACATAAAGTAGGAGCTAAGGGGAAAACATGAAAAATTGAATGAAAACACCCAAAATCCTCAAATTTATATCCATTCATGGTAATACAAGTATAACCATCATAACCTTATTTTTAAAAAAGTAGAAAAAAATTGAGGAACAAATCATAGACATAACTAGTCCAATTCAACACCAGAGGTAGCAAGAGATTAATGAAATTACCACAAGTTTTAAGTAGAAGTAAACTGCCATTTTCAAGGTTTAATGCTAGTATGAAATTGTGACTAGCTAAATGGAAAGAAAATTAGAAACTTGTAACCATCATTTAAGTGGAAATAATTAGAAAATTGAAACCAGACTTTTTACATGGTTGAAACAATTTAAAAATTCAGCCAAAGGTGATAGTAAGAAAATTAAAATGCACTTTTATGAAATATTTAGTCTAAGAGCCAAATTTGGATGGCAAAGTTAGTAAGAAGTAGTGTCGAAAGTGGAAAATTAATCATGAAATCATGGCTAATAGAGCATACAAAATATATTGGAAAATTCAAGAGAACTTATATCTACACACAAACTCACTCAAAATAATAATTATATCATTCAGTTCATTTGGGAATATATTACAATATGGCTTTTACAAAGCCTTTCAAATATACCTTCCCATTTGAACTACTATCTTAAAAGAATATAACTAATTATTTAATAAAAAAAATAAACAAGTTAGTAAGGTGGATTTAGTAATGTTAATCTTAATATTCCAACACCCTCCCTTAAGTTCTACATTGCTCACAACAAAACATGTTGATTGAAAAAAACAAATATATATAGGCTAAGCTAACATCATTTGATTTTTCTTTAAGTTCTCCCTCAAGAACATCATTGGCTCGAGTTATACAAGTCCACACTATGTGATCCTTTTTCTTACAATAATAACATTCATTTTTATTTTTTAATTATTATTACCTCATGAGTATAATACATTCTCATGTTGAGAATCAACTTTTAAATATTTTCCATTGTTCTTGTTTCTTCTCCTAATAAGGCCAAAATCACATCTTCTTGTGTCTGAGAAGTTATTGAAATAAGCATAGAAATAACATTGTTTTTTTTTCAAACCATTTAACAAAATATCCTTAGCATCTTCATCATCTAATAGAGCCTTGACTTCTACCAATTTTTTAATGAGAGATCTCAAATTTCTTATGTAATTAGACATAGTGATTATATCTCTAATTTTTAATCTAAATAGTTGAAGTTTTAGGAAAAAATTCACATTAACTATTTTTTCTCCAAATATTTTATTGAAATTACCCCAAATTTCCTATGATGATTTATCTAAATCTATATAATAAAATTTAATGTCAGAAAGGGAGAGACCAATAATATATTTGACTTTATCATCTTTTTTATGTCATTCCAATAACTTATTTGCATTTGTAGGTGGTGTTTTGTTCCCATGCATGATTGTCTATTATTCATTTATTGCATTTGCATTTTTTTTTTCCAAGTATGAATATTTAAAACATATTTTTTTTGTTTTAAAGAATATTTATCTTAAAAATATGAACTAAAAATATTTTTAAAACCTCCAAAATCTAGTATTCAAATAACCCATATCATCGGCAAGACAAGTTCCATCGGGGTGAAATGAAAAGGTCATACCGAGCATATAGGTATCACCGATGAAGGTCCATCGGAAAGAAACCTATCTTGTCTCACTGATCAAAGCACAAGGAGTTGTATCGGCCAGACCAACGCCATCGAAGTAAGATCCCTAAATCAGCCCGAGTGAATTTGTCTCATCCAACTTGATGCAAATTCAAATTCTAACCATCGATCCTTTACTTTTGTCAGATCATCGAATGGCTACCTTCAAAAGGTTGATGTAATATCCATCTCAACACCAAGGGCCCACCACATTATGCATCACCAAGGAAAGACACATGGCACTCGCCCCTGATATCGCAATAAATAAACGCCTTGCATCTTTGTATCATGTGATGGCGGGCAACCATTGATCTCCACCATCAGCAATTGTGTTCATTCATAGTAGTCACCAACACTAAACATAACCATCAAGAAAATTTTCATCAAGATTATAACATCAGTGTCGATTTAGAGCAAGTGCATGTCATAGCCACTTTAGTAACCTATCATATAATGTATTAAAACTCGACATAAATATTAAAGCACTAAAAATATTTTTAGAGCCTTTAAAATCTAGTATTCAAATAACCCATATCATCGGCAAGGCAAGTTCCATTGGGGTGAAATGAAAAGGTCATATCGAGCATATAGGTCTCACCGATGAAGTTCTATCAGAAAGAAACCTATCTTGTCTCACTGATCAAAGAACAAGGAGTTGTATTGGCCAGACCAACGCAATCGGAGTAAGATCCATGAGTCAGCCCGAGTGCATTTGACTCATCCAGCTTGATGCAAATTTAAATTCTAACCATTGATCCTTTACTTTGGTCAGATCATCGAATGACTGCCTTCAAAAGGCTGATGTAATCTCTATCTTAGTACCAAGGGCCCACCACATTACGCATCGCCAAGGAAAGACACATGACACTCACCCGTGATATCACAATTAATAAACACCTTGCATCTTTGTATCACGCGATGGTGGGCAATCGTTGAGCTCCACCATCGGTAATCATGTTAATTCATAGCAATCACCAACACTGAACATAACCATCAAGCAAAATTTCATCAAGATTATAACATCACTGTCAATTTTGAGCATGTGCATCTCACAACTGCTTTAGTAACCTGTCATATAATGTATTAAAACTTGACATAAATATTAAAGCACTAAAAATATGAACTAAAAATATTTTAAAAACCTCCAAAATCTAGTATTCAAATAACCCATATCATCGGCAATACAAGTTCCATCGAGGTGAAATGAAAAGGTTATATCAAGCATATAGGTTTCACCGATGAAGTTCCATCGGCAAGAAACCTATCTTGTCTCACCGATCAAAGCACAAGGAGTTGTATCGGCCAGACCAATTCCATCGGAGTAGGATCCCTAAGTCAGCCTGAGTGCATTTGTCTCATCCAGCTTGATGCGAATTTAAATTCTAACCGTTGATCCTTTACTTTTGTTAGATAATCAAATGACTTCCTTCAAAAG
This sequence comes from Sequoiadendron giganteum, assembly GCA_007115665.2. NCBI lineage: Eukaryota > Viridiplantae > Streptophyta > Pinopsida > Cupressales > Cupressaceae > Sequoiadendron > Sequoiadendron giganteum. The sequence continues at coordinate 73,799,381 of CM021105.1, forward strand.
GCTGATGTAATCTCCATCTCAGTACCAAGGGCCCACCACATTATGCATCACCAAGGAAAGAAACATGGTGCTCACCTATGATATCGCAATCAATAAACACCTTGCATCCTTGTATCACGCGATGGTGAGCAACCGTTGATCTCCACCATCGGCAATCATGTTCATTCATAGCAGTCACCAACACTGAACATAACCATCAATATTATAACATCACCATCGATTTTGAGCACATGCATCTCGTTGTCGCTTTAGTAACCTGTCATATAATGTATTAAAAATTGACATAAATATTAAAGCACTATGATTATTCCTTTGGCACCGCCGACTGAGACACGAGTGCTCACCCATGATATCGTAATCAATCAAAACTTTGTGGAGAGGTCAACATGAAATTGTGGGGAACGGTCAGGATCAACTAATGGATGATCGACGGTCATTAAAAAATCGTTCCCTCCAAAAAATAAAACAATTATTAAAGGGACAATAAGTAAAAGTTTAATAAGACAAAATATTAGTAAATTAAATTTATTTTAATAATTATTTGTAATTATTAAAACTTAATGAAATTTAAAACTTAAATCTAAATAAAAAATTAAAATATAATAAACTACATGTAAAGTCAAAATATATCAAAATCTAAATATTATTAAAAATACTTAAATAAAAAGGTAAAAAATAAACTTAATATATTAACAAGAAAAGACAAACTTGGGGTCTAATTGGATGTGACATGGCTCAATAGTAGAGGGCAAGATGCAAATAAATCAAACAAGTTTCAAGGCAAAGGAAAGATTGAGTGGATCTCAAAATACTTTGCATTAATCATGCCCGGTACCTCCAGCAGAGCACCCACAAGTTTACATGCTCCAACCACCAGGATCATAGAAAATTAATCATGAAGACTGCTAGCCACCACAGTTAAAAAAGGCCAGCCTGGGTCATTTAAAATAGTGTCTTTGCAGGAATAGTGTGTGCATGCAGAAGCTCAGGATTTTTACTTGGTGATAGAAGTAAGTGATAAAGGGATGGAGACTCCTCTAGCCCTGGACACCCACAAGCAACTATAAGCATTCTGAGGAGAAGTGACAAACCAAAGGTTGAATGGGCTACTGGCCTCATCCCACCCACTGATACTCTGGGCAACCAAGAAGGTTGTAGGACCAGAGTTCCTGAAAGCATATCACAGGTTCTGGTCCAATACAGAAATACCAGCAATGTTTCTAGCGGTGCTCCTCCACATGGGTGTGCCGAAGGAAATCGTAAAGAAACTAACCTAGATGGTCTTCATTCACACATGGCTAGGAGAAATTGATGTAGCCTTGGATAATGTGGATGAAAATAATCTCATCCCAATGCCCCAAAACTACTACGTGTTGAGCATACGAGGAAACGAGGTCATGAAATTCCCTTTGGTTAGGACAATTGACCTAGAAGGGTTTGAAAATTGATGGGATGAAAGGGACCAGAGCATCACCTTCCTGCTCAGAGTAGCCAAGCTAACCACCAACCAACCTCGTGGCTGGGTAATGCGATATGTGCAAGACGAAGGGCTAGCAGAGGAGTTAACATCAGGAGACAATGTCGACTAGGACTTAGGCTCTAGGGAAGAATGGATACCACTCGATTCCAGGGACCCCAAGGAGAAAGCAAAGGGGCCGACTCACTAGAACTGTAGAGTAGACTACCTGATGATTGCAGATTACATTGCATACAAGAAGCGGGTGGAATCAGAAGTCTCTGAGGATGAAGACTCCGAGGGAGGAATGGAAACCTGACTCAAACCACTATGCCATGGTCTTTTCTAATCTCTTGCATAATATTAATGAATCCAGATAATTGTAAGGTGTAGATGTTTTAGTCAGTTCTGCCTCTGACTTGTAGTGCCTATGCATTTTCCCAGGCTTTATTTATTTAGTTAAATCTCTATAAAACTTGAATCACAGTGCATGTATTTAGTTAAATCTCTAAATCAAACTCCATATGAATAGAGTTTAATTTGTCAAAAATGTTTTCATTTGAATTGCATGTGAATTCACTAAGAGAATTTTAATCAATTTGCACATCTCTATAAAAATTATCATGTTCTATCTTATATTTCAATGCCTTGTAAACCCTCGCTCTATCGATTGTAAAATTGCAATTTATTCCGTGTTGGTCCTTCCTTCGAACAATAATAATTGGTAAATCTTTTATTCGAGGTGGTAAAATTTTAGCTATTTCTCTTACTTCTTGTGGAAAACTTATGGTATGTCCTTTATATTTGTACTAACCTCTAGTTGCATGTGTGACTTGAAGTATTGGATTTACATGCCCTATCAACATTTCCTCAATTTGTGTTAAGTTTGCAAGTTCTAATGGTTGTGGGACCAAGATTCATATTATTTAATGTTGAAAATTGATGTTCATGTTTCTTTTGTCAACATCTATTGCAAATTGGGCCTTCAAGAAATCATACAACCTTCATTGTAGGGTAACTTTCTTGACAAATGTAACACATGCTTGGTGCTGCAAGTTTATCCAAACCATGTCAAAATATAATTTGTAAATGTTTCAAATCAATTTGCACATTTATATTGTTATTGCATGTACCTAGATCTCTTTCATTTTGTCTTCTTTGCAGTCGTCTTCGTCTTCTCAATTGAAAGGTTAACTCCTATTGTGGACTATTATTTTCTTCATGATTTTCAGTTTCAACAATTATTGCATCTTGAACTCTATTATCTAGTGTTTTTAACACATGATCCATTGTAATTGAATTCATTCCTTCAAATTTACCCTCTATAGTCTCATGAGATTCATAATTCCTTTCAACTAATTCATGATTGCATACTTATATTTTTTGTTTTTCTATCTCATTAAATTGGTCTAAATGCTTATTTGTTTGTAATCTTCTTAATATGTATTGCTCATCTTTAGATTCTCGTACACAATGTATTCTTCTTTTTGTAAATTATTCATTTATTCATGTCTTTGTTTCATGTAATTTTGAGCATATTCTCTTCATTGTTCTTCATTTTCAAAATTTAATATTGGGCGAGGCATCCTAAATAATTATTTAAAAGTAAAATTAAAAATTAAAAAACACTATAAATATGAGAAATTTTACTATACACTAATTTCATAAAAAAAGATATCATAAAATTAATACATATTTATTGATGAATCTTATTTATTTATAATTAATAATTAATAATTTAATCTTCTTAATAAAAAAAATATGTCTTCTAAAAACAATTGAAAAATAAAATGTATGCAAACTCTTTTGTAACAAATCAACTAGCATGCCTATATTTTAGAAATATATGTAAAGTACACTGAGATATATCCTTCTCAAGACACCTATTTTTAATTAATTGAACTTTAACTCAAATTGAAGCTTAACCCTAACCATAAAGCTATATGAACCCTAATCATAACCCTATTTAAAGTCAGTTTGAATTACTAGCTCATAGATATGGACCAATTCCTTAGAAAAGTGTCTTTCAAGTTTGAAAAAGTGTAGTTGGAAAACCCAAACTTGGAAATGGTTGTCACTGACTCCTAGCTCACCCAAACAATTGATCATCGCACTAAGATGTGCATGCTCAACATAAAGTTAAAATTCATAAAACTTAGACTGAAAGAGTGGAATATCCAAATCTTTAGAAACCTTTTCAGAGAAAGAATCTCCTTGAAAGTAGAATGTCTAAGATCCAAAAAGACCTCTCAAATGATTTTTCTTACATCCTAATAGAAAAAGAGAGGAATCTCATAGTTCAATTGGATGGTGTCTACAGTTTTGATCTATTTGAGACAAAAATCAAGGATTAAATGACTTAAATAAGGTGTAAAACCAAGTTTTTCCATTTAACATGCAAAATGAGAAGGCAAAGAATAATAATATGAAGATTGAAGATGCTTATGGATAAAATTTTGATGATCCTGTCACCATAAGTTTAACACCTAATTGAACCCTAACCGTAATCTTCATAATAACTATAAGTTTTTTGGTAGATTTAATAGCAACCATAATTGATCCTTATACCTAACCTTAATTTAGCCCTAATCATAATCTTAATTGTACCCTAACCCTAATCTGAATTCAATTTTGGCCCCAATTGAAACACCAACCCTAACTTTAACCATAATTGTAACCCTAATTGAAACCCTACCCATAACCTTAATTTTAACCATATTTTTTAACCTTAATTCTATTCATAATTTTCTTATGACTCTGACATAACCCTAACCTTGATTGTAACTGTACTTTTTACCCTATTTCTGATCCCAACCTTAACCTTCACCATAACCCTAACCCTAACCATAATTTTAATATTTTTTTAATTTTAATACTAATAGATAGGTTTAAAATTATAATATTAATAATTATTATTATAAAATTAAGGTTCTAATTAATTATTTCAATTATATTTCAAATATTTAAAAATTATAATAGTAACTTTGATATATAATCATGAAATTAAAATATTTCAAAATAATTATTTAATAGGATTAAAGTTATAGTATATTTTGATTAGATCTATTTTTATCTAAATTTGGGTTCATTTTTTTTCTTCATTGATTTTTAACTACAATTTTTTCTTTATTACAACTTTTCTTATCTATGTATATAATTCTCACTCTACTTCTTACATTAATTCAAATCTCAATCTTAACATTCACCCAAACCCTAAACCTAATCTTAATTCTAATGATTTTTTAAATATAATAAAAGAATAATATCATAATATTATTAAATATTATAAAATAAAGGTTATAACCCTAAAATTATCAATTATAACCCTAACCTTAATAAATATTCAAGAAAATCAAAAATAAAAAAATAATTATTTAACAAGATTAAATTTCAATATTAGTTAAATTTGTGTTGTAATTATTTGTATTCATTGCCACATCTAATTATGTATGGTAGCACATGATATTTTTATAAAATGGTCAATTTTTTCTTTAATAAACTGCTTACAACATGTACTATGCATTGGTTATTGTTTGTGTCAAGGTAAGTATTTAGTTTCTAGATATGAAATATTATTTTATTTTATTTTTTGACATTTTATGGATTTTGTTTCATCCATTTTTACCCAAGCCTCTTTATATCATCTTGTATTTTTCTCTTTACTTTTTAATTTTTTCCCTACTCCTAATTATACTTTATTGTAACTCATTTTTTATAATTGTTATAATATTTTATAACATTCACATCTTAATCTTGAATTCTTATTTTAATATTATTCTAATTTTTTATTATTTTTTTTTCTTACTATTTTTCCCTTAAATCACTTCCCACATTATTTTTATTTATTTATTTACTTATTTTCTTTTATTACTCTTTTGTTGTATTATGTTTTTAGACTTTATGTTTACTATTTTTTTTCTAATCTTTCTCTTAATACTCTCCTATGTATCTTGTTTTTTCATATCTTTTTTATTGGTTGTGCAATTGTGTGATGTGAAACATAGATTTTTAATCTAAACTTGGAAATATCATATCTTTAAATGTTAAAATTAATTTTTTTAAGTGAATTTATTTGGAAAATAACTTATAATTTATTAATAAGGTTTTAATAATTTATAAATTTAATTAATAATTAATTTTAGATAAATTTAAAAAATAAAATCATTTCAAAATTTTGAATCTTATTCATATAACTAATATTAAATTTAATATTATAGCATGTAAAATCTAATATTAAAAAATAACATAATAGTAATTTTTATTTGAAAAATCTATATATTCAAAATATGGTTTATTTCATTGCTTTTTAAGTTGAAAATTTGTATTAGATTATAATTTGTTATTTGCTTAACAACAAAAACAAGAGCTTCAGAGCTGCGAAGTTCCCGCCAAAAAGTTTTAGAATATTTTTGTTTGTATTTATTGTGTTTTTTGTGTTTTAGGAACAATTGGTGAGGATAAAGCAGTTGTCACCTAAATTTAGGAATTTGATCATTGATAGAGTCAAATTTGTCTTCCATTAGAAAATGACCCTTATAACAAAACAATTTTTCTCACTTCAAATTTATGAGATGCTTTGGTTGTGTTTTTAGGCCATGAAGAAAGCACAATTTACATGTTGCCAATATTATGTAAATATTAATGAGTTCAAATATTTCCTTAACCATTCAACATATATGAAAAAAATCATCTTTAAAAAAGAAAAGATCTTTAGTAATTTCATTGCACATAGAGTCATGTATAACCAACCTACTTAAATTTTATAGTTTTTTTACACAAATGAAAACAGAAGCATATAGTCCTAAGTCCTCTTATAGGTGCCTAATGCCTCCAAAAAATGACTTACAATATAAAATGATCTTTTTATTCCATTATGTAATAGATAACTCATTTATAAGCCTCATAAAAATTATAATGTGAAGTGTATTGAAAAAGGCCTTGATCAAAGATCAGAAACCTCAATTGAACCCATATGCATGTTTTGTTGATTGAAGAGTAATGGAAGTTTTTTTTTTATGATCAATTGGAATATACTTTGCAAGAAATACATAAATGTATTGTCTTATGTAAGAAGACCATAAAAAAAAATAAAAAATTGTTGATAAATCACAAGAGAAAACTCTTTGTAGTCAAACACAAATCTCCATATTTTACACACAAATCCAATAATTATTACTAATGAATCAGAACAATATTATCAATCTTAGTGCAATGATATATGTCAATATCATATTCAAAATTAAAAATAAATTCCAGATACTCCACACTGGGCATTTAAATAAATTGAAATTTTTTCTTTATTTGCATCTCCTCCAGAAAATCGTCTATCTTGTAAGTTAGGTAACATCTGCAAACTGTATGTACTAGCTTGTGCTACTAGAATTGACAGTCATGTAAATTTTTGTAACATACTGGCTAGTATAAGTTTTGTACTAAGGGCCTTTGCCATTTTGGTGGAAAAAATACATGATAATGGGTCTCTTTAACTTAATCCCCTACTTGGTGAAGAAGAGCCTATGGGGTATGATTAATCAAATTGAAAAAGAATACAATTCATTATGCAATTAGTAATCCCTTGGTTGAAGTTCACAATAGGTATAAGCAGCATAGAAGTTACCAAGTCAACGTATCAAAGTCTTTGGACATATCAAATTTGATAATCATTCTAGAATAACAGTCAAATTTTGAGAGATTGAATGGTTCTCCAGGTGTAGGTGGATTTGCAAGTTGTACTTTAATCTGAAGCATTCTCATGAGGTCAAACACAATGATAAAAAATCTGAACAATATATAAGGTATATAGAAATAAATGTTGTGTGGGCTTCGACAAGGGGACTTTTAAACCAAATTGGCATCTAGCATGGTCATGAATTAAAAATTAACCAATATTATTATACCCTTATTGTACCCTACCCTTTATTGAACCCTAAGTTAAGCATAACCCTACCACTTACCATATCCCTAACCTTAGCTCCAAGTTTTATTTTGGATTAATAATTTTAATCCTAACTTAACATTAACCCTAACCCTAATTAAATAGTAGCAATAATCCTAATTAAATATTAATTAAATATTAATTGAACCTATTTGAACCTTAATCTAAATGAACCCTAACCCTAACCCTGATTGAACCATAAACCTAACTCTAATTAAACCTTAATTGTAAACTTAACTAGGGGCATGTGCAAGATCATCATTGAAAAAACAGGCCCTTAAGTGGCAATAAAATTGATAAAAATCAAAGTTAGGTAACTTGACGTAATAATTTGAATAAGTGAACTATATTATTTAAAAGTGTGTAAGAATAGAATCTGTTGAAAATTGAATGTAGTTTCTAAACTACTAGGTTTATTTTTATTTTAAAAAATTATATTTGGTGAAAAATTAAAATTTCAATGCAGCTGACCACCCTAACCACAATAAAATGTTAATATTTTTTTATAATATTTTAGATAAAGGTAGAAGACTCATGTCCTGATGTGATGCATATTTTTTTGTACTTTGTTTCTAACTAAATAATTAATTATGATTTTTTTATTAAATTTTTTTAAAAATATAAAAACTTGTACGTCTGACCACCTTAACTTGGTCAAAAATTCATGAAATTCAATTATTATTTTTAAATCCTATAGTATGTGAAGCATAGAATGTGACACATTTTTTAGATTTAAAAAATGTGATACCCTTTGAAAGGTATAGATATTTTTCAATTAGCCTATCAATCAAGAATTTAGTCATAATTCAAATAGAAAATGAATAATAATTATTTATTAAATTAAAAGTAAAGCATAATTTATATTGGTGGAAAACTAAGAATCTCCTTTAAAAACCGTTTTCATTTCATCAATTTTGGATAAAAAAAAATCATCAGCCACATGGGCCATCATATCACTTACATATCACCACATTTTGGCCCATTATGATCCTGCACATACCCCTAGAATAAGCCTAATTGAACCCTAATTGTAACTTGAACTTGATATTAATCATAACACTAATTGAATGCTAACCCTAACCCTATTTTAACCCTAATTCCAACCATAAGCCTAATTGAACTCGATCGCTGACTCTAATTGAACCTTGTTGTTGGGGTTCAATTAGGGTTCAATTAGCATTCTAGTTAAACACCAATTGTAAGATTAACCAAAATAAACCTAACTAGACCCTAACTATAACTTGAACTTGACCCTAATCATAACATTGATTCAATGTTTTCCCTAACCAAGTAACTAAACCCTAATTCCAACCATAAACCTACTTAAACCCTAACCCTAACTCTGATTGAGCTTTATTGTTACGGTTCAATTAGGGTTTAATTAGCATTCTAGGATGAAGATTAAGGTTAGGTTAGGGTTAGAGTTGTGAATATCTTAATATTATCTTATAAATTTGACCCTAACTATAATCATAATTGAATCCTAACCCTAACCCTAATTCTAACCCTAACACTAACCATAGTTAAATTCTCACTCTAACCCTAACCGTAATTAAATCCTATTGTTATGGTTGAATTAGGGTTAGGTTTAGGGTTCAATTAGAGTTCTAGTATAAATCTTGGGGTTAAGGTTATTTATTTCTTGATATTAATTTATAAATTTGACATCAATGATAAATATATTAAACAAAGAAAAGTTAGTATATATTTTTATTTGTATGTGAAATTAAGTACTATTAGCATTATAACTAAATAGAACTAAATATTATTTTCAAAATAATTACAATAATTAATTATAATTTGAGAATAAATTAAGAAATAAATATATATATAAGCAACCTTTTTTATTTCTTTGCATAAGTGATTTTATTTTCTAAAATCATATTAAATTCTAAATTCAAAAAATCACAAAATGTTTTACATGCTTATTTATATATTTTTGAGTTTAATTGCATTATTCTTAATTTGAATAATCAATCATAAAGAAAATAAATAATCAAATCAACACAATATTTGCAAAACTTAAATTTTATTTTAAAATTAAACTAAATTCTATTTTCTAAAATTCATAAAATATTTATTATTTAATTATTAAATTCATAATTAATTAAATTATAATGATTATGTAATATAAATGAATTAAATATTAAATAGAAGTACATGTTCCTTTTTAAATAATTCAACAATCAAATACTAATAGTTTAAATTTAAAAGTATTCTTTATATTGTATTTTTTTTTTTTTTTACATACAAACTTTTTTATATTGTAAAATTAAACTAAAATTCTAATTTTAAAAACATAAAATATTTGAAGTTGATAAGTTTTTAATTTATTAATTATGATGATATCCAAAAGCTAAAAAGATTCAAAATAATCAAATAGATTAATTACAAGTGACAACACACAAAATTCTACACTGATCACATATGATCACATCATTCTTGACCATTTGATATCATGCAAACCTCCAAAATCTAGTATTGAAATAACCCATATCATCGGCAAGACAAGTTCCATCGGGGTGAAATGAAAAGGTCATACTGAGCATATAGGTCTCACTGATGAAGTTCCATCAAGAAGAAACATGTCTTGTCTCACAGATCAAAGCACAAGGAGTTGTATCAGCTAGACCAACGCCATCAGAGTAAGATCCCTGAGTCAGCCTGAGCGCATTTCTCTCGCCGATGAAATATCATCGCCAAAACAATCATCTTGTGTTTCTGAAAAAACAAAGAAACATACTATCGCTAAGAAAAACGCTATCGCAATGAGTTCAAAATTTCCTCCCGACCCACTATGTCATGCTGATAAGATTACATCGGAAGGAGTCTTGGTGACATACTTGAGATCGAAGGAATAATCATCGAGGAGACTTATAACATCGGCAAAATTACTGAATGTCTTAGCGATATACCATGTCTTGTCGATGAAGACACAAAAAGACCATTATATTCATCGGGGTCAATCTTGGCCACATTTATATGGATTAGATGGATAGATTATGTGATATGGGTGTAATGTATCCTCGAAAAAAAGAATGTTTAATGAACTTTAGTCAAACCTGAATAAAAGGATCGCCCAAAGTTTGAATTGTCTTGCTAATAGAACATTTGATGTGACAGTAGGTAAATTCGAATATCAGCTATGCTCATCTTCAAAGCTAGGACATTAATGGCAGTGCTACTAAGAAATGTGTCGATGATTTTCTAAATTGAGAAAATAAATTGAAGGCGAATTTTGCAAAGTTAGCAGCAGAGGAACGGATGAAGGGCCAAAGGATCTTGCAGTCAAAGAGTTCTAAATAAACTTGTAAGTTCCTTGGAATGAAACTTCTGGTTTTGTGATTAATAAAAATGGAAAGCACTAGCTCAGGAAAAGAAAAGGTAGGAAATAGAGTGAGTGTAAAAACCCTAGAGGAAAAAAGCAAAAAATTGAAGCAAAGAAAGAACCGGGGGTAGCTGAGAGGAAGTTAAACCAAGACTTAATTGATCAATTGCTCGGCTCAGGACCTAAGGCCAGGTGATTTGCACAACTTAGGGCAGAAGTGGAAAAGTTAGAGGATAAATGCAAGCATATACGAGACATATGGACCCCAATTAGGGGATATGAATTGTTGAGTATGTGCAAGATCATCTGTAATACCCCTTCGTTTTGTTTCTTGTTCAAGTTGCTTTATGCTATGTTTGGTTGCAATTACTTTGATACTGGATACATTTTGCTATGATGTTTTGATCGTTACTATTGAGTGACAAATATTATTGTGGGATGTAGTTATCTGATTATTGTTTCACATGCATTATAGATTAATGTTGTTGTAGAGTTAACATGAGATGTTATTATGAGATTACTGGATTATGATGGAAGTGTCAGTTTCGATGAGTGTATTGGTGAAGAGGACGAGTTCGCATCACTCGCTTGCGAGCGCCCTGCGAATCCGTAATTCCTTCTTCACGGTGTGTATTATATGCTGGATATATTGTATGATGTTGTTTACTTGGTTGCAGGATTGCAGGTACATGACATCGACTCCACCTGGTTTCACAGGTTTGAGCGTGTCGATCCAACGGTTAAGTTGAACGGGAGATAGTAGCTAGGTAACATGTGTCAAGTCTATGCGCTAACCTTAATGTTTCATCAGTTGTGTGTGTCGAGTTATAATTTATCTTGTTTTAATGTTATTTATTTCTGAAGGATTATTGATTTGGAAATAGATACTTAGAATAATTGCATTTAAATCATGTTGATGATTATTTAATTTAAATAATGCAATGTGGATAAAAGTTTATACTTAAATTAATTAATTATATTTAGTTTATTTAATTAATTAAATTTGATCCAAGGGGTTGAATTTAGTTATTAAATAATTGAATTAATTAATTAAATGTTATGCAAGAGAATGAAAGGAAATAAAAGAATTAGAATTAATTTTGGAATTTAATTCCGACATGTGGGAATTAAATTGGAAATTGTAATTAAATGTTTATTTGAGAAATTGGTTGCAACTTTGGAAATTAATTTATTATTTCAAATTTCATTTTAAATTGAAAGTGGGTTTTTGAAAAGTGAAATTGAAATTGAAATTAAAATTGAAATTAAAATTGAAATTGAAATATCTAATTTGCATGTAATGTGAATTAGGGTTGAATTAGGTATTTTTGATTTATAAAGAATACATGTTTTAATTTTAGGGAAAAAAGTTTTTAGAAAAATACATTTTTATAGCAGGGAAGAAATTTTGGAAAATTTGCACAAGGGTTTGAAGAAAGTTTGATTGTGGAATTGATTGAAGGAAAGATTGTTTGCATTTGTTTGGTTTTGGATTGGATTCATTGGAGGATTGAAGAAAATTCAAGAAATCTTTGGAGGAGGCTTGCATCAAAAATTCATCTCTTGCTGTAGCTTCTTGTACCAGGTTTTCCTCTTTGTGTTTTATTGTTCTTGATTGTTTTTTTTAAATAGTAGTGATTAAAGATTTGTTTGTTAAATCTGTTTTAGAAAACAAACTTGATATTAGAAAAAAAGAATTAAATAAATTTATAGCCTTTGCTTGTGAAAATTCTTGAGTGAAAATTGTGAAAACCTTAGTTGAAATTAAATTATTTGGAGATATTGATTTTATTATTATTGAAATCAAACATAGAGATTGAACAATGCATTTAGAATGTTTTTAGAAAATGAAACTTTCTGTTTATTATCAAAAAATGGATTTTAAAATCTGCAGTATAGTTATAGTTTCATGGTAAAATAGTCTGATTGCATCGCCTATAGCTTCACTTTTACAAATTGGGTTTTCAGGAAATTTAAAGAGTTTTTGTATTTTGAAATTTTCTTATCCTTGTCAAAAAATCGCAAATACCCAGATCGTAGTTTTTGCGTTATGCTTGAAACATGAGACTGTTGTTAAATTATTTTCCCATGGCTGCTTTGAAAATAAAATAATAATAAATTGATATTTATAAATATTAATATTTTATGTATTGTTATTATAATATTAAAATATTATTTAATAATATTTTATATTATAATTTATAATACTAAAGTATTATATTTATTTATATTATTTTAAATAAAATTTGTATATTAGATTAGTGGAATTAAAATTATAAACATATGGGAAATTATTGTTTATTTTAAAATGGCTTGTTAAAGTTTAATTGAAAGAGTTAAATATTTGATTTAAAGAATGCAATATATTATTGAATAGAGATTTAAAATTGGATTGATTAGTGTATATGAAAAATGGATAGAGAAACAATATGTTATTATATTAAAGTGATTGAATGTGTTGAATAGAAAATTGAATGAGATGTAAGATTTGGTTAGGAAATGGAAAGAGTTTACTTGCATGGATTTGTGTCGATTTAAAAGTAAATTAAGAAGTTGTTTTATTGATGAAGCAATCAATTATGTTATTTATTAATTTCTATTTAGATTAATTGAATTATTGTGATTAGATTATGAAAAAAAAATGGATTTAGTATATCCAAAAGTAGTATCTTCCTCATGCTTATCTTAAAGGATTTAATTCTTTGTATTCAATAAAGGGAAGTAAGTTTAATTGTTTTAGATTTCCAATAATGAAAAGGGAAATAGGGGTTATGATTATTTTAGATGATCTACTTATCATGTCTTTGACTTTGTCAACACTACCTATTGAATGAGTATGGATTTAGGAAATCCAAATATTAGATTTGATTGATGACTTGAATGCTTTTGTTGCTATGTCGTCAAGTTGCATTGTTGGTTTTGGGATTTAGTGTTAGTCCTAAATTATAAGTCTTCCAGAAGAACTTAGAGGATAAGGGTTGTTGAATCTTTATGCCATCCAGTTGTTTTCCCTTGGGTAGTGCATGTTCAGTTTTACCCGATTTTCATGAACGGGGATGTTTGCACCTCCTTGGTTTAGGAGCGAATTATGGGATCCGTGTCTCCTTGTATGGAGTGACCTTGTTATGTGGTTTCATCTTGTTGCCTCCTGTGAAAGGAATGGACTGTGTTATTGCCTCCAAGATGTTTGGAGTGGGATCTTTTGTACCTCCTGTGAAAGGAGTGGACTATGTGTTTGTTGCCTTCAAGATGTATGGAGTGAGTTCTATTTTTTGTATCCTCCTTGTGTTGGAGTGGATTATGATGCCTAGTTGGTATGCACTTGTGGTTCCCTTGGTGGATTGTTTAGGTGTGTGTTGTCGAATAGAAGAGTGGCTTTTGTTAGGCGCCAGAGCCCAAAGAGGTAAACTGGATAACCTTCAGGAGTGATTTAAACAAGTGATAATTAAAATAAAGTACTTAGAAGATTAGGACTAACTTCACATTAATCAAGATAATTTAATCCTCACTCATAGATGCAAGGGCTTGTTTAGACTTGGGATGAGTGAGAAGGCCTGGAATGGCAAGATCAACTATCTTGCTCTTGCGAGAGGTAGTTGATTCCGCATGAGTGAGTATGAGTGTCAAGATTTGGTTGAGGCCACCAGGATTACTTGTGCCGGAGCCTATGAAGAATGCCCAAAGGAGATCTCATGACAAACCTTGCAATGACACTCTATCTATGACAACTGTTGTTAATTATTTTATGTGTATGGTTATTTGAACATACTTGATCTACTTTATGTCTGGAAGCAATGTGACCTATATCAGTGATGTTGGAGTTGTACTTGTATTGTATTTGATTTGTACTTGTATTGTACTTGAGTTGTACTTGATTTGTACTTGTATGGTGAATGAGTTGTACTTGGTAATTCATTTGGTTGGTTATATCAGTATGAGTTTGCCTTTGGTTAGAGGTAGTAGAATCTTTGTCCATGTTACTATCTCCTAGCATGGGGGGTGGGCCTTCGGGTACCACATTGGTAGGGTGGAACATGCACCAAAACCGTTGGGTCCCCATCGATCTTCAGTACTTGGTGGCGAGATCTCCAGATGGACAGCTCGTGGTTCTTGTTGTAATTTCTTGCATTGTAATATTTCAACTTGTATAAGTTATTTTATCCCTCTTATGTTTATGAGGTGGAATTTTGTAATTGTAATTCTTTGTACTATTGTCTCATTCTGGGAATGAGTGATGTAAATTTTGGTTTAAGATAATGTTTATGAGATTTTATCTTGGTTGATTATCTTATTATGTTATGTGGTATTCTTATGATGTATGATGTTTATTTCATAAAGTTCATAAGGCTGTGGTTATATGTAATATGTATGTGTGGGTTTAAGTAATCCTAACCTTGTAGCCTTAGAGGTTGTTGTTAACTAGTAAGTGAATGTGTATGTTAAATGCACTTTATAAAAAAAAATTAATTCACTTATGATGTTAATTGCAACTTCCTTTAAGGTTATTTGGCGGGGCGTTACATCATCATGGAAAAAATAGGCCCTTAAGTGGCAATAAAATTCAAAAAATCAAAGCTAGGCAACTTGATGTAAAAACTTTGAATAAGTTATCTATATTATTTCAAAAATATGTAAGAATAGAATATGTAGAAAATTGAATGCAGATTCTAAACTACTAGGTTTATTTTATTAATTTTTAAATCTATTTGGTGAAAATTTGAAATTTCAATGCAGTAGTACTTAAATTTCAGGGGAAAAATAAGAAGTAGGTGTCTGTCTAACCACCCTAACCACAATAAAATGATAATATTTTTTTATAATATTTTAGATATAATTAGGGGACTCATGTCCCAATGTGATGCATATTGTTTTGTAATTTTTTTCCAAGTAAATAATTAATTATGATTTTTTTATTACAACTTTTAAAAATTATAAAAACTCGTATGTCTGACCACCTTAACTTGGTCAAAAATTCATGATATTCAATTCTTTTTTTTAAAATCCTATAGTATGTAAAACATAGAGTGTGACACATGTTTTGGATTCAAAAAATGTGATACCGTTTGAAAGATATAGATTTTTTTCAATCAAGACTTTAGTCGTAATTCAAATAGAAAATGAATAATAATTATTTATTAAATTCAAAGTAAAGAATAATTTATATTAGTGGAAAATTGAGAATCTCCTTTAAAAACCCTTTTCATTTCATTAATTTTGGGTAAAAAAATAGTCGTCAGCCACATGGGCCATCATATCACATAGATGTCACCACTTTTTGGCCCATCATGATCCTGCACATACCCTGTTTATTTTTCATTACCAACGAAGGAACCGATACGAAACCAGTGTTCAATCCTTGGAAGTTAAAACTAGGGAAACTAGTCTACCCCAATGTATTTGTAAATGTAGAATTGGTGAAAATGCTAGATGCCAATTATAATCCAAAATGTAAAGCTATTTGTGATCCATCAGGTAAACCATTTATACATGTATCTGAAGCTTCCATCTATGAGGGTTTTAACCTAGAGGGAGTGTGTGGTGAAAAAATTCTACCTGAAGAGTTGGAAAAGGAATTCTGGAGGATGGATACTTTGTACAAGGGTTGGAGGTTGCCACTACATAGGTCTAAGAAAGATGGTGTTTCAGTTCCACTGAATGATAGTGATGGTCCCCTGTTACATGTTGATTTGTTTGAACCCTACATGAGGTACACATATTTTTCAGTGTGTCAAGTGCTGGGAATGGAGGCCCCTGAGCAGATGTCAATTGTACCCATGGTAATTGTAACAAACATCCAATATAACAATTCAAGGTTTTTTATTATGCTTCACACATCTTTAAAGTACTTGATTCAGGAATAATGGCATTAAAAGGTGGAGCTCCTATCTTGCACTTGGATGCTTATTCAATCCTAATGCATATGATACTTTATTATGGACAAGAATTGCAGATGTGGTCTAAAAAGCTAAGGGTTGTTTAATTTGATAAGGAAGGAAGCTTATTACTAGTACAACTTTGGATTAGCACTTGGGATTGCAGATTTGCTAGTTCTTGTTATCTACATTTTAAAGAGTTTTTTGTGAAACCACTATATATATTTTACAATCATCATTGTCTGATGTAATAAAAAGGTTTTAAAGGCATAAGGATTTCAATGGACCTATCAACCACAATTGGGGAGACTACTACTATATAGAAGATGTGACCATGATACGAGTATATGGATTTTAAGATGGACCCTTCATTCTTCCCAGGAGGGTGCCTGATAGGATTGCATATTTGGAGATTTCTAGGCAATTGGACTTTTTAGATGTTATGAATCTGTGTTCTTTTAGAAAGCAGGCATTTATGCCTAGTACATTATGCTTCGGTGATTTCACTGTATCAGCAAGGGATGGATATGACATGGTTCTCAACAAATTGTTGCAATACAATATGAAGAAGGGTTCACTACGAAAAGGATTTGATCCAGAAGGGCATATTTATTTTTCCAAAAATAAAATGAACTTGGACGGATACAATCACATACCCTATATGTATGATGACTTGATCAAGAATTTGGAAGCAGAGGAAGCCGAAAAAGTTCTTGATGAGTATAACAGGGCATTGCAAGATACAAAACTATTAACTCTTAATGAAGAGGCATCTAGTGATGGTAGGCCTAGCAGTACAATTGATAAAATTTCTAGATTGAGAACTCAAGACTACAAGTATGTTGCCAGGGAACCAGATGTTGAAGGGAGTGCAGCTACTGACACAAGGAAGATAGCATATAAATCATTTGTGGCTGATGATGAATTCATTAAAACCTCAGAATTTAAAACCTTTTTGTGAAAAATAAAAAGAAAATCAATAAGGGAATCAGTGGAGTATATTACACCAAGTAATGAGGAACAACTACTGAATAAATTAAAACCAAGTGTGGAAGAAGAAATGAAGAGGATGACCCCTGTCAAAGGAAGGAAATTATTAGAAGATGCACGTGTCATGATCTTTCTTGGGTTGGATTTAAACTCTACTTTTGTTTTTGATATTTTTCTGAAGAATATTAATGCCACACATAAACTCACTCCTGAGGGGGTAACATAGATCTATGCAGGATCTAAGTATAACCCAGATGAGGGATCACTTATGATATGGGCCCTGTATCCTCCACACAAGAAATCTGTTGCAATCGATACTGAAAATGATTTTGGACATGTAATGATGTTAAAATTTGGTGAGGTTGATCTAATAGCTATAGTAGAAATTGACATTAATGTGGCCAAATTAAATAAAGACCAAATTCAAAAGCTAATCAAGGAAAAATAAATGTATAAGATTAATAACGAGAAACTACTCAGAAAAATTGATCACTTGAAGGACATGATGGGAATCACGCTGGGATCCACAAAGCAATTGACTCATGGTGAAAGCTCCTAGGTAAGAGACCAGTGGGAAGAATCAAAAGCGTACTCATGAGGTAAATGTGATGCACTCACTGCAATAATAAGGAAGAGGCGGACCAACTTAATGACTTGGTTGAGTAAGCTCTGGGGAACACATTCAAATAATTTTAATGCACTACAAAAACACAAGAGGATAGATGGCAGGATCTGAGAGAAGTTCCAGGAAATAAACCAAAGGGATGCTCTTGATAACATAGCTATTGATACTAGAAATCATTTTATGAAAAAAAATAAAGACTTCCATAATGAATTGCAAGGTGATGAGTAGGGGATGATCAATGTCAAAAAAATGGGAGTACCAATGCTATTAGAAGATGGAGGGGAACTAAAGGGAAAAGACAGATGGATGAAGGAATACGAGACAATGATGCAAACAATTCTGGAGACAACCATAGGAAATGATTTAACAATTGACGAGGCATGTGAACATAATGAGAATAGGTTTGAAATGGAGATAGACATAAGGAATGCTCTGGAGGTTGTTGATACACACAAGTGGCCAGCTTACCGAGATTATCTGTCAAACATCTATTTATGGCTTAATAGAGCATAATTTCTATTTTTTTGTTGTCGTTAAGCAAAAGACATTTTTGAAAGGACGCGCCCTTTCACAATTTTGATATATTTATATATGTTTCATAATGTAAAATAGATATAGGCGGATAGGAGAAAGATACAGTAGATAGTTTGTAATGAAACTTTCCTTTAAAAGAAGTTCAAATGCATGTATGAATTTTGATGAAGTTAATGAAGATGTCTAAACTTGTGGCTTAATATTGGTATCAGTTATTTGTGGAATTATACAATTATCTAGTCGTCTCCATTTTGATGATTTTCTTTTTTTTAAATTGATATATCAAGCATATATATATTCAGTTTACCGATACACATTTTTTATATTTGTGTGATGTGATTATTTGGTTCTTTAAAGTAAACATTAAACCCTTCTATTCAATCACAGTAACTGAAGAGTATTAATTGGATCAATAAGAAGAATCACATAACTAAGATTGTCATTCTATCTCAAGTGGAGTTTGTCACTCATTTACTTGCACATTTATACAAGTTATAAACTACATTTGTGTTCCAAACAGTTTGAATTATTGCCATCATATATTACACTTTTATAGATCTTCATTAGACTCCATACACCCAACAAGGCACTAGTTTCACTCTTTCATCTTGTATTTTATCCATTTTATTTTTTACATCTGTTAACTAAACATATTCTAATATAATTCAAATATAATTAAAATTAAAAACATCATAAATTAATTATGTAACCACATAATTCAAATATAATTCTATCAAGAAATTACTATCAAATAGATAATACAATCACATAACTCATACATTTCAATCTCATTGATCTTCTTCTTCATCCAACTCTTTGGTTGTATCATCTGATTCAGATTCAACATTCTAAGGAATGGTCATATCATCATCATCATCATTGATATCAGTTTCGATAATGTCATCATCCACACGGATATAATCTTCATGAAAATTAACTCCTACATCATCATGATCTAGTTCCTCCTCTTCGTCATCTTCATCAGCCACATCATCAACTAACTGTTGATCTTGATCATCATCTACACCATATTCTATTTCTTCAGTATCTTCTTCTTCCACCACATTATACTTTATCGGCCTTCCTCTTGGATCATGTCTAACAACATATGACCAACCCACTTTACCTAGAACCTTTGAATAAAATACCTACTCACATTGGCTTGGAAGAACATAGGGCTCATTTCCATTATCATGTTCAATAAGAGTTCTCTCAGGATCATTTTCATTCAATCATAGCATGTACCATAAGACAACGAACAAAACTAATTTGAAGGACTTAAATTCACACTCAAGTATATCATCCAAAATCCCATAGTATTGATTTTTCGAGACTTTTGGATGTATGTCGCTTCTAGATGAAATATTAGCCACTTGGAAGACTGCAGTTATCCCAGAATCACAAGTTTTTTCCATGTCATCCAAATTTTTGATTCAAAATTTACGACCATTGCACCACATAGCCTTGTGGTGTTTCACCTACAATATTTCAAACATGTAAAACTTATTGCAATATTTTCAGTTGATAAACATATTTTTTCTTGGCCGAATGTATGCAAAGAAGAAAATCTCAACATATATATACATCAGTATAATTGAAAATAATTAAATAATATGGGTGATTAATATATTTATACTTACCTATTGTTGACATCATTCAATCCATACCGTCATCCAATCAAGATTGTTTGCGACGTACAAATGTAGTGCATCCCTCTCTCGATCAACTGTATCAAAAAAATTAAAATTCACAAACTACGTATAATTAGTTAATTACCATGATATACGACCTTAATTTATAATTGATGAATATTGAAGATTAATAGTTAAATAAGTACAATATACATAAAAACCAAATGTAAAATGTATTCTAATTAATCTCCATGACCATCTTATAATTACCTGTCACTTTCCTCAATCTACCTTTCCCCATCAAGTACTCCCCTTTGAATTTGTTAATGGAGTTGGGATCCCAAATGCGATCTACATGGATCTTTGTTGCAAACTTAGGAAGATATTAAGTAATGTACACCATGGTCTGGTATACCATATATCCCTCCACCATAGAACCCTCAAGATGTGCTCTTTATCTAACCAAAGCCTTCAAAAATTTCAAGTGCCTCTCAACCATCCACATTGACCTTGTGTGTATAGGTCCACACAATTCAATCTCCTCAACTTGGTGTATGAGGTAGTGTTCTTGTGCATTGAAAAATTTCAAAGGTAGACACTTTTACATTTCACACATTAGACTAGGAATTTTTCTCCTTCAATAATTTATATCTTCTTTATGGATTTCTTTAGATGACACCCATCTACAAGTGATTCAAGGCACAAATATATTAACGAGATTTAACAGAAATATATAACGAATTGAAAAAATATCGCTACTTACCTCATGTATTTTCCAAGATCATATATAACTTGCTTGACATTGTTGTCGAAGTTGTCTGGGAGAGATAGAGGTAGAACGTATTGCAACAATTAATAAATTATCTTTCATTGATATTTTTCAAAAAGAAGTAAACATAATACACTGAAAAGTACATGCAGTATATAAATATATATATAATATACCAGAATAATTACCTTAATGAAGGTATGCCAATCATGTGTTTTCATCCCTAGCCCAAATTCACCTTTCTTTGTTATGATATTGTTTATGTTTGTAAAAAATCCTATGGGAAATCGAATTTTTCGTAAGACTTCTTTTATAGCATTGCTTTGCTGCTTCGTTAATAACCAAGGAAGGGAACTTATATTAATTTGGTCTTCATCGCTATTTAATTGAATGACATTTTTCATTCCATGATTGGCTTCCTGAATGTCACTACAAATTTTGACATTTTTTTCTTTGTGCCTTCCATCCAATATTTTCCATAACGTTTCTGTCATATTATTTCTGATATGGGTGATCCCACAATAATGGGTTACACTTTTTTGCCAAACTTGACATTGAAATCAACATTTTTCACCAGATCTTCACTTTTGTACGCCTATAGAAGCTAAACTATTAAGAATTTGAAGATGAAGTAAAATAGTGATTTTTGATATTTTGTGTTGAGAATCTAATTATATTTAAAAAATAAAAATTAAAAAAAATTGTGAATTATTTCATGTAGTTTTTATTAACTTATATTTTTTACTAAACATCATTTTCAAAAACTGATGCTTACTTTTGACTGCATAACTTTTTTTGTAGAAATCATAAAATTATAAATTTTTAAATACATTGTTTTCACACCATTATCTAGGGGATGGATATTTTTTCATAATTTTTTGTTGCATTTATATTTTTTAATTAATTTTTTAGTTCAGAGTAATTATAATTTGGATATATTATACTTTCAGCTGCATAACTTTTTTTTGTGTTCATTTGAATTAAATTATTCTTTTTTTGTTTGAATAAGGACATCAATAGCTAGTGTACATGAATTTTTAAGAATTTTTTTTCTCTCTTTTCCTATTTTTCCGTATGTGTGAAATAAAGACCTCGATGTTCATTGAAAAACCTACATTTACAAGAAATAAAAAATAAATATAATAATAAAATTAAATATATTTAAAATTATACTTTTTGGGAAGCTTATAATAAGGACTACATGTTTAAAAAAAACTAATTTTAAATAAATTAATTTGATCCCCTAAAAGGTAAATCAAAAGTGGTTTTTTATCAGCATTTTGATAGGTGTAGAGGAGACTCCATTATAGGTATGGTTTAAAACTAGCAGCTTTCTATACAAGGGGGTTTGATAGAAGTGGGTTTGATCAAGCCATCTTCAATTAAAACCCTTAAAATGGAACCTTTTTAAGGCTTAAATCATTATATTTTCTAAAAATATGTGATTTCAGCAAAAATCAGGATGTCCCAAAAAGTGTAACCCATTATTGTGGCAGCACCCATATGCATTGTATCAAACAAATGAACAATTTATAGCTACTCATAGTAGGGAAACCTACTAAATTGTCTAAGATAACTTTTTAGTCCCTGTGGAAGTCGACCATTAATGCCTTGATGACCTTGATGAAGCATATAAGTTAAACAAATTAACAACGACAATGATTGTCAATTACAGTATGAGTAAACACAACAAAATATAAAAATATAAATTCAAAACATATCATATATGATAGACAAACAATATGATCCGATGTATAACCTTGACGATTAATTCTATTATATTCCAACTTCCATAGGCAAGGTGTCATTCTTTGTGGTTTTGATGTAGTCTCTTCTTTCTCATTGAAAAGATGTTTTTTAGTAGTTCGATACTTATGATTTCTATGGAGGAAGTGCCTATACTCATCAAACACCACCTTTTCTAAACTTGTTGAACGACGAGATTTCATCTTTGGACCACAAATTGGACATGCAAATTTTCCCTTTGTTTGAAGAACTACAAATCATATATAATTGGATTAAATATGTCAATTTTTATAATTATATATAATGAATAGATTATTTAAAAAACATGCATGATATATACTTCATAAAATTAAATATCATTAAAGTCATTCATTCAAATTTTATAACATACCAGAAAAATGTGTTAGCCCTGGGGCATCATGAATTTTCCATACAAGCATTGCATGGAATTCAAATCGTCTTTGTCCTATTGGTCTAGATACATCATACATAGTCACGCCATTCTATAACTTTAGTAACTCATCGATAAGAGGCTCAATATATACATTCATATCTTTAACTTGGTACTTACCTAGTTGAATGAACATAAACATTACATAATTATTATAACCATTTTACTATAGTATATATAAATTAATATACATGACTATTAAATGAAAAAACATATAAGTCATTATGCAAAAAATAAGACAAATGAGATGCTACTACCTTAAAGAAAATTGATGTAAGAAAATACCTAGAACAATCATTGCCAACATTATGTGCTCCCTCTTTATTACATCCATGGAGGAATGTTATTGTTGATAACAAAAATAGGCCACACTGAGTAAATAGATCTTAGCTCTCCAAATGGATTGACACCATCCACTACCAATGAAAGCATGAGATTATGAGGTTCTTCTTTAAAGTGTGGCCATTTTTCCTCCATGTCCCTAAATGCAGAACCATCCGCAGGCATTCGAAGAATGTCATCTCTGCTTCTATTTCGTGCATGGTAATCCATAAATTATGCTAAGATTTCACACCTAAATAATTGTTGCATACGTGGAATAATGGGAATATAACGATGAACCTTGTGAGGCACCTTTTTTGTTAGTTGATCTGTTTGATATCTACTGATATGAAATTTCGGGCATTCTATTACAAAATCATGTTGTTTATGATATATAATATGATCATTGGGACATGCATCTATTGCTTGGTACTCCATTCTAATATCTTTCATAATGCTAGATAAATCTCGGTATAAGCGAGGTAAAATATTTGATGGTAGTAACAAAAATTCACCAATCAATCTACAACAAAAAATAATGTGTTAATATAAAGAATATTAATGGTACATACTTCATCCTTTATTTACTAGCAATGAACTTACAACAATTAGAATAGATGAAAAAAGATGACATATATGACATACTTTAACATCCATGATATTGATCTGTTGGATAAACCATTCATAACCTTCAAGTTCACCAACACCAAGACAACAAAGAGAAGAGTTGTTTGGGAGCCTTCATAAAGGGGCTCGTATGCCTTCTCAAGTACATGTAAATCATGAACATCATCAAATTCATCTCGATCAACATGATTATTCGTGCCACTACACATGCCATGGATCAATGTATTTGTACCATCATCTTCAACTACATTTTCTAGTGCATGATCATCTTCTTCCATAGGATCATTAACTTCATCTTCAATATTCACAGCTCCATGTTCCTCCGCTTGCAAAACCACATTCTTTGGGTCGTGATAATCCATATCATGTGCCCTAGGGAACCCCACCTTTATAATAATGACAGACACAAATAAACCATGATCATGATCAAGTGATTTTTTATATTTATTTCAAAGTTTAAAACAATATAAACATTTACAAATTCAATCAACATAAACACATATAATGAACAACTTACAAATGGACGAAAACCATGCCCCCCTTCAACATGACCATCCTTCCTACAATATTTCTCAGATGTTGTGATTAAAAATCTTCTCATCTTTAAGCCCTTGCAATTATTGCAAGGACAATAACATTTCCCATCACCCTTTCTTTTCAATCTAGCCCACAATCTATCAAGTAACTCTTCATTTTGTTTTGGACTAATATTATCTGACATGAGTGTTCTTTACCAACCTTGAATGTTTAGATCTTCAAAAAATATCAAACTCACACTCCAATAATTTTTAATCATAGACAGGTGACAAAATCTAATAATTATGATATTTTACACCAAAAAAAATCGGCATGCAACCACCCCTGCCAAAGAGAAGATAGATTGAAGTTAATGACCCCAAAAAATGCTTTAAAATGCTAATTTGAGAAATTATTAAATTTTGATTTTACTATGATTTCCAACTGTTAGACTCCTAAAATCAGAATATTGAACTTGCACAAAAAAATCTAGAAATGAAATTCTCAAAATGCACAAGTCTAAAAATGAAATATGATGAGATGTTGCTTTAAAATATGATTTTCAAACCTGGAAGTACAAATCTGACTTCACAAATGAATTCTGGAAATAAAATAGTATGGCATAATAAAGAGTTTCATTTGAATTGGACCACCCTATTATATGCCTTGATAAAGTTAAAAGATCTATGAATTTTATCTACAATATAGCCTGCATAGTCATCAGTCTTATTCATATCCCTGCTTAAGATATCAATAGGAAACACTATTAGATGGCCTCCTTGAAAGTTCAATCCATTAAGGGAATAATGAAAGCATCTTCCTTAATGATTACATCCATCTGAAAAAAAATAGTGTATGGCTGAATAAGGATGATATCATTTTAGTGTCTGAATCTACCACATAGAGATTAAATATGCTTACTCTCAAATAAAGTTGAATTATATAAACAATAGTCAGATGCCTCCCTTAACATAAAGGACAATATAATGTACTAAGTAATTTTATATCCTTTATAAAAGATTTCTTTTAACCAGTTAAAAACTTGATAGGGTAATACATAGGTTGCAAGGAAAGTTTAAAATTTATCATAAGTAGCTCAATCCAAAAGGAAAAAATTATGCATGCAAATGCATGAGTAGTTTGACCAGCTTCACTAAAAGCACAAGTTATTTTTTATAACATCTTACCTGGATATTACTTGATAAGGTAAGGAGTTCTCTTTTCCACACAGTTTCATATGGTGGCATATCTACACACAAATCACCAAATTGTCAAATAGCTAAATAAATTGTATTACTTAATAAAGTTGTTACAACACGCCATTCATGTCAAAATCAATTCTTCTTACCACAAAAAGTTTGGTCTCCAATTTGACAAGTTCATCTTTTGATTCCTATACCAACTTCTGAAGGAATATGGCAGCTTATACTTCTACATGAGGAGACAATTTCATATTATAAACTATTCCAAAGTACAGAAAAAATAGAAATCATATAATTTGCATGATAGTTATAGCTTGCTAGATGTTTGGCAGCATCTAAAAATTTTAAATGAACTGAGAAAAATAGAGAGGGGCCTTGACCTTCATTTTTTATTTTTTTAGTTTGTTTCTCTAAATATCTCACAATATTTACAAATTGGTTGCTTTCTTTCTTTCTTGTTCAAATAAAAAATAGATACATTTGTATAGAGTCAAGATGAATTCAAGAACTTCAGGTAAGAAATATACCATAACTACTTTTATAAGACACTGGCATCTAAGGTCTAAAATCTATTCCTGAAACATGGCAAAGGGAAAAATACATCTTTATGAAGTAGTCTTCAAAAATATCATAGCTAAATGGCTCTAACTATCCACTATCAAACATTCTCAATTCTTTGTTCAACCCTATAGGCCTGAATCTTGACAGCTATTTGACTCTATAGCTATCCCTATGCCTTTTGATGGAGCTTCAAATTTTTCTCTTTGAATCCCATTTTGTGTTCGCCCTTGTCCTGGTCTACTACATTGTTTAGGAGGATGTTAAGGTTAGGTTTTACTTTGGCTTTCCTGAAAAATCCTAATGTCCTATTGTAAAACCTTGGGTAAAATATATTTGGTTATTACCTTTTCGGAGTGGGTGTTAAAATGACTTATGCCTCATTACATCATCTAGGTCGGGCCCCTTTTTATAACTGAGTTAAATGTTTTTCCTAGATTTTATTATTTCCTAAGTTTTGGTCGGCATGTGCCCCATGTTTCAAAATAACCTTAAGCCATCGTTTGTCATTGGCTTAGGCGGTGTCCCCTTCCTTCGTATTAATAAATAATTTATTTTGCAAGGAATGTTTAATTGACCGTTGATCAACCATCAGTTGATCTTAGCCGTTCCCCATGATCCCGTGATGCCCCCACCATAGAGTTTCAACTGATCGAGGTATCACGGGCGGGCGCCACGTGTCTTAGCTCGCAGTGCCAAATGAATAATAAAAATGCTTTAGTATATGTGTCAAGGTTTTAATACATTATCTGGAAGGTTACTAAAGCGGCAGAAGGATGCACGTCCTCAAAATCAATGGATGTGTTATAATCAAGGTGAAAAATTTGCTTGACAGTTATGTCCAATGCTGAGAAATGATATAGATGAACACAATTGCTGGTGGTGGAGATCAATGGTTGCCCACCATCACGTGATTGAAAGATGCAGGATGTTTATGGATTGTGATATCATGAGCAAGCACCACATGTACTTCCTTCAACTCTGCATACTATGGTGGGCCCTCGGTGTTGAGATGGCAATTACATCATCCTTTTCAAGGTAGCCATTCGATGATCTAATGAAAGTAAAAGATTAACGGTTGGAATTTAAATTTGCATCAAATGCAATTGGAGTCATTGCCGTGGAACGTATGAGAGCTTTAATGGCAGATGAGATGTTTAATGGCCCAATTCGAGTGACATAAAGCATGTTTCTTTCATCTTATTTCATCACACAAAATTCAAGCATCCTTGCAAGTTAGTTATAGAGCAAGCAATGAATTTTTGAGCAATCACAGCAAGAATTTGGTCTTCTGCAAAGCATATCCCGTGAGTTGTTCTTTGAATTGTTTTATTGCTTTGGTTGTGGTTTTGTGAAGAATTGTGATAAGCTGGTCAAAAGGTTTGTTGATTATTAAATTAGGGTTACTGGTCTGATTGAATTGTGCGAGATTGCAAAGTTTTACTATAATTTTGTTGTTTAAGTAGCCCTAGTTTGTTCAAGGTTCGAATTTTAAAGAAACCCTATTTTATTTGAGATGGCACCACCGAAGCAACACTCCGACCATGTGGATTGTCTACAGAGGAATTTGTATGACGATTTCCTTGACCAATTACCACTGTTTACAAATGATAAAAGGAGGGGTGTGGTTTTGATGAATGGAAGAACCCTAGGTGAGGGACTAGTATGTAAAAACTATAACATTGCAGATGCTAGGGTTCCTATGACAGGTTTAGACATGTTCAAGCTCTGGTATGGACAACACAATTTACCTCACCCTTTCTCTAATGCTTGGAGATATGACATGGGGAGGTTGGTAATGCCGAATGTATTCCCCGATGTGGACCTGCTCAGGGCTGTGGCAGGACAGTATGACCCTGTCACTAGGGTGGTTAGGGATAATGATGGAGGAGTCATGTTGAGTATAATCAAAGAAGAAATCCAACAGGTGTTTGATTTAAGTGAACCAAGTCCATTCTTGGTTCAAATTGATCTCGAGTAAATGAAGTAAGAATACACAAGATCAAAGTTGTTCTTTAGGTTAAAGTTGTTTCCTCCTCATTTGTCAAAGGCAGGTAGTTCTACAGTTTACATCAGTCCCAGCGACAAGGAGCCTTTTAGGCTAAGCTAATTTGCAACCCATTTTTTGGCTACTTTCAACTCACTCTGCCAGATTCTGGGTTTTAGCCCAAACACTATTATGCCCATTGCATATATGTTCATGGGGGCCCAGATACAACACCCAAATTTCTCTGTAATATATGATTTTGATGGATTGCTGAAATTGCAAGTTGGAGATACTAGCAATCCTTTCTTTTGGTATTCATTGCTTATGAAAATGTTTTTGTATAAGAATGCTAACTTATTTTCAGAAAGGATGGAGTTAAGGTAGGACATAAATGGGGAAAGGTTACCAATGTAGGTCTAGACTGCAGACTTGTCATACAACACAGGAAGCACCAATTATGTGCAATTTGATATTTCCTTTGCTTCCAAGCTTAGGTCTCATCTAATTGTTAATGTGCCCAGGGTTCCCAAGGATCTTCATGACTTTCTCAGGCCTAAGGAGAGGAAGCTAGATTTAAAGGTTTGTCACAACTGGGGTGACATCATTTTGTACCAAGTCAGCACTATCTTAAGAGTATATGGTTTCTAGGGAGCCCCACATATTCTCCCTTTCAATGTGCCATCCAGAATGGGGTTTGCCGAAGTCATGGGGCAAATAGGTTGTATCCATGATGACAACCTGACAAGGAAGGGAAAATGGACTCTCTTTCTTGATTACACCGTTGTATCAGATTTTTTTTTTTTCCAAGGGTGGATGGGTTCATTTTGGGAGGTACTTTGATGAATTTCACTTGAGGAGTGGTCCTCAGAGGCAACATGATCCAGAGGGTTTCTTTTCCTTATTCAGGCAATGGATTAAGGGTGGCAAGTTTTCCCATGAATTTAATTTTCCTAAAGACTTAATTACGAATGAATTTGACTTGAATAAATAGGAGATGAATAACGAGAAGTGGATTGCCTATGAAAAATTGATGGTTGCAGTACATAAAATGGATCCCAAGTATGATCCATTGATGGAGTTTAATCCATTCCACAAGAAGGTTGATTTCTTGATGGATAATTTCAAAGAAATCATGAACACTATGATGACCAAGAAGGTCATTTTGGATTTGGATTTAAGTATTCAGAGACCAGAGGTGAGGCCTGAAGAAGCAAGGCCAACTTATCAGCCTACTATGCGCTGGCCTCTTTACAAGAGGAAAAGGAATAACAATAGCAGTGAGGAGGAGGATAAGAAGGGGAAGCAGGTTATGAAAGCCTCAGCTCACTTAGGACTAAAGATCAGAGCACCTGGAGGTGTAAAATTAATTGATTTGGATTCTCCACCTCAGGCTAATCCTCCACTATCACCATCAAGGCCAAGCCCAAAGAGGCAAAGACTTGAAGAAACACACGATGCTCTGATGGAGGAAATAATTGTTACTGATCAAGATATGTAGGTTGGTATTCAATCCCCTCCTAGATCAACTAAATTGGTATTATCTGATATAGATGTAAAAGGCCAGTGTGTGCAAGATGCCAGAATGGAAGCATGCAAAGGAATTCTCAGATGATGATGTATTTGTGAAGACTCTTGTATTCTTGCAACTAGTATGGAGGATGAAGTTGGAGGAATACCAGGCCAAGTGTAAGGAGAGAAGAAAATCAAGGCCTGATCGGTCTAATCAAGAAAATGATGATGAGGTGAAGGCTGAACTCATGAATGAGTTCAAAAGAATCACTCCTTAGGAAGGAAGAAAGCTGGTAACCCAGGCTGGTGTTTTGATTCTTCCTGAATGGGACATAGAAGATTTTGTAGCATTCAATGCTATCCTGAAGTCCAAACATCCAATGCAGAACATCAAGGAAGAGGTCAAGGTAGGAATCCAAGATTCTACCTTCAGTGAAGAGTATGAGACCCTAGCTATTTGGGAATTGGCACCTCAGGGCAGAAAGCCAAATGTTACTAATATTAGCTCAAATTTGAGGGGAGGGTTGATTATCCAAAAGAGCTTCTGAAACCTCAACCAAAAAAGCTACAAACTTGACTGTGAATGTGGCAAAATTGGCCCAAAAGATAGCTGAAAGAGAAGAAGTTGAGAAGAAAAGTATGATGGAGAAGTAAAATATCATTATTGGGGAATATAGTAGAATGCAACAAATAAATGTTGAGTTTTAGCCTGAAGTAGGCAAGTTGAAGTATAGGCATGTGGGGTAGTCTTCTAGTGCTCCAGGTACCTTGGCTTTACCTTCAACATCAAGGTCAGTACCCCCAACTTCTCCAATTGGTTCCACTCCGGGATCTCCCATCCAAACTCCTGCTCCCAGTCCTTCATTAGAGCCAGTTGAAGAGAAGGCTGAGTACTCTATAGATCCAACCAAAAATAAAATGCTTAATAAGATTACAGATCTATAGGCAGCTCTTAAAGCAAGTGAGTAGGGAGTAGTTGTTAAGCAAAATGAGTTTGTAGATACAGTTTTGAGGCACCTAAATGAGAGAGTTGATGGTAGATTGCCATCTGTCTATTCTTTATATTCTTTATTTTTGGATTCAATTAAAAATATAACCAGGGATCAGGAATTAGTTTTTCCTTTAATTTAGAAATGGATCCCTAGGGCCTATGATTTAGATGTTATGTATAAAACCTCTAGATCTGATGCAGCTAATAGGCCTCAACAATTAAGGTCTACTCAAGACTTTATGAAGTCACTACAAGGTTTCTAGGCCTTACTTGATGATTTGAGCAGGAGGATTAAAGAGTTGGTAAAGAGTTTTGATGACTGGAGTGACACATCCTTACCATATATTGTAGATGCCCAAGGAAATCTTAGATCACTTTAGCAATGGCAGAATAGGATAGATGAAATCATCAATTCACAAATCAAATTGATTTGTGATGACTCATATTATGACATGTTGGTGAGTAGTATGGATAAAATCATTAACACTGGCACATTTTTGGAATCTTTCGAAAGGGAGGCGAATCAAGTAGCAGTAAAGTATACACCTTATAGTGCCAAGGTAAATGAGGTGGTAAATTTTAATCAGCCAACAGATGAGGAATATCAAGGATGGGTAGACAAGTACTTAACTGAAGAAGAATAGGACAGAGTCCACAAGCGGTAGTTAACAGCTCAACGGTTATGGTTATAACAAATTTTGGCTATGTCTTGGTGGCAGTTTTGGTGCAAGTTTTCGAAGTTTGGCAAATGCAACAATTATTCTCTAGTGGACGGGATGAACAAGAAGATTCTCTAGAGACTCAACTATTGTAACCAATTTTTGAAATGTCATAAGGCGGTCCAAGTGACCAGTGATAGGTGTATTTCTGGTCCGATGCTTGTTGCTCCTTCATTTTCCCTATAAGAAGGATTTCAAGACCAGAAATACGGGTTAGCAAGTTAGATATCTTTAGGTCAAGTCTAAGTGAAGTTGCAGAGTGAATTTGTAAAGAGCCTGATATTATAGTGAAGATACTATTCTTAGGTTTGGTGTCATTCTATTGTAGGTTTTAGTTTCATGGGTACTTAATTTTCAAGACAGTACTAGCATCTGAATGAAAATTACTCATTTCAAGCTCATGTCTTTCCATTGTATGAATATATTATTATTTTGAATAAAATGATCAAGGTTTATTTTGTTCATCTCACTCTTATGGTGTGTGTAATTCTCATTTTGGCTTTAATTCAAGGAATTAATAAAAATGCTTGAGTAAGGTTATAACTTATAGGTGAATATGTTCATATAAGGATTTGATAAGTAGTATTGGGTTAGAATATAGATTGATGGTATTGTAAGATAGTATTATCTGAGATTTTATATGCTATGTGTCTAGAAGATAAACTTGGTTACAGTAAAAAACAACCAACACCTTTGATATTATTAGTTATGGCTCCCAAATATATTGAAAATTGATCATTAAGGTTAAAATTGAAACCTTGCAAATATAATATTTGTACAAATCCATCAAGAATTTTCCATCAGTTATAAAAAATTCCCTTATAAAGAATTTGTGAAGTCAGGTCTAAAATCTGGAAATGAAATTCTGAAAATGCACAAGACTAAAAATGAAATCTGATGAGATGTTGCTTTAAAATATGATTTTCAAACCTAGAAGTACAAATCTAACTTCACAAATGAATTATGGAAAAAGAAAATGACTACCCTCAACCTGGCAATATCTTCTTGAGTTTTTTCTAATTTTCGACCCAAGAAAATCGTCGAGCGAAACATTGTCACAATAAATAGTCGAGCACATTTTTATTTATGTCCGCACCACAATTTAACTTTGCAAGTCCATCAAAATTTCGGTGAAAGATCTTCATCGAAACGTAGATGAAAAATAAGGTTTTTTGAAATTTAGACGAATGTCGGGGCTAAAAATTTTAAAAAATGAAAATTCGCACAAGTGCCCAATGATACATATGATTATATAGCTATTGTCATAATTTTTCATCGGATTTTGCAATCAAATGAGTTAGTGTGAATTGTTGAACTACCTACCCTGACCAGATGAGGAGGAAGAAACTTCAATCTAAAGAGAGGCTTTGACCTTGCATATTCCTGCTTCATCTCCTCAAAATCAATTGGGACCAAGAATGAGCTAGACTCACTCAAATCAAAAATCTATTGAATTTTGTCTACATTTATACTTAGTAGAATCTCACCATCATTATCCCTAACTACACTTGTATTAGGGTCATAATGTGCTGCCACTTCTTTGAGTAGGTCCACATTAGGAAACACATTTGGCACTACTAGTTTCCCCATATCGTATCTTCAGCCATTAGAGAAAGGGTGAGGTATTTCACTACATATACCATAGCCTAAACATTTCCAGACCAATCATAGGAACCCTAGCATCTACAATATTATAATTCTTGCACACTAGTTCCTCATCTAGGGTTCTTCCACTCATTAAAACCAAACCCCTCTTCCTATCATTTGTTGATAACGAGAGTTGATCCAGGAAGTCGTCATATAAATTCCTCTGTAAGTAATCAATATGGCCAGAGTACTGTCCATCTCAAACAACTAGGGCTTCTTTAAAATTCAAATCCTTGAACAAACTAGGTTTACCTAGAAAATGAAATTACAACAAAACCTTGCAATTTCCCACAATTTAAACGAACCAGTAACCCTACAATAATAATTAGAAACCCCTTGACCAGCACACTACAACCCTTCACAAAAATCACAATCAAATTAACCAAGCAATCCAAAAAATAACTCATGGGATTTCGCACCTTGCAGAAAACCAAACTTTCACTGTGATCGCTCGAAAAATTCTATCTTTGGCTCTGAACTGCTTCGAAAATACTTGAATTCTTTTGTGGTGAAAATAGAATTAAGGGATATACTTTATGTCGATCGAATTGAGCCACTAAATGTCTCATCCACCATTAAAGCTCATTTGCATGTCACACCAATGACTCCAAACGCATTTGATGCGAATTTAAATTTCAACCGTCGATCTTTTGTTTTTGTCAGATCATTGAACGACCACATTCAAAAAGGCTGATGTAACCTCCATCTCAGCACCAAGGGCCCACCATAATATGCAGCACCAAAGGGGTACATGTGATGCCCACCCGTGATATTGCAATCACTAAACATCCTGCATCTTTGGATCACGCGATGGCGGGCAATCGTTGATTCTCACCATCGTCGATCGTGTTCATTCACACCCATCATCAGCACCAAACATAACCATCGAGCAACTTTTCATCAAGATTATAACACCACCATCGATCTCGAGCATGTGCATCTCGCAACTATTTTAGTAACCCTGTTTATAACATATTAAAGCCCGACACAAAAATTAAAGTAGTTTATTAATCTTTTTCGATGTCGACAGTTGAGACACGTGGTGCTTGCCCGTGATTTCGCAATCAATTGAAACCCAATGGTGAGGTCATCACGAGGTCACGGGGAATGGTTAGGATCAACCATTGGATGATCGATGATCATTAAAAAATATTCTCTACAAAATAAAACAATTATTAAAAGGGGAAAGGGGACATCGCCTAGGCCAACGAAAAATGATGGCTCAAATTTGTTCTTAAAACATGGGGCACGGGCTGACCTAGACCTAGGAAATAATAAAGTTAGGTAAAATATTTAACACTGTTTATTAAAAGGGGCCCGGCCTAGACGAGTCAATAAAACATAAGTCATTTTAAAACCTCCCCCAAAAAGGTAATGGTGAAATAGATCGAACCCAAAGTTTTAGATAGAACATTAGGATTTCATGAAGGCAAAAATAAAACCCCAACCTTAGGTTTCTCCATAATAGCATGACATACCATTGAATGTGGAAAAATAATAATGGAACTCAAAGAACAAAATTTGAAGCTACATCAATTTCCTTGTCAAGCTGAATGAACTAATTGCTGAGAATATGAGCTTAGCTGATGAAGGAGATAATATGTTGTTGGATTCATTTCCTTACACTCGTTACTTTATTCCTTCGGCAAGAAGAATTGAAAATAAATGGAAGTCTCTCCGCACTGCTATTCTGCAGCTGTTATTTCCTCTCATTCAATTTGCTCACAGTTATCGTGTATACTTCAAGCAGAGTGCTCCCGATTGCTATTTGAATTGTTTGCTTTCTATGGGCGAAGAAGATGATGAAGAGCACAAGTTAAAGTTCTCCGATGAAGAAATAGCCTTAAACTTGTTCGAGCTCTTCCTTCTCGCAGTAGACAACACTTCCTCAGCTCTAGAATGGTCTCTCGCGTATCTCATAACCCATCCACACATACAAGAAAGGGCTTATCAGGAACTAAGCAAGGCTGTGGAAGGAAAAGATGACAACTTGTTATGTTTGGAGGATTTGGGGAAGCTGCCATATTTACAAGTTGTTGTGAAGGAGACGCTGAGAAAAGAATCCATAGCATCGCTTGCAATACCACATCAAATTTTGGACGAGTGTAAGGTAATGCGCATCACCATACCAGCGAAATCATTATTGATTTTTAAGTTGATCAGTTTATGCCGGAGAGATTCCTTGACAATAAGGACTTGACAAGGTGAGAATGTCGTATCTACCATTTGGAGCTGGAAGACGACTATGTGCAGGAATGGACCTTGCTTGCATTTATGTTCCCATCCCTCTTTCCAATTTATTGATTAAATTTGAGTGGGCATGTGTGAAGGAAGGAAATCCTCCAGATTTAACCAGCCATATACCTTCCTTCATCGTGTCCATGAAATACCCATTGGAGGCTCGCATAACTTGCCGTTAGAGAAACTTTACTTATAGGATCTATTTCTAGTTGTTACAGGTTTTGTTTTAAAAATTTATAGGTTCTGTTCTATTCTATTCTAAGTAGTAATCTAAATAAAAGTTGGGCCTCTTACAATTGAATCATGCCCATCTTAAAATTTTGATGTGTTGTAATGGGTTTTGGTCTTTTAGTGAAGTTGAAAGATTTTGATTTAGTTTATCATGAATCACATCTTGTTGAATGCAAGACACCAGCATAAAGGATGAAATTAAGATTGTATGTAAGTTGATCTTGATAGAATGGATACCTCTCAGTCCTTAACTCTTTAACATAAAAAAAACTCAATGCCCTATATTAGATAGCTAAATGACTATCTGGATTTGATATAAAGTTCTCTCATAAAATAAATAAATGAATGCTTGATCTATTGTAGATGGCAATAACTAATGGAGTTAACAAAAAAATATATACTATGCATGTTTATTGAAATAAATATTCCTTTTTAATGGTGAAATATTTTAGTATTTAGAAATATTTGGTGTAAAAATTGAAAAGATATATACCCAAACATATTTGTAGTCAAAGAAGTATTTCAATTATAAATTTTTATTCACAATTAATTTAGTTTTGATATATAGTTTTATTTGATTTATAAATAATTTGAAAGTGTTCTTTATAATTATTTTCTTAATATTTATTGTTTTGATTAGAAATAAATGAAATAATTAGTAAAATTGTAGACCACTTCGTAGGATAACATCTAGTAATTAGAAAATAATATATTAGTTTAATATTTTGAAGTTATGATGGATTGAAAGTCTCCTTTTTCCTTATTTATATGTGTTATTATGTAGGGAGACACCCCTTTATTTTAATTGTCATCTTGAGTAATATCTAAAAATAACAACTCAAACTATTAAGGTAAAGAGTGTCACAAGTGTTTATCCTTATTATACTTAGGATTATAAAATATTACTATCATAACATTCCTATGTCCTCCAAAACAATATTTCCTTTGATGCTTAGCAACTATAGAATCTTTTCCATGAATTATTTATCATTTGATGTTTTACTATAGATGAATATATCATTAAAAAATACCAACACCAATTTTTGAAGAAATAGGTGGAACATTAAATTTATGAGGAATTAAAAATTTAATTGGAAATTAGTATCAACATTTGAATAAGATAACTAAGAATTTCTAATGCTCCTCACGTGTTTTAAATGTAATCATATCCTAGTCCATTAGTTGAAGATGATACTCTAAATATAAATCTATATTAGTTAAAAAACCTATATTCTTTAATCCATCTATCTATTTATCAATAACAAAAAATATGAAACCTAATTTTCTGAATGATTGTGTTAAGCTCCTTGTAATGTAAGCATATTCTCCATGGCTTATCCTACTTGTTAAGCATGATAATTGGAGATAAATATGGAATTCTATTGGGATGAGAAATGGTTATTGTCATTAATTTAGTGCCACGATTATGATCGTTGGTTGGAGTAGACCCTTGGGTTTTTTGAATTCTTATTGATGGTATTCAATTTTCTCTTGAATCTTTGAATGGTCTTGAGTTTTTACACCTTGTACTTTTATAAACTGTAGTTGTGCTCCTATTCTATAAGAAGCTATTAAAAATTTAATTTCTACATCCTATATCTAAGTGATTTTATCCTTATAATTTTGAACATTTTACCATTCATACAAAATTATATGAGTCATTTTTAAAAATTTAAGGATATTTTTCACAATTTTTTAATCCATTGCACTCATAATACTATACCTAATCCTCTAATTAGGATTGATTTTTTTTCCTAAATCTGAGTGATAATCTCCCATTGGAAGTTTTATATAATGCAATACACCACTATAATAAATTTTTTTTCTATTATCTATCATGGTCAAGAAGCTAGAGATTGGATGCACCCAAAAATCAACCTCACTTTCCAATCTTCTATGAATAAATTTTTGTGTACTACCTATATCAACCAACACTACCACATTTATCTTCTTTATAGAACAAGATAATTTGAGTGACTTTTATGTGTTTGGGCTATTCAATGCATGTAAAAAGATCATAATATGATTTTCCTTAATCTTTCTATGTTTTCCCTAGCTTGAGCTTTCAAAAATTTAAAAACCAAAGAAAATTCAATAGGTTCATTTTATGCTTCACTATGTTACAAACCAAGAAGAGAATGAAAATGAATAGTTCAAACCCCTTTGTAATAATTCAATATACCAAGGTCAGAACTTACAAGGTCTATTGTATTAGAATAGATCAAGATATGGTAGATTAACTAGAATATTCTATGAGGTTTTAAAAATTATCAAAGATGACCTTACACAAAGCTATTTTGATCACCTTATAAAATTGAATAAGACACATTTTATAGAAAAAATTATAGAGGAGGTAACACCCCCTCCCCTACATTTGACTAATCTAAACTAACATGATTAATAAACAAACTATAGTTACCTTCACCTTCCAAAACACACTATATGATCCATCACAACACATAATCACAATCCCCTCTAACATTGATCAACTTAAGATTATCAAATTCACTATATAATAACTCATCTTCAATTTAATCATGTTATCAGTTATCTTATGGGGGTATGTGTGGGATCGTGATGGGCCAAAAAGTGGCGATATGTAAGTGATATGATGGCCCATGTGGTTGATGATTTTTTTTACCAAAATTTCATTAAATGAAAAGGGTTTTTAAAGGAGATTCTCAGCTTTCCACCAATATAAATTATGCTTTACTTTGAATTTAATAAATAATTATTATTCATTTTTAATATGAATTACGACTAAAGACCTGATTGATAAGCTAATTGAAAAACATTTATATCTTTCAAACGATATCACATTTCTTGAATCTAAAACATGTGTCACATTTTATGTTTTTCATACTATAGGATTAAAAAAAAAAATTGAATTTTATGAATTTTTGACCAAGTTAAGGTGGTCAAACATATGAGTTTTTATATTTTTTAAAAGTCGTAATAAAAAAATCATAATTAATTATTTACTTGGAAAAACATTACAAAAAAATATGCATCACATCAGGACATGAGTCCTCTACTTATATCTAAAATATTGTAAGAAAATATTATCATTTTATTTTGGTTAGGGTGGTCAAACAGACACCTACTTCTTATTTTTTCCCTGAAATTTAAGTACTACTACTTGAAATTTCAAATTTCTACCAAATAGATTTTTTTTTTTTAAATAAACCTAGTAGTTTATAAAATACATTCAATTTTATACATATTCTATTCTTACATATTTTTAAAATAATATAGATAACTTATTCAAAGTTTTACGTCAAGTTGCCTAACTCTGATTTTCTAATTTTTTATTGCTACTTAAGGGCCTATTTTTTCCATGATGATCCTGCACATACCCATGGAAAATATTAAAATGAGCTATTAATCACAAACACATAATTCAACATGAGACTTTAAGCTAATATTTTCATTTAAACACAATTTAATTAATTTCTCAAGGATCTAAATATCCTTTTTTATTACATGGAGTGACTATTTAGATAGTCGAGTAGAGAGTATCCCTCAGATTCACTTTCTGACGCATAATTTAATGGAGTACACCCTACAAATTGAGAAGTTTCATCTCTCATTTATTCATGCCTATCCCATAATTGATAATAACCTTCGAATTTGTCATTCTATACATAGTTGTGAGGTACATATCCCTCTGATTCTTTACTCAAGGAAATTACAAATACCTCTACCATTGGAAGAACTCTAGGGTCTCTAGGC
The DNA here is from genome assembly GCA_007115665.2 of Sequoiadendron giganteum. NCBI lineage: Eukaryota > Viridiplantae > Streptophyta > Pinopsida > Cupressales > Cupressaceae > Sequoiadendron > Sequoiadendron giganteum. Next base: position 73,839,000 of record CM021105.1, read on the forward strand.
TGATTGAAAAACATCTATAGCTTTCAAAAAGTGTCACATTTTTTGAATCCAAAAAATGCATCACATTCTATGCTTCACATACTATAAGATTAAAAAATAAAAAAATGAATTTCATGAAGTTTTGACCAAGTTAAGGTGGTCATACATATGAGTCTTTATATTTTTTTAAAGTTGTAATAAAAAAATTATAATTAATTGTTTTCTTTAAAAAAATTACAAAAAAATATGCATCACATCGAGACATGAGTCCTCAACTTATATCTAAAATATTATAAAAAAATATATCATTTTAGTGTGATTAGGGTGGTCAGATAGACACCTACTTCTTATTTTTTCCCTGAAATTTAAGTACTACTCTATTGAAATTTTAAATTTTCACCAAATAGATTTTATTTTTTTGTAAATAAGCCTAGTAGTTTAGAAACTAAATTCAATTTGCTACAAATTCTATTCTTATATATTTTTGAGTTAATATAGATAAATTATTCAAATTTTTATGTCAAGTTGCCTAACTCTGATTTTTCTGAATTTTTTGCCACTTAAGGGCCTATTTTTTCCATGATGATCCTGCACATACCCATGTAACTTGGAAGCTACCAATTATACCAATAAATAGCTATGGAAATATCTTAATCTATCCATGCTTAATCATATCTAGTATACATATACCTATGAAAACAATCTCTCCTATTACAGAGTAAATACAAGCACTTCATAGAAAAGAGTGACATAGCTTCTTTTTCCTTTCCAAATAAAATACTATATTTTCCTAATGCAAGTATTCTTATACAACCCAAACAAAGCATAAAAAACACAATATTTAATAAACAAAGATAAATAAGAGAAACTAGACCCTCATGCATGTATACACTTATTCCAATGGTCTGATCTATTGCTCAACCTTCCAATAGTATCTTCCTCGTTTCTCTAAATCCTTCTAAATACTTCTCTATGCCTTCTCTCTCAAGAACTATTTGAACTCACAAAATATCTCTCAATTCTCACACTATCAATTTTAGCTCACATAATTAACAACTCTTAGAAAATTGCAATATTAGAAGTTTGTAATATAATGTGTTCCAAATAAGAGAGCTATCCTCTCCATTTATACAACAAAAAGGAGATATTGCATCCTATAGAAGAGGCATGCAAATTGAAAATTTAATCCATGCATATTGACTCACTTCACTAAGCTAAAAGGTGTTAGCAATCAAGATTTTACTCAACATGAAAAGCTATAGTTTGACTTCTATTTTTTGACAACATCTTAAGACTATTTCAATCTACACATGATCAAATTCTGACAATCTTATTTTTTAAAACAAAAATCTTCAACATTTAGAATTTCATAATATGACACCAAGAAAGAAGCCTTCTCCCTATTGTTCTGGCATGACTTTACTCATTGAATCAGTCTACATTCAAAATGCAACACGTGCATAACATTGACTAAGTCTAAGATTAGCTAGAAACAGAGGAATGAAGAGTCATTTAGGCGCATAAATGTGCTTTGACCAATTCTTTTCTTGGTTTTACTCTTCCTATTATCATGCATTCAACACTTTAATTTTCATTGCTTCATGATAAGGTGTCCAAATGTAAATTATTGTTTACTAAGTCAAAGATATTCAATCTCATAGCATCAACTATGGTTCATTATCCATATTGACTATATTGCTACACAATATATAGTATGTAATTCAACCTTTATTCAATTCCAATATATGTTATATTCGTCCTTCTAATGCTTTCAATATGTTGCATACAAATCACCCTATGTTCAAGTAAATAAATCAGCTTCTAGACATTGCATAAGTTAATCGATATCCAAGCATATATTTATATATAACTAAATAATATAACACACACACACACACACACACACACATATATATATGTATGTATATGTATATATATGTTAGTATATGTATTATGTCAATAAAGTATGTATATATTCGATATATAAAATAATACAAACAAGTTAACATTATCATAATAATAATAATTATATCGATTGTGAGTATATATGTATAAATATATATATATGTATGTATGTATACATATATTCCTCTATATACATGTGTATACATATGTGTACATATATTGATACATTCATATGGGCATGTCCGTTCACCATACATATGTGTGTATCGATACATGTATACATATGGATATATGTATATATCTTATATATATATACACACAATCGATTGCACATTCAAACACATACATAATTTCTATTGTATTGATAGGGAACAAATGTGTGGTGTATTTATACATATACACATTCATGTTGTACTATCCATCAAATAGATCCATGCTCACAAGAAACTTGTTCATAAGCATGCATAGGTATGTCTACCTAAGTCATCTCATGTAATTGTTCCTTCATGTATAAGGACTATCATCGATATTCTTATGTATAAATATACATACATTCCATGTATATTCAAGTCATCAATATGAGCATAGTAATATAGGGAAGAACTCATAATCTCTAAACATATAACATCATCGAAGCATGCATTCAATAGTAATCATGACCCTTACTAATGAATATATTTATACTAAGGATGAATTATTGATTCCCAACATTACAACTTGACTCAACCATTCTACTATGAGTGTGTGTGTAAGCTCAAATAGGTTACATTAGTGGTTACTCAACCAAGATCTTCTCCTGAGTGATACTTCCCCTCCACCTAGAGGATTGAACATATAACCACATCAACTAACACGTTCCCACGGTAGTCATATCTTCAAAGAAATATTATTTACATATAATATATCTCCATAGTTAGAATATTCATTTCAATAACTATCAATTTCACATATATGTGAATTTCTTCACATATCATTAAATGAAATAACATTCATTCATAATTCATTGATAACAAAGTACAAACACAATTTATTCTCATTCAAAATTCAAATTACATTCACATTTACCCTAGATAGTAATAGACAATAGTAAATACACAATTAAGGTGTAACATATTGTCATCCATCATAATGGAGAACAACTTATTTTTAAGGAAGAAAGATCCACCCTTGTCTGAGGTTACATGTAGATCCTTCAAGTGTTTCTAGATCTTCATAACAGTCTTACTAGATGGTATTTCTAGAAGCATCTCACTAGTGACTAATAATTTGAGTAGCATAACCATGTGTCAAGTACTTCCATGATATTTTTCTTAGTCCTTTTTGGCAACTACGAGACATGCTTCTGTACCAAAAACAATCTAACTTCTAAATACTAGTAAAAAAAATGGTGAGCATCCTCTACTTCCAAGTATTATATTTTTGTTAGTGTCATACATTCTTTTTTTATCATAATGAATTTATCCCAAATGTCCTCAACTATTTAGATAGCTATGCATCCATATCTTATTTGTATTTTGCATACTAAAATAGATGATTAATGAAGTATTCACCATAATATTAAGATTTATTCCAATATTTGATATCATATCTTCAAATATTTCTATTTGCAATGAGTTTTTCTTGGAGTTCAAATTAATTTTAATTACTTGGATCTGAAGTGATGCCTTTGCTTATTTCCCATATCGATTCCTCATAGAAGGGTCCTAGTGGTGATGTGACAGGGATCAAAACATAAAATGTAGGTGGTGGTGATGTTTTGGTGATTCACAACTAGTGTGAAATAGTTATAGGTGATGAAGCTTGCCAAATGCTTGTGGAAGATGACCAAAAATTCTCCTTAAATCATCCAAACTACATAAGTCAAGAATTGGTGATAACCATAGAAACCTTCATTATCTTCACTACCATCGCCACTAGAACTATCATTTCTTCTGCATTTCTATTCTCAAAATGGTATGACCTATGCACTTTTCTACCTCTCTTCATTATGTTGATTAAACTAAAAAAAGTGGGGAGAAGGCATTTGCAATAAGAAGTGGAGAATAGTGTTAGCATGCATTTTTTAGGAGATCTTAGACCAAAAAATTCATTGAGAATTCTTGGTGGTTTGTATGAAAGCATTATTTCAAAATCCATGAATACCTAGTTGATATAATATGATGCAAGATCACATGGATTATTTTTAATTTGATAGAGTTTGTCTTGAAGTAAGAAGGTGATAGATACACTATTTTATGTAAAGGGGATACAACATTATGAAGATTTAAATAATTATATTGGAGAATGAAAATATAGAGGGTAGTTTGTATAATATCTAATACCACATTTGTTTATAAGGATTTATCTTACATTGATCATAAATTTAATCTTATGTATGCCAATGTACCTTTGTTTTCTAGTATGTTGGTGAGCATATGGAAGAAAGAGAGTTATTGAGAGGTCAAGAGGATGAGGACCCGCCAAACATTCATTTCAAATATAAGGGGATTCATAAATGGTTATATACTCATTTGAATGAATCTCTTATTAGCAGTAACTTGGAGGTGAGTTACTTTACAAGAGAAGATATAACTCAAATTACTTTTATGAGTATTGTATGATGCCAAGCAGTTGATATATATTTCTTGAGTTATTCCAATGAAGTAATCTATATTCTACCAATGCTTGGGAAAGTGCATTTCAAGACATTAAAATAATTGCTCAGTATCTTGAAGATGATTTTATCAATGTTGCTAATGGATATTCAAACAATTATGCTTAGAATTTCGGGGCCATCTTTGCTACACCTAATGAGGTCTACAAAGACTCATCCAAGGAATCAAATGGATAAAGAAACATATTTTTGGAGGTTGGTGGAGCTAGAGGATGGAGGAATTTCCATTATGTCAAGTTAGATTATTTCTTTGAGATGATGCTTTGTATGAGAAGTGTTTTTGGCTTTATTTTCTTCTCTTTGTTATTGCTGATAAATTTGAAGATACATGAATTGTGAAGTTTACGTTTTGGAGATAAGTAAGGGGTTTGGTGAAGAGATCATTATGGATTATTTCCCAGATAGTTAATGAGACTATGACCAAGGATTACACCTTTATGAGGGTCGAGGAGAGAACATTTCGAGGGTGGTTGTCCAATAATTACGGTTAGGGACCAAGGGTTATACCTTTATGAGGCTTGAGGAGACAACTTGTCGAGGGTGGTTGTCCAATAACTATGGTCTATAGTTCAAGAGTTCATGGAGAAATAACTCATACATTGAACTGAAATCTCCTAGAGGAGTTTCACTTGATTCAAGATTTATTTCTTCAAAAGGAAAATTATCTCAAGAATGTATACATATTTTGTAGTCAGCAAGTTTTTTCATGTAATCCTTAAGGGGGGTCCCTTGGGAGAGTGAATAAGAGATTTTAGGGGATACAGTTGTAGGGACAATGTAATACCTAGGGGAATGCTCTCATAATACATTGTTTTTTTATTGAAGTGTAGTTATACCGATTGTCATCAACTATTCAGATAATTATGCATCCACATCTTATTTGTATCCTAAATATTGAAATAGATGAACAATGAAGTATTCACCCCAATATTCAAATTTATCCCCACATTTTTTTCTTGTTGAATATCTGGAACTTACTTTCCAACATGGTGTTGGTCAAAGATGCCATCCCTCTTTCCAAAGGTATAAAAATGAGTTAATCAATCGATATGAATCTTGAGGCTATGAAGTGGCACAAATCCAATGGTTTTAATAAAATTATCAAAAAATGAGAGGCTTAAAAACCCACAATTTTGTCCAAAAATAAAGAACAAATGTATAAAAATTTAAATACCTAGGTCTGAAACCCTAGGAACTAGAAAGAGGGTGCAATTTTAAAAAAAATTGTCGAAAAATGGTTGGTTCAAAAAAATGATGAAAACACTGTAGAACCCTAGTTGTGATGCTTGCAGCCATGAGTTTGTAGAAAGACAAAATGTTAAAGAACAAAACTAGGTCACAAGGAAGAAAAAATGCAATCATCTAGGAAACAACATCCTAAAAGCTGCCCACAAATTTTCTAGACACACATAGAAGAAGACATGATTTTCGTAGAGGTCAACACACGTAGCCATAAAATCACACACCGGAAGCCACAAAAATGTAGTAAAAAAACCCATGAACTCAAACCACAAAGTCATTGGGGAAAAATAGGATTTAAATTAGTGATTCAAAGGTCACATGATCTACTCAAAAAATAGTCAAGATTTTTTTAAAAGAACCTTTACGATTGTGAAGCACAAACCCATGTACCAATTAAATGTTTAAGAAAACCCATGATTTTTAGAGAATCCTAGCATGATTTTTCGGAATGAAACCTTTGAGATTCATGCAAAAAAATAGTGCTATTTTCTCAACAAAAAAAACCCACAATTTTTTTATGAAAAAATTGAACCAAAACCTTCTAATTTTTTTTCAAAATTTCTTAGGTTAAAAGCCACAAATTTTATTGCACAATTTTTTTTTCGAAAAAATAACTTGTGTTCTAATACCATGAAATGGTAATTGATTGTTCATATTAAAAAAAGGAGATCAATACCCATTTAATAATTATTTACAAGACAATGTTTCTTAAAAGAAACAATGAATAACGAAAGAAAAATAAAGTTGCTAAAAAAAATTGAGAGAAAACTAAACTTAACTAAGATGACCATTATACGATAAATATAACAATATTTCCTTAAAATTTAATCATTTTTATCTAGGTTATTTAATACTTTTGAGGTAGTTTTCTCATGATACATGATTAAAACACATGTCATGATCTTATCTAATCATATATTACAACACATCTTTATAAGCAAGGCACCATATGTACATCACATATTAAATCTTGTAATCTTGCATCCATAACATAGAAAGCTATTTTTTCAATTTTCTCTCTTGTAGAAGATATTTTGGTCTTGCAATTATACCTAGGGCATTGGGAGTTTACCATTAACTCCTACATAAGATTTGGACACTCAAAAATAGAATCTAATTAGTGTTGGCAACACAAGGGCAGACAATTGAGAGGGGGGGTGAATCAGTTGTCTTAGAAATTATACGTCTTAAAATTATTCTTAGATCTAATAAATAAACATGAAAGCATAAACCATCACCACATCAAAAATACACATGACACCAAGATTTTTGCGTGGAAACCTTGTTAAGGGAACAACCACAGTGGAGGTTAATCCACAATAATATACTCTGTTAAAAGTATTATAAATGGGGAATGCACATGCATTGAGGCACACTACCTAGAGATCACTGTAAATAAAATACAAAAAGGTTTACTACCCAAAGGAAGACTCACTATCTTATAGTCACATTTGGATTACATCCATCCAGTTGATCTTGAACTGAGAAAATAGCATCTGCTAATGCCTAACTACAATTCCGATTAAGCACATGAACACTTTTTTCTGATCACTATTCTTCACACTTTGCTTCTACCTTCGAAATATTAGAACATTATTCACACACAACACTCACACATCTCACTCACCACTATGCTCAAAAGGTATAAGAAATCGATCATATATATCTGCAACTAAGGATAACATCAGCTACATGTTGGCCCAACAAAATATGAAATGTGTACAAACTATTGGCCCAAATTAATAAATAATTTATCAATGTGAATCAAATAAAGTTGGCCAAAACATATCAAGGACCCAAAAAAACATGCCTCGAACATGAAACACCTTAAACAATTATACCCTGAAGATCCACAACACGCTACAATCACCCTGTCGGTTGTGATCATAAAAAACATGAACTCACAAAAGAAAATCACCAATTGTGAGCACGAAAAACAATTTGAACCATCAACATAGATAGAGAATGATCTAGAAACATCCATAAGCATCATGAATCACCTCAGAAGCATCCACAACAACTCAAATTACTAGAATCACATCATCTTCTTTCAGGAATACCAACTAAAGAAACAAAATAACTATCAGAAAACCGATACTCATAACTTGATTAAATCTTCATGCAAACCTCTAAAACTTCATGTGCACAAAAAATATATACTTTTCAAAAAACCCTTTAATCCACAACTTCTCATCCACAATTTACTGAGCTTGTCATCATACTGATCTTCACTGCATCATCGACAACCTGCAACTTATTTTATTACAATTTTCTCAATATCGTCAACATATACAGCCTTAAAGACATTAATGCTAATAGTGTAGACATCAATGACAACTACATATCAACAATATCCAACAATCTCCAACAATATCCCCCTTTGGCATTGATGGCAACACAGGATATGAAAAATACCATCAACGATACTTTCTCTTAGCACTTTCTCCCCCTTAGATTTTGATTCTTTTCTCGTTAACTCTTTCACAAATTTTCACTTGACTCTTCTCCCCCCTTTGACATCAATGAAAAATCTCAACATTATCTTTCTCCACACAAGCTCTGAACCTCATTTATGAACATCTGACTACTCCCCCTGAGTAGCAGCCACCACAACATCAATCCAGATCACATATATGGCTATGAAATACATAGACTGATGCAAGTCATTGCATGTTAATTCTAATTAGGAGGGGTAATCACCCCTAGCTTCCATATGAGATACTCAAAAGTATCCTTAGGTAAGGACTTGATAAATATATCTACAATCCATTCCTTAGTGGGCACATACTCAAGTCTGACTTCCTTTTCACTCATCTTTTCTCTCAAAAAGTGAAACTTGATAGATATATGCTTGGTTTTTTAATGCAACACTAGATTCTTAGAAATGTTAATTACACTTGAATTATCATAGAATATAGAAATAGGTTCATCATACACAACTCTGATATCTTTCAACATCTGCTTCATCCATAATACTTGGGTACAATTGTTAGTAGCAACAATGTATTCTGTCTCTACAGTAAATAAAGAAATGGCATTCTATTTCTTAATTAACCATGAAATCAACTTCTTTCCCAATAAAAATGCACCACCACTAGTACTCTTTATGTCATCAACATCTCCTACCCAATCAACATTAGTAAAAGAACTCAAAGTAAGGTCATCTTCTTTAGGATACCATATGCCAAAATCAATTGTTCCCTTCAAGTACCTGAAAATCCTCTTCACAACTGTCACATGAGATTCGTTAGGATCAACTTGAAATCTTGCAACAATGCATATGGAATTCATGATATCAAGTCTAGTTTGAGTCAAATAGATCAATCCACCAATCATGGATCTATATCTAGTCTAATTTATTTTAGGAGAATCATCATCTTTTTTCAACTTACATCTAGTCACCATAGGTGTACCAACTGGCTTTGAATCTTCCATACCAAACTTATTTAGCAATTCTTTCACATACTTGGACTAAGATATAAAGATCCCTTTATCTCATTGATTAGTTTATAATCCCAAAAATAATTTCATTTCTCCAATCATAGACATCTCAAACTCACTTTGCATCTCATCAGTAAACTTCATGCACAAACTATCATCTCCTCCAAAAATGATATCATCAACAAAGACTTCAACAATCAAAAATTTATCACGATCAATCTTTAAATACAAGTTACTATCAACAGTACCTTTAATAAATCCAAGCTTCAAAAAATACTTGTCCAATCTAGCATACCATTCTCTTGAGGCTTGGTTAAGTCCATACAATGCTTTCTTCAACCGAAAAACCATATCTCCCTGATCAATAAATTTAAATCCATAAGATTACTCAATATACACTTCTTCATCGAGTTCACCATTTAGAAATTCTGACTTGACATCCATTTGATAAACCTTGAAGTTTTTGTAAGCAACATAGGCAAGAAATAATCTCACAGCTTCAATCCTAGCAATAGGGGCAAAATTTTCTTCAAAGTCAATTCCTTCCATCTGAGAATATCCTTTACACACTATTCTTGCTTTGTTTCTAACAACTTCACCTTGCCCATTCAATTTATTTCAAAAGACCTATTTAGTCACAATTAAATTTTTGTCCTTATGTCTAGGAACAAGAATCCATGCACCATTTTTCTCAATTTTTAGTAGTTCTTCTTTCATTTCTTCCACCCAATGTTCATCTTTGCATGCTTCATTGACACTATTAGGCTTAGTCTTTGAGATCAAACAATACTCTTCTACAATTCTTCTCCTAGTTTGAACACCTTTGTTTTTATCACCTATAATCTGATCTTCTAAATGATTTTGTCTTACATACCTTGGAGTCTTAGGCTCTTGAACTTCAGGATTTTGCGATCTTACTTCTTCACTTTCACTAGTTTCTTCCTCTTCATTTTCTTGATTCACTGGAATGATTTGAACTTTCTTTCCTTTATATGAACTATCATTTTGATCATTTGAATCATATCCATAGGTTCTGGATGGTCTAACTATGTCTTCATCAAACTTTACATTAGGACATTCAATTACTTTCCTCAATCTCTTATTGTAGCATCGATAGGCTTTACTTGTAGTAGAATAACCAAGCAAGATTCCTTCATCACTTCTAGCATCAAAATTTCATATATCTTCATCTCTTTTGATATACCATTTACTCCCAAAGATTTTGAAGTATCTAATAGTGGGCGTATGAACAAACCATAACTCATAAGGAGTCTTACCAATATCACCTTGGACATGTACCCAGTTGAGAGTGTAAACGGTAGGACTCATAGCTTCTCTCCAGTATATATGAGGAATATTTCTTTCTAGCATGATAGTCCTAGCAGCTTCTTGAATTTTCTGTACTTCCTTTCCACAACTCCATTTTGCTAAGGGGTTTGCGGGGTAGATAGTTCTCTTTATCCCATGCTCTTCATAGAAAGAATTAAACTCACCGAAAGTGAATTGACCACCTCTATCTGATCTCAGAAATTTTATCTTCAGACCTGTCTCTTTCTCAACCATAGCCTTGAAAATATTGAATTTCTCTAGAGCTTCAAATTTTTCCCTCAAGAAAGTAACCCACATCAATTTAGAATAATCATCAATAAGTAATATGAAATACCTATCACCTTGTAACCTTCTGAATCTAGAAAGATGACACAAGTCAGTATGCACAAGCTCCAATACTTCATTTGAACAATGTTGTTTGCTTCAGAATGAAACTCTAGTTTGCTTCCCTAATTGACATTCCTTGCATAAAGTATTAGTAGGTTTTATCAACATACTAAGATCTCTCACTCTCTAAGTAGAACTTATCTTGATAATATTGTCAAATTTCACATGACACAATCTCCTATGCCACAACCAACTTTCATCTACTTACGCAATCAATAAAATTTTACTAGTAGTAATTAGGTGAAAGATATTGCCTTTTGTTTTTGTACTAGATGCAATCACATTTCCAAAACTCCCCAATATTCTACTCTTTCCATCCTTGAATTGAAGATTATATTCCTTTTCAACCATCTATCCAACACTTAAGATATTATGTTTCAAACCTTCCACATGTAGGACATCATCAGTATTATGCTTACCATCAAAAGAAATGGATCCTCTACCACTGATTACACCAACTTTCTCATCACCAAATCTTACAACACCACCATCATAATTTTCTAGGCTCACAAATTTACTTTTATCACCTATCATGTGATGAGAGCATTCATTGTCAATCACCCACTCATTTTTTTCTTCAACTCTGGCAGCCAGGGCTTTCTCCACATTCATGCAACTAGTAGATTCAGTAGGTACTAGATTATTTTCCTTGATAGAAATAAATACTCATTCATCCTCACTTACATTCCCTTTATCAAATTCATCATCTATGACACCTTCATCAGTAGAATAATAACACTTCCTTTGGAATCTAGGCTTGTTAGGTCTTGACTTAGGAAATCTTTCAGGACACCTTGAGGCACAATGACCTATCTTATTACAATAAAAACATTTCAGAGGAAATTTATCTTTATACTTACCTTCTCCTTTGGCTACCCTCTTGACAAGAAGTGCTTCTATCTCATCTAGTTTTCTCTCTTCTTCAATGTCTCTCATTTCTTGCTCATACTTGGACATTTTTCTAGAAAAAATTTCTCCTGGATCATATCTCTGCTTATCTTTTCTAGAGATAGTATCTTTGAATGCAGATTTTTTCTTAAGAATAGATTCACCAAACTCACTTAACTCAAAAGAAACAAGCTTACCAATCAACATGTCTCTGGTTACATTTGTCACCATCTGGATCTCCTCAATAGCAACAGCTTTGTGTTTGTATGCAACATGCAAGGATCTAAGCACTTTAGCAACAATCTTTGATTCTTCGAATGTTCCATTAGCATATCTGATACTATACACAAGTTCATTCACTCTTTGCATAAAAGAAGTGATGTTCTCATCTTCACCCATTCTCAATGTTTCATATTTCCCTTTAAGGCTTTGCAACTTAGAAATATTTATATGGGTATCACCTTCATATAAAGTATCCAACTTTTTCTAGATCTCATAAGTAGTCTTCAGATATATTACATTTTTGATCTCGGAATCAGTCAGAGCACTCAACAATGCTACCTTAGCCTTGATATTGTTCTTGACTTTCTTAATCTCACCTCAAGTAGAAGGACGATTCTATGAGATGATATATCTATTCTTTGTAATTTTCTAGTAAGGTTCACCAACGCATCTCAGATGATAGTCCATTCGATTCTTTCACAAAGAATAATTTATTCCATCAAATATCAGACTATCCTTCTTATATGCCGCCATCCCAGATCACCTCAAGCAGTCATGCTTCTCCAGAGGAACCTAATCTCATACCAATTTTCAGCAACCCAAGGGCAGACAATTGAGAGTGGGGATGAATCAGTTGTCTCAAAAATTCTACTTCTTAAACTTATTCTCAGATGTGATAAATAAACATGAAAGCATAAACCATCACCACATCAAAAATACACATGACACCAATATTTTTTCATGGAAACTTTGTTAGGGGAAAAACCATGGTGGAAGTTAATCTACAAGATTATACTCTGTTAAAAGTATTATAAATGGGGAATGCACATGCATTCAGGCACACTGCCTAGAGCTCACTGCTCAAATACAAAAAGGATTACTGCCCAAAGGAAGACTCATTGTCTTACAGTCACATTCGGATTACATCCATCCAAAAGATCTTGAACTTAGAAAATAACATTTGCTAATGCCTGATTATAGTTCCGGTTAAGCACATGAACACTTTTTCTACTCACTCTTCTTCACATTTTACTTTTTCCTTCAAAAGATTAGAATATTATTCACACACAACACTCACACATTTCACTCACCACTATTCTCAAAAGGTATAAGAAATTGATCATATATATCTACAACTAAGGATAACATCAACTACATGTCGGGCCAACAAAATATGAAATGTGTACAAACTGTCGGCCCAAATTAATAAAAAAATTATCAATGTGAATCAAATAAAGTTGGCCAAAACATAGCAAGGACCCAAAAAAATATGCCTTGAACATGAAACATCTTAAACAATTATGCCTCGAAGATCCACAACATGCTACAATCACCCTGTCGACCATGATCATAAAAAACATGAACTCACAAAAGAAAATCACCAGTCGTGAGCACAAAAAACAATGTGAACCATCAACATAGATAGAGCACGATCTAGAAACATCCATAAGCATCATGAATCACCACAGAAGCATCCACAACAACTCAGATTAATAGAATCACATCATCTTCTTTTAGGAATACCAACTAAAGAAATAGAACAACTGTCAGAAAAAAAAATACTCATAACTTGATCAAATCTTTATGCGAACCTCTATAACTTCATGTGGATAAACTAGATATACTTTTCAACAAACCCTTTAATCTACAATTTATCATCCTCAATTTACTGAGCTCATCGTCATACTAATCTTCACTATATCACTTACAACTTGCAACTTATTTTATTACAATTTTCTCAATATCCTCGACATATACAACCTTAAAGAAATTAATGCTAATGGTGTTGACATCAATAACAACCACATATCAGCAATATCCAACAATCTCCAACAATTATTTTCCCAATAGTATTTGTTACCCTAAATAATATGGTGGTCTTGGTCTTATGAAAGTAGAACTTGGTAGTAAAGATTTGACTACCAAAGGTTACTGTAGATTATGAATGTAATTGAATCAACATTTTTCTACACCTAGTAGCTATAAATATTCACATGGTATTTCTACTAAGGAGGGTTTGAATACCATAAAGAATGTGTTTTTCTTATTAAGATAATCTTTTTATAGATTGTTAATTTACATAACTAGGATTTTTTATTAATTAACGAAATCTTCATTCCTTCTTCTTCATCCATTGAGTGAGATCATTTAAGATGTTCGATTGTATATAGTTTCTAATTTCAAGGGTTATCATTTGGTGGGAAATCATATGATTTTCACTAGAAAGATATGTGGTGTTGGCCTAAGGGTGTTGCAAGATGGTGTGTCCCTTGGTCTCCTTGGTGCAGTGTTATGCTTGGCTTTGTGACATGGCTCAACCACCTCCCATGAATCTTGTATAAATCTGTCAGTTGTATTGAGCATTAGCAGGTCGATCTTTTGGTGCAACGATAACTACCAATGCAACAATTGGTATCAGAGTCGAGGTCATGGGTTCGAACCCCTTGCGTGTGTTGGGGGGATTATTGCAAGATGGTGTGTCCTCTGGTCTTCTTGGTGCAATTTGGTGTTTGGGTTTGTGACATGGTAGAGCCACCTCCCATGGATCTTGTATAAATTTGGCAGTTGTATCGGGCATTGATAGGTCAATCTTTTGGTGCAATGTCAACTACCAATGTAACAAAGGGAGGAGACCTTATGTCTTGTGGTACCCTTACTTCTATTCTAACTTATTAACCTTGTATTCTTTAGAGGAGGATGATCTTTTGACCTAGCACTATGATCCTAGAGGGGTTTATTTCGTTCCTAGTAAATATTTGTTAACTAAAGAGGAAAATAATGGGTTTGAGGATTTTCACTCGTAGAAAATGATTTGGAATAAATTTGTCAACTTTGGTAATTTTTTTACTTGCCTATATTATCAAAAAAGTGTATCACCTAAGAAAGTATTAGATAGAGGGAAATTGAAAGCCTTTCTAAATGCGTTCTTGGTGTTTTCAATGAGGAATGTGTGTCTAATATTTTCTATTAGTGCCCCCTATTTTGGGGTTTTTTGAGGTAGTTGGCATATATTAAGAATTGATGATTATTCATACTACTTCTCTATCTAAATTTTCGGCTAGTCTAAGGTGTTGTCCTACTTTTGTCTCTATTTTTTGGTTTCCTAAGATATATTGGTCCTATCTTTGTCCTTTGGAAAAATTAGTTGGAGATAACTTAGTAGATCTTAGAAGGATATAAGAGTCTCACTGGGCATGTTTGGAAAAATATTTGAGACTCTTTAAAAGAAATTGTAACAATGGAGTGCTAGTTTGATCAAGTCGTCTAGTTGGATCAATTCCTTCTAAATATTAAGTCAAATCTTCTTATAACATTAATAGAGTTGGCAAATCGTTCTCTCCCCATTTGGTTATTTTAAAAATAAATATTGGTGGTTCTTCTTACGGTAGTCCTAGTGAAGCTACAAGTGGTGGTATTAGGTGTGATTGTAAATGTTTGGTGCATTTATTTTTATCTTCTATTATATGAGTTGATGTGAATAATCAAATAGAAAGCCAATGAAATATGTTGGAAATAGATATTTATGAAATGGATTCCATTATTTTTTGTTTTTGTTTGAGTAAAGGGAGTTTTGACTGCTTTTGGCAATTGGCATCTATTGTGTAACACTTTCTTCACCTTTCTCAAGGCTTTTATTTCATCTCCTTTTTTCATATTTCATGTGAATGGAATGTTGTTGTTGATTGTCTTGCCAAATGTGCTTCTAAGGCTACTCATAGATGGAATTTTTTAGATTAGGAGTCTCTATTTCTTGAGCAATTTGTATAGTTTCTTCAACTTTTTCAAAAATATTTGGGCTCATTATTGTCGCTATTATTTTTTAATATTGTCTAATTTTTGTGTTTTCTAGTTTTTATTTGATTCTCAATAGTTTAGTGGTAAACCTCCTAAATTTTCCTTCATTTAATTTTAGTGACAATTAAATTACTAATTGAAAATCCATATGTAATATTTTATAATTTATTATTAATATATTTTTATCTTTTTAAATAATAATAATAGTTATAATTATTATTATTATTATTATTATTATTATTATTATTTTGATAAAAGGTTAAAACGGGTTTTACAGGGACCCGAAACCACAAAGTTTACAAAACAAAAGAGAGGACATCAAAGATCCACAAAAAAACAGCTGCCCGAGAAAAGACCAGCAGCAACCAGACAAAAAGGACCAGAAAGGTCAAGATAGAAGGAATAGCAGAGAGAGCACAAAGAAAACCCCAACCATTAATTCAGAGTCCTTAGGACTAACTCCGTCTCCACCTCTAGATCCTGCATATCTTTAACCCCCTTTTTAAAAGTTTGAATCATTTTCAGAGTAAGGGTGGCCTTGCGCTTCAGGTTGGCTCTGGTTCTTCTGGAAATGCCAACTTCTGTATCCTGGCTTTTATCCTTGGTATCCTCCAGATCAACCACCAGAGACCCCTGCTAGGCTTTATCAAGCTTCTCAGTCATCGCATTAATGATTATAGCATTGTGTCTTGCCATGCGGTTGTTTTGCTTGGTGATAGTTTTGATGGTATTCCATAAGTTCTCAGCTTCGGAGTCAAATTTTTTGTTACTATGAATCGCTTCTTTCTTTTCCATCTCAGCAATCTTAGCGCCCATTTCATCAATCTTACTTTCTAGGGCCCAATTTTTAATTTTTAGCTCATTAATTTCAGAGAAAGTCCAATCCAAGGGTTTGGAGTGGGACTCAGAATTGGTTTTGGCAAGGTTGAGATAATCCAGAGAGGGCTCTTTTCCAATGTTAGGGCAATTATTCTCAGGGTTAGGAGTAACAGGGGAATTATCATTAATGTGTATGTCCGACATAGGGTCAGCATAATGCTCAGATTTGTTGGTATCAGAATCCTCCAACTCAGAGGACTCTTCAGAGTAGAAAACAAGGCTTTTGGCCTAGGTTTTCTTGTCAAAAGAGCTGATCTTAAGGGAGGGACTATCAGGCTCAAGCTCAACGCAGGTTTTACCAAAATCCCTAGAAGGGCCAGCATGCAAGCTAGGGACTTTTCTAACCGGACTAGAGTTAGGCAAATACTCTGAGCCACTGGGCTCAGTATCATCACTCTCAGAATCAGGATTGGTTTCCAAAATAGCAGGAGCGGGCACATGGAGATATTCAACAATCAACCTTATTAACCTAGTGTGCAGAATGGGGAATCTTTTAGGGTTTTTCTTATTATCCTCCAAGCTTTTCTTCAAGGAGCGAAAAAGATAATAGGGGATAGAAACCCTTACCTTGTATCGGAAATGGTTGAGAAGAGCAAAGTGGTAGCCATAGAATTTTGTGAAGCGCCCGTCCACCGTAATGTACTCCATGATGACCCGTAGAACCTTTCTCCAGATAGCCTTTATGGAATCAACATCAAAGTAACTGTTAGCAATTTTAACCATACTTAGTCTTTCCTTGTCCTTTTTAGGAAATCTGATCACAACTTCATCGAAAAAAGCTCTGTCCCTAAAGAACTTCTTCCCCATTAGTGGGTAATCCCGTCACATCAACAATAAGATTTTCATTGAGTTCCACATTCCTACCAAATAGGGTCAAAATTACCATCATTCCAATTTTTGGCAAAGAGATCTGTGGCCTCCTGGTTAGAACCATGAAGCTTCTCTAGGAAAGGAATCAACCCTCCGCTTTTAATCTTGTTCCAAACCTTGGCATTTTTCATATGTATTTCGTAGCTGTCCATCTCAATTCGCTTTTTGTCTCCTCCCATATCAACCAACATAGTGAGGTAGACCTGAACACAAACCTTTCTAAAATTGGCCCTGCCAAATCTAAGAACCCACAAAGCATGCGGGGTTTTCTTGCAAATTACTCCACTAGGCTCGGTCCCATGCATTCTAATGATTGTGATGTGATAGATCCAACTTGTCCTCATTAAAGGGATAACATGTCTCTTTACCATGTGATTTATCATAATTTAATAGGGCACAGACATTAAAATTTAGATCGCTAATATTTATCTAGGTACACACTCCTTTACTCTTAACTCCTTCATTAGCAAAAAAGTCCGCAATAGCATTGGCTTCTCTATAGGCGTGTGATATTTTAACTTTTTCAAATTTGGCCAAGTTCAATATGGCTTCCTCAATCCATGAATTGATGGTCCACAAGGGGGGAGACTTGCCATGGAGGCAATCAATTATATTTTTGGAATCTCCTTCAAGCCATAGATTTTTAATGTTAAGACTTTGGGCTGGATTTATGATGTGGTAAGCGCCAGCAGCCTCCACCAGATGATTAGTTTGAAAGCCAAGAGGCGAAGCAATCGCTCCAATGAAGTTTTCATAGGAATCCCTTATAACTCCTCCACAGCTCGCTGCCCCCGGATTGCCTTTAGCCGCGCCATCAAAGCTAGCTTTGATCCACCCGTTTGGCAGAAAAGACCAGCAAACTCCCTCTCTATCCTTTTTGGCTTTCATAATAGAACTAGATAAATTAGGACTGATGTTCCATTCCTTAGCAACAAGTAGATCATAGTTCGAGAACTCTGCATTCATGGTCTTCTTGTCCTTTTGGGCCACGACATTGAAATTTTCCTTCAGGGATCTGACAATTTTATCAAAGACATTATCCACAGAGGTTTCTTTGCCCCTAAAAATTTTGTTGTTGCGTTCTTTCCAAAGGCCCCAAGCAATATGAGGGAAGGATAAATCCCAAAAAAGCCTAAGCAAAGGATTCCTTTTCAGAGCTTTCCACTGAGAAAAGAGTTCTTCAATGGACAAAGGGAAAACCCAAGGAAGGTTCCATAACCTAATGAGTTTTTCCCAAAGAGAAGCAGCAAAAGAGCAATGAAGCAATAAATGACGCACAGATTTAGCCTCCATCTTACAAAGAAAGCATCTATTTGGGATTTGAAATGCGCGTTTACACAAGTTGTCAATCGTGAGCACCTTATTTTGGAGAAGGATCCAGAAGAAGATATTAATTTTAGGTATCAGATGTTTGAACCAAGCTTTAGACCAAAAGGGAGGATGATCCACAGAGGAAGTGATCCTGGCAAAAGCGGATGACACAGAAAAGTTGCCAGAGGGATCATCAATCCAAACTGCACAATCTTCTAGCTACTCAGAACTAAGTCTAATAGCCAGGAGCAAAGACTGGATGAGAGCCAAAGCCTGACTGACACTGCCCAAATCCGCCCAATTACCATTCACTCTGTAATCTTTCACATAAGTTCCAAACTGTTCCTTGTAATTCTCAGCCCATCCTCTGAAGGAGTTGATTTTTATCATGGGTTCCTTAAAAAGCCATCTGTCTTCCCAGAATCTGGTACGATTACCATTTCTCACATGCCATCCAATACTATCATCCACAATCTTTTTTCCAATGATTAAGTTGTTCCAGCATATAGACCCTCTAGGAAGAAGGTGGGGGTCCTTCTTTATAATGGAAGAACAGTTGTTTTTTAGCGAATATTTGAAATTTAGTTCCATTTCGATAAAAAAAAAAATTCAAGTAGGTCGGTATGTTCTATAGGTCTAACCTTTTTTTTAATCGATAAATGCTTTTGTTTGAGAGCACATCCATTTATATTAAACTAGCACTTGCACCCCAATAAGGTGCAATACTTACGCCGATAGGTAGAGCCCACATTATTTACAACTGTGAAAAGCAGTGCATGGCATGAAGAAAGTAGTGATCTATCTCACCTATCCCTCTCTACCTCTCCCTCACTCCCTCCCCCCTTCTCTCTCCCTCTTGCTCTCTCCTTCACTCTCTATTTCTCTCTATATCGCATATCCCTCTCTAACTATCCCTCCCTTCATCCCACCTATTTCTCTTTCTCTCTCTCCTTCCCTCTCTACTTCTCTCCCTCTCACTTATTCCTCTCTAACTCTCTCTCCTTCCCCCTCCCCCTCTCTCTCACTCTCTCTAGCTCTCTCTTCCCTTCTCTACTTCTTTCTATCCCACCTCTCTCTCCCTCCCTATCTCTATCTCACTTATCCCTCTCTACCTCCCTCTGTCCCTTTACCCTCCTCTCTCTCTCTCTCTCTTTCTCTATCCTTCCCTCTCTACTTCTTTACCCTCCTCTCTCTTTCTCTATCTCACCTATCCCTCTCTACCTCTCCCTTCCTCCCTCCTCCCTTCTCTCTCCCTCTTTCTCTCTCCTTCCCTCTCTATTTCTCTCTATATCATATATCCCTCTCTACATGTCCCTCCCTCCATCCCACCTATTTCTCTCTCACTCTCTCCTTCCCTCTCTACTTCTCTCCCTCTCTCACTTATTCCTCTCTACCTCTCTCTCCTTCCCCCTCTACTTCTCTATATCTCCCCTATCCCTCTCTAGCTCTCCCTCCCTCCCTCTCTCTCTCACTCTCTTTGGCTCTCTCTTTCCTTCTCTACTTCTTTCTATCCCACCTCTCTCTCCCTCCCTATCTCTATCTCACTTATCCCTTTCTACCTCCCTCTGTCCCTTTACCCTCCTCTCTCTCTCTTTCTATATCCTTTCCTCTCTACTTCTTTTCCCTCCTCTCTCTCCCTCTTTCTCTATCCTTCCCTCTCTACTTCTTTACCCTCCTCTCCAATTCATTCCAAAAACAACACTTCCTATACAACTTTAGTTTTTCATTTTTCTATTTGTTTATTGTTTGGATTTTATAACACAAAAAAAATTATATTTTTATTAAAAATTTATTATATTATTTTATTTAAAGAATCTTTTTTTATTTTATTTAAAGAATCTTTTTTATTTTATTTATTATATAAATTATTATTTATTTTATTTATTACATAAATTATTATTTATTTTATTATATAAATTACATAATTTATTATTATTTTTATTATATAAATTAGTATATAAATTATTTTATTTATTACATAAATTATTATTTATTTTATTTTATTTAAAGAATCTTTTTAATTTTATTTATTATATAAATTATTTTATTTTATTTTGATAAGTAGGAGGTTTCTTCCACGGTTGAATCATGATAGCAATATCATTATTTTATTTTATTTATTATATAAATTATATTTATTTCATTTATTACATAAATTATTATTTATTCTATTATATAAATTACATAAATAAATTATTATTTTATTATATAAATTACATAAATTATTATTTATTTTACTTATTACATAAATTATTATTTATTATATAAATTATTTTTGTAAATATAAATTCTCCAATTAAATTACTTATATTTTAACACTTTAAATCTCCTCTTTCAATTATCTAACATCTTTAAATTTGAAGAATAATCCATTCATCACTCAAACAATTAATAGTAAATTTAGACTTTACTTATATTAAAATAAATAAACAAATTATCTTGTTTTGATTAATGGCGTTATGTATTTGAGCTATATTGATATGGCAAAATTATAGGCTGATTTTAGTTTTTGTTTAGTTAATTTTTTGTGTGGTATAAACGAGGTTGGATGAGAGCCGACATGGCCGAAAATACAGCTGGTTTCTGTTTGACGTACTTTGATGCTTCGTGTTCCACGATGTCCCTTTGAAAAGTAGTTATTGTTTTTTTGGGTGTTGTGGATTTAAAATTAAAAAATTTAAAAATGATTTTGTCCTGCTGTAAATTGCGTGGGGTTCCCGCCGGTATTGGAAATGCCAGTGGGGTTCCCCCACGTATAATAGCCTATCGGCTAATAAGTCTAAAATAACTGGTAAATAAAATAAAATAAAACGACCCTTAGTTCTTCAAAGTAAATAATGTAAATAAATTATAAAATTAATAATTTTACATAAACAATTTAAAAATAATAATAATTTATGTCTACGACGTATTCTATTTGAAGTGAACCGACCTAATTTTTTAATTCAACATCTCTAATTGCTTGATGAGGGATGCAAGATGATTGAAATCATCTTTCCCATCTATTTTTTTCTATTTGTTGAATCGTAAATCTAATATCATCACATTTAACACCATCTAAAAGCCGAGCCATAAATCAAAGATATCATTACGTAAATCAAATATCATACCATTTGACACCGTGTAAAACACACTTCGTTACTTGCAAATTGTGTTGTAGAAAAATGGTTTTTTTTTTTGTTGAGACATGTATTAAATTAAGGAAGGCCTCCTTTTAAATTTTTTATTTTTTTCAAGCAAATTAATTGTGATGGGAGTAAATTAATTGTGTCGTTTTTAACCAAAGTCAATGCAAAAATCAATGGTCTTGTTACTTGATTAATTTTTTCATTTCTTACCTAATATATATGTAATATATAAACAAAATTAAAATTCTATATAATATATTATTATACATATATTGTAATTTTATATTTTATAAAAATAGATTCTATATATAATATATTCATTATAAATTCTAACTATATTAATACAAAGTTAATATATTAACAACTATCATACAATTCTTAGTAATTTACTATTTAACAATATTGTATAATTATATATATTAATAATAACCTCAATCTATAAATTATTTAAAAAAAAATAAAATAATATTCTTTAAAATATAAATATTTAAAAAATATACTTATTATAAATATTATATAATGTTATATATTACCTCCTAACATAGTGGTTGCGGATACTATGAACAAGGAGGATGATGGCTATATCCTGGTGAGGGGTAGAAAGAAGAAGAATTCTTCTCCTCCCCCTTAGCCCCACAAAGGGGTTACCACGAGAAGGCAAAAATAAGATTGTGGTTATGAACAATGAGGTCAAGGAAGGCCCTCTTTACAAAAAAGCAAGGAGTGAGATTGCAAGAAAGATATTGCAGACGGTGTTAAGAAGACCCTCTTTGACTTGTGCTCTAAGAGCACCCCCTCTTTGTTCAAATGAAGATCATTTCTTGGAATATCAGGGGGTTAAATAATGTGCATAAATATGACCTCCTAAAGAACCTAATCCGGGACCATAAGCTAGATATTTTATTGATTCAAGAAACTAAAATGCAAACGGATAAGTTGGAGGATTTAAAAAAATCTTTTTCAAGGATTGTGGATTTCATAGAGTTAGCTCTGATGGTGCCTTGGGTGGCCTAGCTACCTTTTGGAACTCTAGGTTGGTTAAAGGGTTTCCAATTACAGTTGGTTTCAATCAGGTGGACACTAGATTTGTTCACCTTTGGGACAACTCCTCCTAGGTTATCTCTAACATCTATGCTCCCAACTTGAAGAGGGCTAGGAAGATGCTTTGGGATGGGCTTGGATCTTTACGAGCTAGTTTTTTGGCTCTCCCTTGGTTGGTCATGGGAGATTTCAATACTCCCTTGTTTGATAATGAGAAATTGGGTGGCTCTCAAGCCCATCCTGACAGTCGCCTGGAGTTGAGAATGCTTATTGATGATAATGCTCTCGTTGATGTGGATTTGATGTGCTCTAGGCTCACTTGGTCTAATAAGAGAGTTGGTGCTAAGAATATCCAAGCTAGATTTGATTGAGCTCCTTTTTTGGCCTCATGGTTTGTAGACTTTGATTGTTTCCTATCTTTGATTACGATGTGTGCCTTGGATCATTTTCCCATCTTTTTTTTGGCTGACAAGGTTTGGGATAGAAAACGTTTTCCTTTCTATTTTGAAGCTATGTGGTTGAGGGATTCTAGGTTCATGGATTGTATCAAGAGTTGGTGGCAAGTGCGCATTGATGGGAGTACGATGTTCAGAGTGGCTAAGAAATTGGCTTTTGTGAAGAGAAATCTCAAGAAGTGGAATAGAGAGTCTTTTGGTCACATATTTGACTCTAATAAATCTCTTATTCAACGACTAGATCTTGTTCAAGGGGAAATCCAATCTAAGGGCCTGTCAAATGAGCTTTAGTTGTAGGAGGAATCTCTTTTAGTGTAACTTCATGATATTCTTACTAAGGAGGAAGATTTTTGGAGGCAAACATATCGTGTTATTTGGCGCAAGTCCAAGGATTAGAATTCTAAGTTCTTTCATCTAACTACCCTTAGGTACAAATTGTTGAATAGGATCTCCTCCATCATGGCTGATGGTTCATTGTTGTCTGATGAGGATCCTATTAGGAGCATTGTTGCTAATTTTTTTGAGCATCTTCTTAGGAATGAATTAGATTGGGATCAACATTGTGTGGAGGCTTCTTTGGATTTCATCCCTTAGCTTGTATCGAAGAATCTTAATAGGGATCTGATTGCTATTCCTTCTTTAATGGAGATTAAGGAGGTGGTCTTTTCCTCTGAAGGGAATAAGGCCCTTGGGCCTCATGGCTTCCTTTTTCTATTTTTCCAATCTTGTTGGGATTATTGTGGTGGAGGATGTGATCAATTCTACCAAGGAGTCTTTTGGCTCTAGAAGATTGATTAGAGAATTGAATGTGACTTTCATTGTTTTGATTCCCAAGACTGCTAATGCCAATGACTTTAGAGATTTTAGACCAATCAGCCTCTATAATTCTATTTATTTAAGGTCTTCTCTAAGGTTTTGGCCACTAGGCTCCAAAGGATTCTTCCTAATCTAATTTCTAAGCACCAAAGTGGTTTTGTTAGGGGCCGACAATTCCTCGACTCTATCATTACGGTCCATGAACTTGCTTGTGCTCTCTTTATACTAATAAGAAGCTAGGTTTTTTCTGAAGCTGGACCTTCTCAAGGCTTACGATAGGGTCAGTTGGAAGTTCTTGTTGGCTATTTTGGCTCACTTTGGTTTTTGACAAAAGTTTCTGCAACTCGTCGAACAACTTATTTTGACTCCTTTTGCTATTATTGTGAATGGTTCTCCTTCTCCTTTTTTCTAGAGCTCATGTGGTTTGAGGAAGGGAGATCCTATGTCTCCATTTCTTTTCATTTTGCTGGTGGAAGTTTTGGGTCGGAATATTTAGAAGGCATTATCTTCTAGCTCCTTGAGGGGTCTTACCCCTTCTTCTAGATGTGAGCCTACTACTCATCAACAATTTTTTGATGATACTATCTTGATGGGTGGATCTTTTGTTCGTGAAGTTAGGGTTGTTAAAGTGATGATTGAGGCTTATGAGAAAGCCTAAGGGCAGCGTATTAATATTCCCAACAATCAAATTTTCTTCCTTAATACCCCAGATTTTCTCCAATTGAAGCTAGCAAGGATCCTATCCTACAATCAGGGTGATTTGCCTTTGACCTATTTAGGGCTTCCCTTGTGTATTTCTAAGACTTAAGATACCTTCTGGCTTGAACTCCTGGACAAGTTCAGTAGAAAGCTAGTAGGTTGGAAGGGTATCCTTCTCATCTAGGTCGGGAAATTGCAACTCATCTCATCCACTCTCTAGAATCTCCCCTTGTATGCCATGAGTTTATTTAGAATTCTTGCTAAACTTGAGGAGAAAATGGATTAGATCATGAGAAGTTGTTTGTGGTCAGGGGTTGAAGCTAAATCTAGAATTTCACTTGTGGCATGGTACTCGGTGTGCAGGCCTAAGAATTGGGGTGCTCTAGGGATTAGAAATATAAGATATTTTAACAAGTCTTTACTTTTGAAGAACATTTGGAGGCTCCTTAGTGGGGAGGCGGGTTGGGCCTCTCTAGTCAGAAATAAATATTTTTATGGTATGGGCAGACCTTGGAATATGCTAGTTTCAGATGCTATCACTATGGGTTCTTGCTTTTGTAGAAATATCATCCCCTACAGGGACCTAATTTTGCTAAAGGTGTTAGGTAGTTGTTGGGTGATGGTTCCAAAATTCTATTTTGGGAAGATGCTTAGTGTGATTATGAGCCTTTGATCAATCATCCATGGGCCCCTCCTATTGTTTTGGTGTGAAAAATCCTTTTTGGTGACTTGGTGGTAGACTATATATCTAGAATGGGAAGTGGTCCAATGCTTTTCAAGATTGGGACCCTTCGTTGATTATCCTTCAGGAGTTCTTGTGTAACATCAAGATTCCTCTTTTCCAGAGAGTTGATCGTGTGATTTGATCCCCTTGTGATAATGATAAGTTTTTTGTGGCCTTAATCTGTATGAATTCGTTGGAGAATCCTAACTCCTTTCTATTTTGGGGGAAATTATGGAATACATTGTTGATCCATAAGGTGAATGCCTTTTTCTAGGTGATTATGCAAAGCAAAGTGTTAAATCTAGATAATCTTTGTAAAAGGGGATTTGTAATTCCTAATAGATGTGTGCTTTGTGAATTTGATGCGGAGAGTGCCTTCCACCTTCTCCTTGGTTGTAATTTTTCTTCTCTAATCTAGAGTATATATATTAACATGTATTTTTGTGTGTGCTCACTTCTAGATGCTTCGATATGGACATCAATTTGTAAATCATTTTGTTTATAAGTTTATATATGTATATATATGTGGATATATACATATACACAAATTTATAGATACATTTAAATAAATATGTTTATCTCATTAGTATCTGCTTTATTATTGAAAACAACATTAGGAATATACACATATGTATATATATGTATATATATACTCATACATGTGTATATATTTATATATACAAATATATATATATATATATATATTTATATTTGTATATGTATCCTCGTATATGAAATATGATGTTCGAAAAGGAAAAGAATAGAATAAGTTTTACTTCTACAATTAATTGTTTGATAACTAGTTAATTTGGGGTTTAGATAAGGGAGAGATGATATTAAATAATGAAATTAGAAAATAGTAAATGAGTAGGAGGATTTATTTTATAAAATTATTTTAGATAATTATGGAATTTGATTGAAAGAATGAGCTTGATGAATATTTAGGAACTTGAATTGGTAGCATTGTAAATGTTATTGTAGCACCCCTCCATTTTTCTCTTTGTATCAGACAATGTTCTACTTTGTTATGCTTTGTTTTCTGCTAGCACTTAGACTTTGATATACTATGATGCTTGATTATTATTTGATCACCAACTTTAGGGTGATGTGGATTTTATATTATGATGTGATGGTGTTTTATTTTGATGTTATCATTATGACATGCTTTGGATTAGCATAATGGTTATTTGAATTAACATTGTTATATGCACATGAGTATATTATTGATGTTAGAATCGCCAGTTTTTTGATATTGTATTGGTGAAGGGGATGAAATTGCATCACTCGCTTGTGAGCGCCCTGCGATTCCACAATTATCTCTTCACGGTGTGTTTTATGATGATATCTATATATATATATATGCATGTTCGATATATACCTTGTTTACAGGTTTGCAGGTACAGGACATCGACTCCACCTGGCTTCACAGGTTTGAGCGTGTCCATTGCCCAACGATAATGTTGATTTGGAGATAGTAGCTAGGATTCTTGTGTCAAGACACCACCCTAGTCATAGTGCGTCGTCAGTTCTAGTTGGTTTTGTTTGTTAAATGTTGTTTAATTTTTGAAATTATTTATGTTGCAAAGTTTGTAAAAGGTAAATAATAGATTTAAATATTTAAGTCGATTATTAAATTAATCTGGTTTATTATGTTAGAAGATGGTAATTAATTAATTTAATCTAATTGGTAAAATAATCTAATCTTAGGATTATATTATTTTATGAATTAATTGAATTAGTTGAATTAAGTTAAATTATAAATTCTAAGTATTTTAGAAATTATTAAATTTTTTAATTTTTAAAATATCTTGAGGATTTGGTGCAATTTGGTTTTAAAAGATATTTTGGGTTTTCAACATGTGTTGGAAAAATTTATGAGGGTTGTTGGGAAAATTTATTCACGGAGAAATTATTGGCTATAACGGGAAGAAGTGGGAAGCTTCTTCAAAGAAGAAGGATAGCAGATATTTTAGGTGGGGAAAAGGTTTTAGAAATTAAGTTTTGGTTATTGCATTCTTTTGGTTTGAAATTTTGGAAAAATATACAGTCTTGGGAAAGTTTTTGTGTTTTGGAATTTTATTGTTCTAGAGGAAGCTCTGGTTGATCTAGGAAAAAGCTTGGATTTGTGGAGGAGGTGCTATGCCAATTCACATCTTCTCAGGCGTTGGATTTCAGGTTCCTCTTTCAATTCTAGTTAGTTTCTTATCAAAAAATCTTCTTAGTTTAGATTACTATCTGGGAAAAGATTGTCTATGCAATGTGTAAATCTTTTGAGTTGTAAAAGCTGTAAATGTCGTATGTGAAATTTTCTATGAAAATGATATCCTCTCTAGAATGAAATCTTCTGTTGGATCTATTTCAAGTTTTAAATTGGGATTATTGTAAACATAGAAGAACCCATAAGAATACAACTAGAGATCTGGTAAATTCTCTGTCAGGAAGAAATTCTTCTGTAGAAATTATCTTCTCAGGAAAATTTGGGTAGAAGTTTTTGTAGAGAAATTTTACCCCAATTCATTATTGAATTTGATTTCTATAGGAAATGATCATTTTCGATAAAATCATTTGTCTAAAGAAAATTTAGGGAAAAAGACCTCTGTGTAAAAATTTCTTCTCTTTGTAATTTTTTTTTTGGTATTTTCCTGTAGATGGCCATTTTTGAAATCATATGCCCAATGAGAGCATTCAATCCGATAAATTTATATATATATATGTTTGTTATGGGTGATGCCACAATAATGGGTTACACTTTTTGGGACATCCTGATTTTTGCTGAAATCACATATTTTTAGAAAATATAATGATTTAAGCCTTAAAAAGGTTCCATTTTAAGGGTTTTAATTGAAGAGGGTTTGATCAAACCCACTTATATCAAACCCACTTATATCAAACCCCCTTGGATAGAAAGCCACTAGTTTTAAACTATACCTATAATGGAGTCTCCTCTACACCTATCAAAATGCTGATAAAAAACCACTTTTGATTTACCTTTTAGGGGATCAAATTAATTAATTAATTTTTTTTTTTTTGTAAACATGCAGTCCTTATTATAAGCTTCCCAAAAAGTATAATTTTAAATATATTTAATTTTATTATTATATTTATTTTTTATTTCTTGTGAATGTAGGTTTTTCAATGAACATCGAGGTCTTTATTTCACACATACCGAAAAATAGGAAAAGAGAGAAAAAAAATTCTTAAAAATCCATGTACACTAGCTATTGATGTCCTAATTCCAACAAAAAAAGAATAAGTTAATTCAAATGAATACAAAAAAAGTTATGTAGCTAAAAGTATAATATATCCAAATTATAATTACTCTGAATTAGAAAATTAATTAAAAAATATGTATGTAACAAAAAAATATGAAAAAATATCCATCCCCTAGATAATGGTGTGAAAACACTATATTTAAAAAATTAGAATTGTATGCTTTCTATAAAAAAAGTTATGCAGTCGAAAGTAAGCATCAGTTTTTGAAAATGATGTTTAGTAAAAAAAATAAGTTAATAAAAACTACATAAAATAATTCACAAATTATATTTTAATTTAAAAAAAAAATATAATTAGATTCTCAACACAAAATATCACAAATCACTAGTTTTGTTAATCTTCAAATTCTTAATGGTTTAGCTTCTATAGGCATACGAAAGTGAAGATCTGGTGAAAAATGTTGATTTCAATGTCAAGTTTGACCAAAAAGTGTAACCCATTATTGTGGGATCACCCTTATATATATATATA
Source organism: Sequoiadendron giganteum (assembly GCA_007115665.2). Lineage (NCBI taxonomy): Eukaryota > Viridiplantae > Streptophyta > Pinopsida > Cupressales > Cupressaceae > Sequoiadendron > Sequoiadendron giganteum. The sequence continues at coordinate 73,868,508 of CM021105.1, forward strand.
CGCACACACACATATATATAAATATATATACATATATTCATATTATTCAATGTATCCTTTGTAAATGGACTCGTTTGAAACCAAATTAAAGATTTTATTTTGGAAAATCGAAATGTTCGTACGTGGATTTCTTTTTATTGAATTCGTAAGCTTTTTGTTTACAAAAAAATAAATATAATTTTTGGGTGGGGGTGTTGTGCACACCCCACCGCCTCCACATATGGGAGGGTTCAACCACCAATAGGCAATGCCCTCCACAACTGCGTGGAGGGAATGTTGCCTTTGGCAAAGTAGCCCCCCACACAATGGGGTAGTCGGTTGTATATAGTACAGTCTGGCGCCTTAATAACCTTCGTTCGCTCAGAACTTTAAACAATTTTGTGTGTGGTTTTTAAGTTGGATTCTAATGTATATAATATATATATATATTATATATTTATATATACACAGATATATGTATATGAATGTATATTCATAAATATATATATCTATAAATGTATTTATATATATTAGTTTATATTATTTTGAGAATTTTGCTTAATATTTGTTTTAAATTAGGTGCATGCAATTTATGTACAAATAGAAGATTTGGCTGGAAATAATCCTTAGTGAAAATTATTATCTTATTAAAAGTATTCAAGGAATTGAAGTACAAATTAGTTAGATTTTTCCTTCTCTGTTTGTAAGGGTTTTTATTTAATTAAATTATTTGGGAAATTTTCTTTGATGTAAATTACTGAAGGGGAAATTGGATTTAGTATATCTGAAGATTAGCGTTATTCCCTATTTAATTTCCCTTTGTATGAAATTTCTTCTATTCTTATTTTGGGGAAATTTGTTAGATGTGTTATAAGTCTTCCAGATGTGTTATAGATTCTAGGGGTTGTTGTAATTTTATTGTCAACCCATTTTTTTACCCTTGGTTAGTGCATATTGTCTTATCATTAAATCACTAGTTTTCACGAATGGGGATTTGTTGCCTCCTAGGTTTGGAGTGGAATTCATTATTTGTTGTCTCCTAGGTTTGGAGTGGAATTCGTTATTTGTTTCCTCCTTTGTTTGGAGTGGAATTTGTCATGTGTTGCCTCCTATAGTTTAGAGTGGAATTTTTTTTCTATTTTTGTGCACTATGTTATCCTTGGTTTTTGGTTTTTTATCCGTGTGTTGTCAGTAGGAGAGTGGCTTTCGTTAGGGGCTAGAGCCCTGAAGAGGTAAACTGGGTAACCTTTCAAAAGTAGTTAATCAAGTGAAAACATAATTTAAAGTAATTAGGGGATTGGGTAGTAATTCATATTAATTCAGATAAGATAGCCTCACTCATGGACTCAAGTGCTTGTTTGGGCTTGGGATGAGTGGGAAGGCCTAGAATGGCGAAGGTCATCTACCTTGTCTCTTCAAAAGGTATGTGATCCCGCATGAGTGAGTATGGGGGTCGAGGATCGGTTGAGGTTGTCAAGGTTTAACTAGATAGGGGCCGGTAACCTATGAAGATCCACATTGGGTAACCCATGTCGAGTTGGTGTGATGACACTCTTCCTACGACAACAATTTATGTGTATGGTTCAGCTGAAATACTTGATTCTGTAATGCTGGAGGAAATGTAACCAATCTATTAGTATTGTATTTGTGTTTGATTAGTTTAGTTTTGTGTTAGCCTGTGTCTTTAGGTAGTTGGTCTTGTCTAGGAATCCTAGTTACTATCTCATAGCATGGGGAGTGGGCCTTCGAGTACCACTTAGTTGGGAGGAGCGTGCACCCTACTATGTTGGGTCCCCTTTCTTCTGTTCGAGATGGTGAGATCTTCCAGTTGGAGAGCCCGTTGATACCGGTTGATTTATTCCATGCATTGTTTATTGTATCAGTTGACTCTTGTACTTATATTACTCCTCAAGTTGTGTTAGAGGAGGTCTCATGTAATTTGTAATCACTTATGTATAATCTTCCTCATTTTGGGAATGAGTATTGTAAATCTTATTTGAAAATTAATGTAATATTTGAATTTTGATGTATATCTAATCTATGTGATGCAATTTTAATGCTTGGAATGTATGTACTTTAAAATAATAAGTAGTTAATCTTATGCTATGAATGTATTTATGTTTATGTTATGGGAATCAGATGTAACCTTAGTCACGTGCCTTAGAGGATGTTGCTGATAGTTAGTGCACCATTCATGTTTTGATTAAAGGTAAAAAATAGGTTTTGAAGGGGCTCCGAAACCCTTTACAAATGAGCACAACTGAACAAAAAGGGAAAAAAAACTACGCAAAAATCAGCCCAATGAAAGCAAACCATCAGCCAAATAATAGCCAAAAAGAAGCCAACCAAACACACTACATATTCTTCAAGGTTTCAACAACTTCCATTTCAATATCAACCATTTTCTGCACTTCATCCATAGTATCAAAAACCTCCTTCCCAGAAGCCCCAACCTTAGCTTTCATTCTATTTCTTGTTCTGGCCCTAGGCCCACCTGTTTTCACCTCCTCAATCAAAACCTTACTTTTATCAGTATCCATCTCACCAGCCCCACTCGCATCCAACACTTTATCCCCAACAATAGAAACAACAGTAGGCCCAGACTCTTTTCTCTTTTTAGCAATGATAAAAGGAGAAATCATCATGGCAAAATCCAAAGTGCCAACAAGTTTAGACACCTCACCACTTTTCAGCACCACTTTCCTCATAGCAGAATCTAGAGTACCCATAATCCTAGTAGCCTCACCACTCTTCATCAACATTTTCCCAATTTTATCCACTTTATCCTCAAGGGATAAAATTTTGCTTCAAATTAATGGTTTCCTCAGTCATAGTACTAGCCACAATGTTCAATGATTCCATTAAATTATCAATTTGGCTCTGGATAGCAGGGTCCTCAGCCTTACTCGCCACACCTCTTATCCTAACATTAATCCTATTAATTTCATGAAAAAACCATTTAAAATTTTAAAACTGCATATTAGCAGGAACATGAGCCAAGCCCAACACATCAGACAGATCTTCCCTATCAAAATTTTCAATTCTATCCTCCACAACATCATCCTCATCAGCAAAACTATCCTGAATCTTTTCAACCTCAATGTCCTTACATTTATCCATAGGAGTAGGAGACTTTAGCTTGTGGATGGAGCATGCAAGATCCTCCACCATGGTCTTCCTTTTCAACTCCATATCCCCCTCCACTTTTTTAGAACCCCTAGTATGACCACCACCCATAGCACCATCCTTCCCCTGCACAAACCCAGTGTCAACAATCTGGGAGGTCTCACCATAGACACCACCAACAAGAGAGAGCGGGAAACCATTCTCCAAAATTTGACTAGCAGATATCAACTCCCTACTCTTACGGCTTCCCACCTCAGGATCCTTGGCATGTTTAGGAGGAGGAGATGAAGCTTCCCCATATAGGTCAGTCTTATCCTTGGCATCCATAGGACGAGCCTCAATAGTCGCATCATCGCTACATGTAGTGTAGCCCCCTTTGTCAACAAGCTTTTGAACCCCCATTTTTCCTAGAATAGGGGAAGAGGGACCCTCCTCAAAGGAGGCAAAGGAATCCCGAATGTAGTCAGCATCATCATCTTTTTTAGATTTTGACTCCTTATTCAAAATAAGCCTTCTTCTCTTGGCCTACTTGCTAACCCTTTCTTCACCCGACTCCGTCTCATAACCCTCCTAGGCTTTGCCAACATCATCCTTCAGAGACACCAAAGATTTGTGCACCTCGTGTGCTTTCACATGCTCATAAATTAGAAGAATTAAGCCAACATGCAGAACCAGACTCCTAGGGTTTTTCATGTGCTCCTTGATCCCAGTATCCAACGACATCAATAGATAATAAGGAAAAGACACCAATTTCTTATGCCTAAAATGGTTCAACAAATGATCTGTATAGGATCTAGACTAAATTGCAGATTGAATGCTTAACTTTTACAATGATTATTCCAAGTTAATAATATCAAAATTAACTTATGGAAATAATTAAAATGACAAGGTGATAACAACAGAATGAGAGAAAAGAATGGAGAAAGAGATGCAAACAACATTTGATTACGGAGTTCGCCACAAACGTGACTACGTCTCCGGGTCCACTCCAATAGAGAGACCGATCCGATTAACTCCAAAATCAATTACAATGCACCAAGCCCATAAGCTTCAAGTATTTTGGCAGCATGACAAGACTCCGACGTACAATAAGGGCTTGAAAAATCTCCAGCACCTCTCTTCGTATCACCTGAGAAAAAAACTTCCCCTTTCACTCTCACCTCACACCCCTTTAAATACAAAAAATTAACCCAATATGGTATAAAACCATATGATTTACAAAATTCTCCAAATCACATAATAATCTTTAACAATCTCCCTAAAACAACTTAATCTCCCATAAAAATCTTACAATATCCTTAATAATCTCTTAAAAAATTATTTAAGCCCTTCAATAATATTTTCCTATCGGGCTTTTGATTTTTGGGAGGTTATTGTTTGTTTTTTTTTTTAATTTAAATTAGGTGAGTTTGTTTAAAAATTAAGGCATTCGGGGTTAAAATATTAACAAATAAACCCGATGCCAGTAAATATACTAAAGCCATTCGATGGCCCACCGGTGTCTTAGCATTTTGTTAGGCCGGCGGTTGCGGGTTCAACCCCCGCCGCTGGCTTTTAATAGCCATTTGCCAAATTTTCAAACAACAAAAACAACCCGGATCTATATTTAGTAGAGCGCATGGAGTCTGGTGTAACGACAAAGACTTTAGTTAGTAGGCGGTAGGTTGGGGGTTCGAATCCCCCAACAAATTTTAACAAACAAACCAACATCCGCCGCGGAGGGAGGAAATGCAGTTGCCACGTGTCGCACCAGGAGGGTGCCACGTGTCAAGCTCCAATACGCTGAGACCGCTGACGTGTATGTCAACCGTGATGATGACGTGTATGCTGACTGTACTTTTTGCAACTCACCATGCCACGTGTCCAAGCCCGATTCGCCAGACCGGCTGACTTAGATGCTGATGTGGATGTTGACTCGGATGATGACGTGGTGTACGGACTGCTGAATGGACCGATGACTGTGCTGCCACATGGATGCTGACATCATCGTACGAATGACACGTGTCAACCACGGATTGGTCCATTTTGATCTGCACAGATGCTGATGTCATCATGTACGGATGCTGACGTCATCATTGTACCTTCAGTCCACCAAGTCAACCTGAAACTTTGACCAGCTGTATCTTGAGCCTCCGATGTCGGATTTCAACAAAACGAACGCCGTCAGAATCATCT
>CM021105.1:73873887-73968602 GCA_007115665.2 Sequoiadendron giganteum
AGCTTCTTGAATTTTCTGTACTTCCTTTCCACAACTCCATTTTGCTAAGGGGTTTGCGGGGTAGATAGTTCTCTTTATCCCATGCTCTTCATAGAAAGAATTAAACTCACCGAAAGTGAATTGACCACCTCTATCTGATCTCAGAAATTTTATCTTCAGACCTGTCTCTTTCTCAACCATAGCCTTGAAAATATTGAATTTCTCTAGAGCTTCAAATTTTTCCCTCAAGAAAGTAACCCACATCAATTTAGAATAATCATCAATAAGTAATATGAAATACCTATCACCTTGTAACCTTCTGAATCTAGAAAGATGACACAAGTCAGTATGCACAAGCTCCAATACTTCATTTGAACAATGTTGTTTGCTTCAGAATGAAACTCTAGTTTGCTTCCCTAATTGACATTCCTTGCATAAAGTATTAGTAGGTTTTATCAACATACTAAGATCTCTCACTCTCTAAGTAGAACTTATCTTGATAATATTGTCAAATTTCACATGACACAATCTCCTATGCCACAACCAACTTTCATCTACTTACGCAATCAATAAAATTTTACTAGTAGTAATTAGGTGAAAGATATTGCCTTTTGTTTTTGTACTAGATGCAATCACATTTCCAAAACTCCCCAATATTCTACTCTTTCCATCCTTGAATTGAAGATTATATTCCTTTTCAACCATCTATCCAACACTTAAGATATTATGTTTCAAACCTTCCACATGTAGGACATCATCAGTATTATGCTTACCATCAAAAGAAATGGATCCTCTACCACTGATTACACCAACTTTCTCATCACCAAATCTTACAACACCACCATCATAATTTTCTAGGCTCACAAATTTACTTTTATCACCTATCATGTGATGAGAGCATTCATTGTCAATCACCCACTCATTTTTTTCTTCAACTCTGGCAGCCAGGGCTTTCTCCACATTCATGCAACTAGTAGATTCAGTAGGTACTAGATTATTTTCCTTGATAGAAATAAATACTCATTCATCCTCACTTACATTCCCTTTATCAAATTCATCATCTATGACACCTTCATCAGTAGAATAATAACACTTCCTTTGGAATCTAGGCTTGTTAGGTCTTGACTTAGGAAATCTTTCAGGACACCTTGAGGCACAATGACCTATCTTATTACAATAAAAACATTTCAGAGGAAATTTATCTTTATACTTACCTTCTCCTTTGGCTACCCTCTTGACAAGAAGTGCTTCTATCTCATCTAGTTTTCTCTCTTCTTCAATGTCTCTCATTTCTTGCTCATACTTGGACATTTTTCTAGAAAAAATTTCTCCTGGATCATATCTCTGCTTATCTTTTCTAGAGATAGTATCTTTGAATGCAGATTTTTTCTTAAGAATAGATTCACCAAACTCACTTAACTCAAAAGAAACAAGCTTACCAATCAACATGTCTCTGGTTACATTTGTCACCATCTGGATCTCCTCAATAGCAACAGCTTTGTGTTTGTATGCAACATGCAAGGATCTAAGCACTTTAGCAACAATCTTTGATTCTTCGAATGTTCCATTAGCATATCTGATACTATACACAAGTTCATTCACTCTTTGCATAAAAGAAGTGATGTTCTCATCTTCACCCATTCTCAATGTTTCATATTTCCCTTTAAGGCTTTGCAACTTAGAAATATTTATATGGGTATCACCTTCATATAAAGTATCCAACTTTTTCTAGATCTCATAAGTAGTCTTCAGATATATTACATTTTTGATCTCGGAATCAGTCAGAGCACTCAACAATGCTACCTTAGCCTTGATATTGTTCTTGACTTTCTTAATCTCACCTCAAGTAGAAGGACGATTCTATGAGATGATATATCTATTCTTTGTAATTTTCTAGTAAGGTTCACCAACGCATCTCAGATGATAGTCCATTCGATTCTTTCACAAAGAATAATTTATTCCATCAAATATCAGACTATCCTTCTTATATGCCGCCATCCCAGATCACCTCAAGCAGTCATGCTTCTCCAGAGGAACCTAATCTCATACCAATTTTCAGCAACCCAAGGGCAGACAATTGAGAGTGGGGATGAATCAGTTGTCTCAAAAATTCTACTTCTTAAACTTATTCTCAGATGTGATAAATAAACATGAAAGCATAAACCATCACCACATCAAAAATACACATGACACCAATATTTTTTCATGGAAACTTTGTTAGGGGAAAAACCATGGTGGAAGTTAATCTACAAGATTATACTCTGTTAAAAGTATTATAAATGGGGAATGCACATGCATTCAGGCACACTGCCTAGAGCTCACTGCTCAAATACAAAAAGGATTACTGCCCAAAGGAAGACTCATTGTCTTACAGTCACATTCGGATTACATCCATCCAAAAGATCTTGAACTTAGAAAATAACATTTGCTAATGCCTGATTATAGTTCCGGTTAAGCACATGAACACTTTTTCTACTCACTCTTCTTCACATTTTACTTTTTCCTTCAAAAGATTAGAATATTATTCACACACAACACTCACACATTTCACTCACCACTATTCTCAAAAGGTATAAGAAATTGATCATATATATCTACAACTAAGGATAACATCAACTACATGTCGGGCCAACAAAATATGAAATGTGTACAAACTGTCGGCCCAAATTAATAAAAAAATTATCAATGTGAATCAAATAAAGTTGGCCAAAACATAGCAAGGACCCAAAAAAATATGCCTTGAACATGAAACATCTTAAACAATTATGCCTCGAAGATCCACAACATGCTACAATCACCCTGTCGACCATGATCATAAAAAACATGAACTCACAAAAGAAAATCACCAGTCGTGAGCACAAAAAACAATGTGAACCATCAACATAGATAGAGCACGATCTAGAAACATCCATAAGCATCATGAATCACCACAGAAGCATCCACAACAACTCAGATTAATAGAATCACATCATCTTCTTTTAGGAATACCAACTAAAGAAATAGAACAACTGTCAGAAAAAAAAATACTCATAACTTGATCAAATCTTTATGCGAACCTCTATAACTTCATGTGGATAAACTAGATATACTTTTCAACAAACCCTTTAATCTACAATTTATCATCCTCAATTTACTGAGCTCATCGTCATACTAATCTTCACTATATCACTTACAACTTGCAACTTATTTTATTACAATTTTCTCAATATCCTCGACATATACAACCTTAAAGAAATTAATGCTAATGGTGTTGACATCAATAACAACCACATATCAGCAATATCCAACAATCTCCAACAATTATTTTCCCAATAGTATTTGTTACCCTAAATAATATGGTGGTCTTGGTCTTATGAAAGTAGAACTTGGTAGTAAAGATTTGACTACCAAAGGTTACTGTAGATTATGAATGTAATTGAATCAACATTTTTCTACACCTAGTAGCTATAAATATTCACATGGTATTTCTACTAAGGAGGGTTTGAATACCATAAAGAATGTGTTTTTCTTATTAAGATAATCTTTTTATAGATTGTTAATTTACATAACTAGGATTTTTTATTAATTAACGAAATCTTCATTCCTTCTTCTTCATCCATTGAGTGAGATCATTTAAGATGTTCGATTGTATATAGTTTCTAATTTCAAGGGTTATCATTTGGTGGGAAATCATATGATTTTCACTAGAAAGATATGTGGTGTTGGCCTAAGGGTGTTGCAAGATGGTGTGTCCCTTGGTCTCCTTGGTGCAGTGTTATGCTTGGCTTTGTGACATGGCTCAACCACCTCCCATGAATCTTGTATAAATCTGTCAGTTGTATTGAGCATTAGCAGGTCGATCTTTTGGTGCAACGATAACTACCAATGCAACAATTGGTATCAGAGTCGAGGTCATGGGTTCGAACCCCTTGCGTGTGTTGGGGGGATTATTGCAAGATGGTGTGTCCTCTGGTCTTCTTGGTGCAATTTGGTGTTTGGGTTTGTGACATGGTAGAGCCACCTCCCATGGATCTTGTATAAATTTGGCAGTTGTATCGGGCATTGATAGGTCAATCTTTTGGTGCAATGTCAACTACCAATGTAACAAAGGGAGGAGACCTTATGTCTTGTGGTACCCTTACTTCTATTCTAACTTATTAACCTTGTATTCTTTAGAGGAGGATGATCTTTTGACCTAGCACTATGATCCTAGAGGGGTTTATTTCGTTCCTAGTAAATATTTGTTAACTAAAGAGGAAAATAATGGGTTTGAGGATTTTCACTCGTAGAAAATGATTTGGAATAAATTTGTCAACTTTGGTAATTTTTTTACTTGCCTATATTATCAAAAAAGTGTATCACCTAAGAAAGTATTAGATAGAGGGAAATTGAAAGCCTTTCTAAATGCGTTCTTGGTGTTTTCAATGAGGAATGTGTGTCTAATATTTTCTATTAGTGCCCCCTATTTTGGGGTTTTTTGAGGTAGTTGGCATATATTAAGAATTGATGATTATTCATACTACTTCTCTATCTAAATTTTCGGCTAGTCTAAGGTGTTGTCCTACTTTTGTCTCTATTTTTTGGTTTCCTAAGATATATTGGTCCTATCTTTGTCCTTTGGAAAAATTAGTTGGAGATAACTTAGTAGATCTTAGAAGGATATAAGAGTCTCACTGGGCATGTTTGGAAAAATATTTGAGACTCTTTAAAAGAAATTGTAACAATGGAGTGCTAGTTTGATCAAGTCGTCTAGTTGGATCAATTCCTTCTAAATATTAAGTCAAATCTTCTTATAACATTAATAGAGTTGGCAAATCGTTCTCTCCCCATTTGGTTATTTTAAAAATAAATATTGGTGGTTCTTCTTACGGTAGTCCTAGTGAAGCTACAAGTGGTGGTATTAGGTGTGATTGTAAATGTTTGGTGCATTTATTTTTATCTTCTATTATATGAGTTGATGTGAATAATCAAATAGAAAGCCAATGAAATATGTTGGAAATAGATATTTATGAAATGGATTCCATTATTTTTTGTTTTTGTTTGAGTAAAGGGAGTTTTGACTGCTTTTGGCAATTGGCATCTATTGTGTAACACTTTCTTCACCTTTCTCAAGGCTTTTATTTCATCTCCTTTTTTCATATTTCATGTGAATGGAATGTTGTTGTTGATTGTCTTGCCAAATGTGCTTCTAAGGCTACTCATAGATGGAATTTTTTAGATTAGGAGTCTCTATTTCTTGAGCAATTTGTATAGTTTCTTCAACTTTTTCAAAAATATTTGGGCTCATTATTGTCGCTATTATTTTTTAATATTGTCTAATTTTTGTGTTTTCTAGTTTTTATTTGATTCTCAATAGTTTAGTGGTAAACCTCCTAAATTTTCCTTCATTTAATTTTAGTGACAATTAAATTACTAATTGAAAATCCATATGTAATATTTTATAATTTATTATTAATATATTTTTATCTTTTTAAATAATAATAATAGTTATAATTATTATTATTATTATTATTATTATTATTATTATTTTGATAAAAGGTTAAAACGGGTTTTACAGGGACCCGAAACCACAAAGTTTACAAAACAAAAGAGAGGACATCAAAGATCCACAAAAAAACAGCTGCCCGAGAAAAGACCAGCAGCAACCAGACAAAAAGGACCAGAAAGGTCAAGATAGAAGGAATAGCAGAGAGAGCACAAAGAAAACCCCAACCATTAATTCAGAGTCCTTAGGACTAACTCCGTCTCCACCTCTAGATCCTGCATATCTTTAACCCCCTTTTTAAAAGTTTGAATCATTTTCAGAGTAAGGGTGGCCTTGCGCTTCAGGTTGGCTCTGGTTCTTCTGGAAATGCCAACTTCTGTATCCTGGCTTTTATCCTTGGTATCCTCCAGATCAACCACCAGAGACCCCTGCTAGGCTTTATCAAGCTTCTCAGTCATCGCATTAATGATTATAGCATTGTGTCTTGCCATGCGGTTGTTTTGCTTGGTGATAGTTTTGATGGTATTCCATAAGTTCTCAGCTTCGGAGTCAAATTTTTTGTTACTATGAATCGCTTCTTTCTTTTCCATCTCAGCAATCTTAGCGCCCATTTCATCAATCTTACTTTCTAGGGCCCAATTTTTAATTTTTAGCTCATTAATTTCAGAGAAAGTCCAATCCAAGGGTTTGGAGTGGGACTCAGAATTGGTTTTGGCAAGGTTGAGATAATCCAGAGAGGGCTCTTTTCCAATGTTAGGGCAATTATTCTCAGGGTTAGGAGTAACAGGGGAATTATCATTAATGTGTATGTCCGACATAGGGTCAGCATAATGCTCAGATTTGTTGGTATCAGAATCCTCCAACTCAGAGGACTCTTCAGAGTAGAAAACAAGGCTTTTGGCCTAGGTTTTCTTGTCAAAAGAGCTGATCTTAAGGGAGGGACTATCAGGCTCAAGCTCAACGCAGGTTTTACCAAAATCCCTAGAAGGGCCAGCATGCAAGCTAGGGACTTTTCTAACCGGACTAGAGTTAGGCAAATACTCTGAGCCACTGGGCTCAGTATCATCACTCTCAGAATCAGGATTGGTTTCCAAAATAGCAGGAGCGGGCACATGGAGATATTCAACAATCAACCTTATTAACCTAGTGTGCAGAATGGGGAATCTTTTAGGGTTTTTCTTATTATCCTCCAAGCTTTTCTTCAAGGAGCGAAAAAGATAATAGGGGATAGAAACCCTTACCTTGTATCGGAAATGGTTGAGAAGAGCAAAGTGGTAGCCATAGAATTTTGTGAAGCGCCCGTCCACCGTAATGTACTCCATGATGACCCGTAGAACCTTTCTCCAGATAGCCTTTATGGAATCAACATCAAAGTAACTGTTAGCAATTTTAACCATACTTAGTCTTTCCTTGTCCTTTTTAGGAAATCTGATCACAACTTCATCGAAAAAAGCTCTGTCCCTAAAGAACTTCTTCCCCATTAGTGGGTAATCCCGTCACATCAACAATAAGATTTTCATTGAGTTCCACATTCCTACCAAATAGGGTCAAAATTACCATCATTCCAATTTTTGGCAAAGAGATCTGTGGCCTCCTGGTTAGAACCATGAAGCTTCTCTAGGAAAGGAATCAACCCTCCGCTTTTAATCTTGTTCCAAACCTTGGCATTTTTCATATGTATTTCGTAGCTGTCCATCTCAATTCGCTTTTTGTCTCCTCCCATATCAACCAACATAGTGAGGTAGACCTGAACACAAACCTTTCTAAAATTGGCCCTGCCAAATCTAAGAACCCACAAAGCATGCGGGGTTTTCTTGCAAATTACTCCACTAGGCTCGGTCCCATGCATTCTAATGATTGTGATGTGATAGATCCAACTTGTCCTCATTAAAGGGATAACATGTCTCTTTACCATGTGATTTATCATAATTTAATAGGGCACAGACATTAAAATTTAGATCGCTAATATTTATCTAGGTACACACTCCTTTACTCTTAACTCCTTCATTAGCAAAAAAGTCCGCAATAGCATTGGCTTCTCTATAGGCGTGTGATATTTTAACTTTTTCAAATTTGGCCAAGTTCAATATGGCTTCCTCAATCCATGAATTGATGGTCCACAAGGGGGGAGACTTGCCATGGAGGCAATCAATTATATTTTTGGAATCTCCTTCAAGCCATAGATTTTTAATGTTAAGACTTTGGGCTGGATTTATGATGTGGTAAGCGCCAGCAGCCTCCACCAGATGATTAGTTTGAAAGCCAAGAGGCGAAGCAATCGCTCCAATGAAGTTTTCATAGGAATCCCTTATAACTCCTCCACAGCTCGCTGCCCCCGGATTGCCTTTAGCCGCGCCATCAAAGCTAGCTTTGATCCACCCGTTTGGCAGAAAAGACCAGCAAACTCCCTCTCTATCCTTTTTGGCTTTCATAATAGAACTAGATAAATTAGGACTGATGTTCCATTCCTTAGCAACAAGTAGATCATAGTTCGAGAACTCTGCATTCATGGTCTTCTTGTCCTTTTGGGCCACGACATTGAAATTTTCCTTCAGGGATCTGACAATTTTATCAAAGACATTATCCACAGAGGTTTCTTTGCCCCTAAAAATTTTGTTGTTGCGTTCTTTCCAAAGGCCCCAAGCAATATGAGGGAAGGATAAATCCCAAAAAAGCCTAAGCAAAGGATTCCTTTTCAGAGCTTTCCACTGAGAAAAGAGTTCTTCAATGGACAAAGGGAAAACCCAAGGAAGGTTCCATAACCTAATGAGTTTTTCCCAAAGAGAAGCAGCAAAAGAGCAATGAAGCAATAAATGACGCACAGATTTAGCCTCCATCTTACAAAGAAAGCATCTATTTGGGATTTGAAATGCGCGTTTACACAAGTTGTCAATCGTGAGCACCTTATTTTGGAGAAGGATCCAGAAGAAGATATTAATTTTAGGTATCAGATGTTTGAACCAAGCTTTAGACCAAAAGGGAGGATGATCCACAGAGGAAGTGATCCTGGCAAAAGCGGATGACACAGAAAAGTTGCCAGAGGGATCATCAATCCAAACTGCACAATCTTCTAGCTACTCAGAACTAAGTCTAATAGCCAGGAGCAAAGACTGGATGAGAGCCAAAGCCTGACTGACACTGCCCAAATCCGCCCAATTACCATTCACTCTGTAATCTTTCACATAAGTTCCAAACTGTTCCTTGTAATTCTCAGCCCATCCTCTGAAGGAGTTGATTTTTATCATGGGTTCCTTAAAAAGCCATCTGTCTTCCCAGAATCTGGTACGATTACCATTTCTCACATGCCATCCAATACTATCATCCACAATCTTTTTTCCAATGATTAAGTTGTTCCAGCATATAGACCCTCTAGGAAGAAGGTGGGGGTCCTTCTTTATAATGGAAGAACAGTTGTTTTTTAGCGAATATTTGAAATTTAGTTCCATTTCGATAAAAAAAAAAATTCAAGTAGGTCGGTATGTTCTATAGGTCTAACCTTTTTTTTAATCGATAAATGCTTTTGTTTGAGAGCACATCCATTTATATTAAACTAGCACTTGCACCCCAATAAGGTGCAATACTTACGCCGATAGGTAGAGCCCACATTATTTACAACTGTGAAAAGCAGTGCATGGCATGAAGAAAGTAGTGATCTATCTCACCTATCCCTCTCTACCTCTCCCTCACTCCCTCCCCCCTTCTCTCTCCCTCTTGCTCTCTCCTTCACTCTCTATTTCTCTCTATATCGCATATCCCTCTCTAACTATCCCTCCCTTCATCCCACCTATTTCTCTTTCTCTCTCTCCTTCCCTCTCTACTTCTCTCCCTCTCACTTATTCCTCTCTAACTCTCTCTCCTTCCCCCTCCCCCTCTCTCTCACTCTCTCTAGCTCTCTCTTCCCTTCTCTACTTCTTTCTATCCCACCTCTCTCTCCCTCCCTATCTCTATCTCACTTATCCCTCTCTACCTCCCTCTGTCCCTTTACCCTCCTCTCTCTCTTTCTCTATCCTTCCCTCTCTACTTCTTTACCCTCCTCTCCAATTCATTCCAAAAACTACACTTCCTATACAACTTTAATTTTTCTTTTTTCTATTTATTTATTGTTTGGATTTTATAACACAAAGCAAATTTTATTTTTATTAAAAATTTATTATATTATTTTATCTTTGTTTCGATTTTATAACACAAAACAAATTTATTTTTATTAAAAATTTATTATATTATTTTATTTATTTTATTTAAAGAATTATTTTATTTTATTTTATTTTATATTTTATTTAAAGAATTTTTTTATTTTATTTATTATATAAATTATTATTTATTTTATTTATTACATTTATTATTGTTTATTTTACTATATAAATTACATATTTTAATATTTATTTTATTATATAAACTAAAATATAAATTATTATTTATTTTATTTATTACATAAATTATTATTTATTTTATTTTATATATATTATTTTATTATTTTATTATATAAATTATATAAATTATTATTTATTTTATTTATTATATAAATTATTTTTGTAAATTTAAATTCTGAAATTAAATTACTTATATTTTAACACTTCAAATCTCCTTTTTCAATTATCTAACATCTTTAAATTTGAAGAATAATCCATTCACTGCTCAAACAATTTATAGTAAATTCAGACTTTATTTATATTAAAATAAATAAACAATTATCTTGTTTTCATTAATGGCGTTATGTATTTGACTTGTATTGATCGGCTGGACTCTAAGCATCTAACTGCTTAGGTGGCCGGGTACAGGTGGGGCCCTCTTAACCCGCCCTTTCTCCATTTCGTCAATGCTTTTTCAACTTCAGTGTTTGCAAGTTTCCGTTCCCACAGTATTCCACATTGCAGTTCAAAAAAACCGTTCCCGTTCTAATAGCCATTTGCGGTAAACGTTTCCACCATTTGAAGGAAATCTCCACTCACCCCAATTCTCCAATAGAGTTTTAATTTTATTGCATAGATTGGGGCGAGTACAGTTTTTTATATGAACAAACCCCCTTTACAAATATGAGTGTAGAAAATAGAAATGTAATTTTTCTTTAAATTTTGGTTATATAGATTAATTAATTATTTATTTTTTAAAAGTTTGTATCTTAAAATTTTAATTTTAATGTTTTATAATTATTATTATTTATATTTAATATTGTTAATGATTTTTACTAGAAGAGTATATATTTAATAATATATAATTTATATTTAATAATTTTAAATAATTATTATTTATATTTAGTAATGTTATTGTATTTGATTGTCATATATTTAAAGGTCAGTAGAAAATTTGTCAAAATAATTTTTGAAATGTGAAGAATTAGTTTTTTTTCCAAATAAAATATCAAACCAATTGACTTTGTATTTGCACTTCTATTCCACAAAAATGAAAGTAATTTTTTTAAAACTTAGCTCAAGGACACTAAAAAATTACACCAAACATGTCCATAATAATAAACAAGATTTAAAATCCTAACTTAAAATGGTAATGCCCACACTTAATTTTTTAATAAAAAATATCCACTTTAGAAAATGGTTCTTAGGCTCAATGTTACTACACCAAATTATTTCCAACCTTTTGGACAAAGCATGCACTAAATCATGAAGGCCCCATAATTTTTTTTAGCTTTCTCAACCACACATTTGAATGGGAAAAAATAACAAATATAAACACTGAAATGACCTATAAGAAATATTTATCACTAGATACTCATATATTATTCCAAAGATTATAATCTCAAATTATTTTTTTGAAATTTCCCCTAAACCAACAAACTTAATCATAGAATAATCTCTTTCTATTAGGTACACCAGACTTAAATTAAAAGGTCTCCCAATGATTCAATCTTTCATTAACTAAAATATTGAACTAGTAAGTTGGAAGTCCTTAACAAAACACCAAACCTTTTGCAATGCACCCAAAAAAAGGTAGAGCCAAAAGAGTTAATATCAAACTTACTAAAAATAATTCTTAATAATAGAGGCTAGGTCAATTTTAATTTTGCTTAGAGATGGGCTTAAAAAAACCCACTTAATGTACAAGAAAGGTCATAAAGAATAACAGTTTTTAAATCCTAAAAGATTGCATAAATTTTTCTATGACCCTTACTATCTAACCAAGAAAAATTATAATAAGATTATTCAACTCGCTAATCTTAAAAAAATCCAGCAAACTAATTCCACTTGTTTAGGAGGGATTAAGTGAAAAGGGACCCTAAAAATATCCTAACTCCAACCTTTTTCATTTTTTTAATTGCAACCTTAAATTCAGAAGTCACAATAAATATAAATATGAAGTGCAACCTTTATGTTATGTAAAAAAATCTAATGAATTAACATATAAATTAAGTCTCTATATTTATTTTAAATATTTGATAGATGTTATTTAATACACGTTTCTTCAATTTTACATGTTTTTGGTAGAGTTATTATTGGAAGGAGAATATAACGATGAACTATATATTTTATGCAAATCAATATTATTCTAGTATTAAAAAAAAATTAAATAATTTTCTTGTTGATATCTTGTTTACTTTGGCATGCATTATAATACAAGTTCACATGCACATCAAAGTGGGAGAAAAATTTAATGATATATTCATATGCCTTTTTCCATTATTGTTTTGACACACTTTGACTAGATTATCCTTTGTGCATCTAAGGATCTAATTGAAGATAACACAAGCCTCACAATTTATTAAATTTCGAAATGGTGTTTATAAACATTGGCAATTCATATTTCGAGGTGTAGATTTGTTAGAAGATAAAAACTGAGTGAATTCCAAAAAATATTTTTTTGCTAGTGAACTCTTGCAATTATAGGTTTAAACTTTTACACATATCTAAACCAAAACCAAGAACATTTAGTTTACATATTTTAAAGCATTTATAAAATCTAGCTCTAAACCTCAAATACTTGAAATAATGAATATCTACATAACCCATAACATATTTATATTATTAAATTTTAAGATAAGCATCACATTTAATTTATTTAATTTTAATATTAATCTTCTCATAAATCTTATCTTTTATAATTTTTTTTTAAATAAATCATAATAAATATTTATTTTCATTAAAATAAATAATCAAATATAATTACTCCTCTTATAAATCTTATTTTTTTTTAAATAAAAAAAATCATAATAAATAATCAAATGCAATAACATTATTAAATGTAAATAATAATTATTAAAAAGTATTAAATATAAGAAATATATTATTAAATATATATTTTATTAGAATCATTAACAAATATTAAATATAAATAATTATAATTATAATTATAAAAAAATAAAATTATAAACATTAACAAATAATGGTAGTTTTAAGATACAAATCTTTTAATTAAAAAACTATTAATTAATCTATACAAGAATAAAAAGAATATTAAATTTCTATTTTCTAGACTCATATTTGTAAAGGCGGTTCTTAATATAAAAAGACGTCCTCACCTCAATCTATGCAATAAAATTAAAACTCGAATGGGCGTGAGTGGAGATTTCCTTCGAACGGTGGAAACGGTAACTAGAAACTGCTATGGGAACGGTAAATGTGGACTGCACGTGGAATACTGTGGGAATGGAGACTGAGGTTAAGAGCGGGTTAAGAGGGCCCCACCTGTACCCGACCACCTAAGCAGTCAGATGCTTAGAGTGTGCCGGTTAAGCCGGGTCGTATTGATCTGCCAAAAGTATAAGCTGATTTTAGTTTTTGTTTAGTTAATTTTTTGTGTGGTAGATATAAACGAGGTTGGATGAGAGCCGGCATGGCCGAAATTACAGCTGGTTTCTGTTTGACGTACTTTGATGCTTCGTGTTCCTTTGAAAAGTAGTTATTGTTTTTTGGGTTCCCGCTGGCGTCAGACAGCTGGAAATGCCCTGGCAGGAATCTCGGATTTAGGTTTTCAACAGCGACGGAAGAGATGCCGATGAGGGGTTTTCATTGTCGCCGAATATTTGAAATCTGGTTTTAGCTCGCGCAGGTAGTTCAGTTGTAATGAGAGATAAAATAATTTGACAATGTATCTGTGTACCATTTATATACCCTTCTACTCTGATAGGAAAAGCAATCGCAGCTCTGAAATAACCTGTGATTGTAGCATTGATATGATACTGGGTGGTAGTAATAAGGTTGACGTCCTCCATTTCTTTCACTTCCCCATGGCAGCGGGCACTGCCATATTAGTTGTTCTGACTTCACTGTTTCTCGCATGTACTGCTGCCTTAGCTTGTAACTTGTTGTTATCAATATCAAGCAAGAGGAATAAATGGCCTCCTTGTCCTCCCAGGCTACCGTTATTGGGCAACCTGCATCAGATAGTGAAAGGCGACAATTTTCTTTCGACTATGACAGATATGGCCAAGTTGTACGGCCCTGTAATGACAGTGTGGATCGGGCCATCGCCTGTGGTAATTCTCTCTGGCCAAACTGCAATCTGGGAGGCGCTGGTAAACCAAGCCTCCAATTTCGCAGATCGCCCAACGCTTTACTCAATGCAATACACGACCGCAAACTTCAAAACCACCCTTGTTTCTCCCTGCAATGAACACTGGACTAAGCTCAGAAAGCTTCTCCGCAACAGCGTTCTCAGTCCCTTCCACGTTGCAAGCCAGAGCTCTTCTCATCAAGCAAGTGTCACTGATCTCTTCGACACCTTAGCAAAGGAGAAGGAAGCCAATGATGGCGTGGTGAGGCCTTTGCATGCCTTGAAAATGATGGCAGTCAGTTTTGTCGCCCAATTATGCTTTGGTCCCGACTTCCAAGACCAGAGTTTCCTCGTCAAGCTGAATGAACTAATTGCTGAGAATATGAGCTTACCTAATGAAGGAGACAATATGCTGCTGGATTCATTTCCTTACGCTCGTTACTTTATTCCTTCGGCAAGAAGAATTGAAAAGAAATGGAAGTCTCTCCGCGCTTCTATTCTGCAGCTGTTATTCCCTCTCATTCAATTTGCTCGAAGTTATCGTGTATACTTCAAGCAGAGTGCTACCGATTGCTATTTGAATTGTTTGCTTTCTGTGGGCGAAGAAGATGATGAAGAGCACAAGTTA
The DNA here is from genome assembly GCA_007115665.2 of Sequoiadendron giganteum. Lineage (NCBI taxonomy): Eukaryota > Viridiplantae > Streptophyta > Pinopsida > Cupressales > Cupressaceae > Sequoiadendron > Sequoiadendron giganteum. Next base: position 73,888,401 of record CM021105.1, read on the forward strand.
AAGTTCTCCGATGAAGAAATAGCCGTAAACTTGTTCGAGCTCTTCCTTCTCGCAATAGACAGCACTTCCTCAGCTCTAGAATGGGCTCTCGCGTATCTCATAACCCATCCACACATACAAGAAAGGGCTTATCAGGAAATAAGCAAGGCTGTGGAAGGAAAAGATGACAACTTGTTATGTTTGGAGGATTTGGGGAAGCTGCCATATTTGCAAGCTGTTGTGAAGGAGACTTTGAGAAAAGAATCCATAGCACCGCTTGCAATGCCACATCAAACTGTGGACGAGTGTAAGGTAATGGGCATCACCATACCAGCGAAATCATCATTGCTTTTTAATTTGCACAGTGTCTGCAACGATCCTAGAGAATGGAAAGAGCCTGATCAGTTTATGCCGGAGAGATTCCTTGACAATAAGGACTCTGACAAGGTGAGAATGTCGTATCTACCATTTGGAGCAGGAAGACGAGTATGTGCAGGAATGGACTTTGCTAACATTCATGTTCCCATCACTCTTGCCAATTTATTGATTAAATTTGAGTGGGCATGTGTGAAGGAAGGAAATCCTCCAGATCTAACCAGCCATATACCTTCCTTCATCATGTCCATGAAATACCCATTGGAGGCTCGCATAACTTGCCGTTAGAGAAACTTTACTTATAGGATCTGTTTCTAGTTGTTCCAGGTTTTGTTTTAAAAAGTTATAGGTTCTGTTCTATTCTATTCTTAGTAATCTAAATAAAAGTTGGGCCTCTTACAAGTGAATCATGCCCATCTTAAATGTTTGATGTGTTGTAATGGGTTTTTGGTTTCTTAGTGAAGTTGAAAGATTTTGATTTAGTTTATTACGAATTACTTTTTGTTGAATGCAAGACACCATCATAAAAGATGAAATTAAGATCGTGTGCAAGTTGATCTTGATAGAATGGATACCTCTCAGTCCTCAACTCTTTAACATAAAAAAAAAAAAAAAAACTCAATGCCCTATATTAGATAGCTAAATGACTATATGGATTTGATATAAAATTCTCTCATAAAATAAATAAATGAATGTTTGATCTATTCTAGATGACAAAAACTAATGGAGTTAACGAAAATAAAATAAAATTATGCATGTTTATTGAAATAAATATTCTTTTTTAATGGTGAAATATTTTAGTTCTTAGAAATATTTGGTGTAAAAATTGAAAACATATATACCGAGACATATTTGTAGTCAAAGAAGTATTTGAATTTTAAATTTTCATTCACAATTAATTTAGTTTTGATATATAGTTTTATTTGATTTATAAATAATTTAAAAGTGTTCTTTATAATTATTTTCTTAATATTTATTGTTCTGATTAGAAATAAATGCAATAATTAATAAAATTGTAGACCACTTCATAGGATAACATCTAGTAATTAGAAAATAATATATTAGTTTAATATTTTGAAGTTATGATGGATTGAAAGTCTCCTTTTTCCTTATTTATATGTGTTATTATGTAGGGAGACACCCCTTTATTTTAATTGTTATCTTGAGTAATATCTAAAAGTAACAACTCAAACTATTAAGGTAAAGAGTGTCACAAGTGTTTATCCTTATTATACTTAGGATTATAAAATATTACTATCATAACATTCCTATGTCCTCCAAAAAAATATTTCCTTTAATGCTTAGCAACTATAGAATCCTTTCCATGAATTATTTAACATTTGATGTTTTACTATAGATGAATATATCATTAAAAAATACCAGCACTAATTTTTGAAGAAATAGGTGGAACATTAGATTTATGAGGATTTAAAAATTTAATTGGAAATTAGTGTTACCATTTGAATAAGATAACCAATAATTTCTAATGCTCCTCACGTGTTTTAAATGTAATCATATCCTTGTCCATTAGTTGAAGATGATACTCTAAATATAAATCTAGATTAGTAAGAGAACCTATATTCTCTAATCCATCTATCTATTTATTAATAACAAAAAATATGAAACCTAATTTTTTGAATGATCCTGTTAAGCTCCTTGTAATGTAAGAATATTCTTCATGGCTTATCCTACTTGTTAAGCATGATAATTGGAGATGAATATGGAATTCTGTTGGGATAAGAAATGGTTATTTTCATTAATTTAGTGCCACGATTATGATCATTGGTTGGAATAGACCCTTGGGTTTTTTGAATTCTTATTGATGGTGTTCAATTTTCTCTTGAATCTTTGACTGGTCTTGAGTTTTTACACCTTCTACCTTTATAAACTATTCTTGTTCTCCTATTCTATAAGAAGCTATTAAAAATTAATTTCTACATCCTATATCTAAGTGATTTTATCCCTATAATTTTGAACATTTTACCATTCATACAAAATTATGAGTCATTTTTAAAAATTTGAGGATATTTTTCCTAGTTTTTTAATCCATTGCACTCATAATACTATATCTAATCCTCTAATTAGGATTCATTTTTTTCCCTAAATCTAAGTGATAATCTCCCATTGGAAGTTTTATATAATGCAATACACCATTATAATAAAAAATATTCTATTATCTATTATGGTCAAGAAGCTAGAGATTGGATGCACCCAAAAATCAACCTCACTTTCTAATATTCTATGAATAAAGTTGTGTATACTACCTATATCAACCAACACTACCACATTTATCTTCTTTATAAAACAAGATAATTTGAGTGACTTTTATGTGTTTGTGCTATTCAATGCACATAAAAAGATCGTAATCTATTTTCCTTAATCTTTCTATGTTTTTCTTAGCTTGAGCTTTCAAAAATTTAAAAACCAAAGAAAATTCAATAGGTTCATTTTATGCTTCACTATGTTACAAACCAAGAAGAGCATGAAAATGAATAGTCCAAACCCCTTTGTAATAATTCAATATACCAAGGTCAGAACTTACAAGGTTTGTTGTATTAGAATAGATCAAGATATTGTGGATTAACTAGAATATTCTATGAGGTTTTTCAAAATTATCAAAGATGACCTTACACAAAGCTATTTTGATCACCTTATAAAATTGAATAAGACACATTTTATAGAGAAACTTATAGAGAAGGTAACACCCCCTCCCCTACATTTGACTAATCTAAACTAACATGATTAATAAATAAACTATAGTTACCTTCACCTTCCAAAACTCACTATATGATCCATCACAACACATAACCACAATCCCCTCTAACATTGATCAAGTTAAGATTATCAAATTCACTATATAATAACTCATGTTTGATTTAATCATGCTATCAGTTATCTTATGGAAAACATTAAAATGAGCCATTAATCATAAATAAGGAATTCCACAAGAGACTTTAAACACAATTTAATTCATTTCTCAAGGATCTAAATATCCTTTTTTATTACATGGAGTGAATATTTAGATAGTCAAGTGGAGAGTATCCCTTAGATTCACTTTCTGACACATAATTTGATGGAGTATACCCTAGAGATCGAGAAGGTTCATCTCTCATTTGTTCATGCCTATCCCATAATAGATAATAACCTTCAGATTTGTCATTCTATACATAGTTGTGAGGTACATATCCCTCTAATTGTTTACTCAAGGAAATTACAAATACTTTTACCATTGGAAGAACTCTAGGGTCTCTAAAGATAAATTATTGACAAATGCTCTCTTTCGAGGGAATATCCTTGGAAAGTGAAAAAGAATCGGACCTTTTTGGTGAGACGGAAGGTAGGTAGTTGTATTTAGAGACTATCTTTATCTTTCTCTTCACATCATTGATTCGAGAAAGAGTGTGAGTAAAGGCTTCAGTGTAGCTTAACCAGATGGCATTGTCATATTTGATACCCTCAATTATCCTAGTGATGGACTCTCTTTCCTTCTTGTCGTTGAGGTAGTGCTCATTTCTTATTACTAAATTTCTCATTGTTAACTTTAGATGCACCATCCAGGCACAATAATTTCTAAACATTAGGCAATATTGGATGGAAATAATGATGAGCTCAAAGGTTCCAGAGCTAAACCTGGGAGCTTTAATACCACAAGTAACATGTCAACAATTCACTAAAGTAAATTTTTCCTAAGATTTCACTTTGTGAGTAAATAAACTATGTATGAATCCATTGCAATATTTTTGTTATTTTCTTTATTGAGAACAAATGAACACTAATGTCATAAAAATAAACAACAATGATTCAATTCTAATATAATAATTTATTTATTACAATATTCCCAAGAATGTGTGCAAAGTACATACATAGCTCTATTGAGCTTTCAAAGCAATAGTTATAGATAGTCCGGGAACCTCCTTTCAAATCTTGGTCTTCTTGTCACCTTCTAAGGAGGAGAAGCATCACTCAAGTTCTTTTCTTCCAACCACAGACTCATCTGCAATCGCCCTCACATATATAATTTGATAGATGGCCCTACCCTTTGACTAAGAGATTGGTGGAGTAATCTCCTAACAAAAACCAACTATTCTTAATGTTGTGTTCTATATGACTAGAACTTGTAAACCCACAATTTAGAGCTAGCATGCAAATAAATGCATCATGGTGAATTGACAGTGGAGCCAAAGAAAATCACACTACTTTGGCCAAAGTGTTGTCACCTAGTACTTCAATTGCTAGTCATCCTACTCACGTACACTACTCAAGCTTGATTTGACTTTAGGCCACTTTATACTATGCATAGGTTTATCCTTCAATGGGTAGTATTTTACCTTAGAGGCAACCTATTCCCATTTCCCATAGCTAAATGATATATCTAGTCATAAAATATAAGTTACCCTCCCTTTTCGGATAATGAAAACCCACATCTAACTTTGAAGCTACCAATTATACCAATAACTAGCTATGGAAAACTCTTAATTTATCCCTGCTTAATCATATGTAGTATACATATAATCATGAAAACAATCTCTCCTATTACAGAGTAAATACAAGCACTTCATAGAAAAGAGTGACATAGCTTCTTTTTCCTTTCCAAATAAAATACTATATTTTCCTAATACAAGTATACTTATACAACCCAAAAAAAGCATACAAAACACAATCTTTAATAAACAAAGATAAATAAGAGAAACTAGATCCTCATGCATGTATATGCTTATTCCAATGGTTTGATCTATTGCTCAACCTTCCAATAGTAGCTTTCTTGTTTCTCTAAATCCTTCTAAATATTTCTCTATGCCTTCTCTCTCAAGAACTATTTGCACTCAAAAAATATCTCTCAATTCTCATACTATCAATTTTAGCTCACATAATTAACAACTCTTAGAAAATTTCAATAGTATAAGTTTGTAATACAATGTGTTCCAAATAAGAGATCTATCCTCTTTATTTATACAAAAAAAAGGAGATATTTCAGCATATAGAAGAGGCATGCAAAATGACAGTTTAATCCATGCCTATCCACTCACTTCACTTAGCTAAAAGGTGGCATAAATCAAGAGTTTACTCAGCATGAAAAGATATAGTTTGACTTCTATGTTTTGACAACATCTTAAGACTATTTCAATCTACACATGATCAAATTTTGACAATCGATTTATTTTTTAAAACAAAAATCTACAACATTTAGAATTTCATAATATGGTTGTAGACATGCAAAATTTACCTATGCATCTAATCATTCTTCATTCAACATTATATCATCTATTAATTAAATAAATCAATTTAATTATCTCACTAACGTTATCTCTTTAAATCAAATAAATCAATGTTTATCTCCTAAAGTCTCTTGATTTAATTAAATCACATGTATTTAATTAAATGGTCAATATTCATTTTCCTCTCATTTGATTTTAAAAAAATCAAAAAATTTAAATCAAATGTCACACCAAATAATCACTAGCTTGATTAGTCAAATTCCTGATTAATGCTAAGCCTAACCCATGTCCCATCCTCTAGCTTTTCTATATTGCACTATAAATCATTTATTTTGATTTATTAAATCCCCTATTTTCCTCACAAGGCATATTCCCAAGGAATATGCCCTCATTAACTCCCTTTTTTTGAATTTTTTGTCCGAACAAATTTCCCCCCAAATCCTTCAATTACATGCATTTAATGTTGTTTTTAAATTTAAAATGGGCACATTGGCCAAAACTTGCACAATCATGGGCCGTTCACATTGTGACTAGTGGCTCTTTCCTATTTGTTGGGGATTAGTCCCACGTTCCCCAACTTGGCCTCTCCTCTCTTCAAATTCAACTATAAATTCAAGGCTCCTCTCCTTCAAAAACACAACACAATCTCATGCAAAGTTACTCTCTAAATTTGAGAGCTAATTTTGTTCATCATAACATTATATTTTCATCATTTGAGTTTATTTAGGATTGGGAAAGGGCTCCTTCACATACTCCAGGTGCCAATCCACCATAGAATAGGTATTTAATTAATTTATTTTTCTCTTAACTAAGTTAGTTTGTTATGTCATTTATCAAGCATGTTGGATTATTCTATGGAGATGTTTATTAGTTGTCTTGTTTAGAACACTAACCATACTAAAGCGAGTATGTGTGTTGAAGGTTTTCTAATAACTTGTAGATTTCACCATCTACAAAATGGCACTAGAACGAGGGCAGGATTGCTTGTATTATTAACAAAAATGACTATTGGTGTATTTTTTAATTTGTTGTTAATATTTTTTTAATCATACATTGTCTATTCACTTCAAATATGCTTTTAAGCATTCTACACTGTTGAATTTATAGCTCGATTATAAAATGTTTTGACCATAAAATTTTGTTCTATGTTTTGGTTGACTCAGTGGAAGCATGATTTAATCCCAACATAATATGCAGTATCGAGGCACCTGAAGTAGCATGTTCTTTTTCTTTCTCTGATCTCTTCTATTTCACTGAGCATGGGAAACTGATTTAAAATGAAGTCTTTTAGAACTATTATTTTACTTAATATTGCTTTGGTTCACTCTAAAATAATAATTCTATGTATTTTTTCTTAACTCTCTATTGTGTTGAATACCAATTAATGAATTTTAAAAAGATGAAGTTTTCATCTTCTGAATATCATTGTCGCATATTAATGGAAGGACATCCATGAATGTTGTAAATCTTTATGGAATGATGTCTTTTCTAGGATTAGTGAAGTGCTATGTGACTATCTTTCCTACTGTCAAGATCTATGACTAAATAATCTTTTATCATTTTGCTGCAATATCCTTTACTTTTGATATCCAAGATTTGTGCCTATTCGGCTACTCACTTTTTTAGTGTCATACCTGCAAGCAACCACTCGCACTACTTTCTTGAATCGAGCTTAGATTGAGTGGAAGTAATTTGAACTCCAAATTCCTCGAAGAAAGAGGTGTTGCATGTAATCCAACAATATCCATCACACTATAAGGAAGTAGATAAGTAGTGATAGAGGTGGTAGATTATATCTAAAGTTGGCATGATAGAAGATGGTATTAGTGTTCCCATTCCACTACCTTGGTCGACAGAGATTTAATACAAGTGACTATCGGTAGTTTATTTTTATATATGTTTATGATATCCTATCAAAATCTTGGTTTTTATGTAGAATGGCAGATTTTTTTCACAAGGTATAGGGAGACTCAACCTAGGGGCCCAGGGTCTTCATTGGTTCAGTGCAAGGTGCATAGGAAGAGTTCCTTTCTATTATTTTTGTTTACTGCTCATTCTGAAGCATGCATAGGAAGATATGATTAAATGATGATGTTTGAAAGAGAATAACTCAAGGGATTGTACTAATACCAAAAACAAAAATATATAACCAAATATTGTGCTCATTTCTACATACTAAGCTTACCCATTACCTTACATATAATATTCGCAGAGCCCACTATAGAGAGACAACCAAGAATTATGAAGTGTAGGAGACTAGCTAATGAGGGAAAACCACATAATGGTGTCAGTCCACACGAATTTCATGAATCCTTGACGTGATTTTCTTTATTTCTATTAGAGACAACACAAGACTTGATTAACTCGCATAAATAATGCATGGTGATTAAGAAAAATAGTAGCTTAATTCAAGAAATTTGTGGCATTGACGAACTCATTTTGTTTCTACCTTAATTAATATGACCAAAAGCTTCTCACCTCATTATTCTATCACTAAATCATCAATAAAGTCTTCATTCATTTAAGAAACAGTTGAATGCGTTAGGTGGCGCTCTGATGTCTTTTCAAAAGAAATGTTCAGTCTTAATTTGGTGCGTTTACTTTCTGCGGGAAAAGTACATACGCCTGGTAGTATCAAAGATCATGTGTGATCTATTTCTAGGCTGATATAAGACATGTCATTAATGTGAAACTAGCGTAGATTTATTGAGGGTGCACTATTACCTGCACTTTGAAGTCTAGGGCCATATTATCTGCATGATTTGTGATCTATTTTCTGACAAGGCATTTACCTCTTTATAGGAGGAGAGGGGACATTTATCTACTGACATTTTGAATCAATCTACTTACCAGTAAACTCCCCTCCTACTTATCATTTATGATGACAAAGAATGATTTTTATGTAATGATTCCTTGAAATTTTGTGACTTGTCATTTGGTATGACCATTATACTTATGTATTATGCAGTGACAACTAATAGAGTGATAAAGCTTTTGATCAGCTACTAGAGAGAATGCAAACACAATTCTCTATGAAAAGAAACTATGGAAAATAGAGAACTGAAGATACTATAGACTGAATGTTTAGTCTTCTATTATTGATAGGCTTTTGTTACCTCTAAATGCATTATTTCAAATTGATTTTAAGGCACGTATCTCAATTAGAGTAGAGTATCTTTGATTGCTTCTTAACTGATTGTTTCCAAAGATATTACTCAATCAAAATTGGTGGGAGGTCTGAGGTGTCGTACCCCAACTTAAATAGGGTGTTGATATTTTGATGCAAATGCAATCTATATTACTTATTGTTGATCTACACTCTCTTGGATTTTATTTTTTTACTTAACTACAATAAGCCTATTTAAAAACAAGTCTTGGGTATAAGGAATTGGCATTGAAGCACAAGTTTGGTTAAGTGTCAGACTCTTTTTTAATTAAATGTTCTGAAAAACTTGTTTTAGTCACTTCATTAAAGGATGGCTGCACTGAATTGAGATAAGTAAATGGGAAACTTGAAGAACAGATTCAAATCATTATTACAGTGATTAAAATCTAGAGAACCCACTACGTGATATTTGATTCCACAAGATTTCATTGAAAAACTTGGCATTGAAAGAGGTGAATGCATTTGGTATAATAGCATTAATTGTTTTAGGATTACACATATTTATCCAAATTCAGTAGGCATGAATTCACATTTTGGATTTAAGGCTTCCATTCCAAATCATATTTTGATTGGTCTTTATGCAATTATCATATCCAAGCCATGAGAAGTACTATTGACATATTTGAAAAGTCACGTAAGCCATCAATGTGCTCTAGTTTTAAATTTATGGATTTGTGGGGTAACATTCTCTTAAAATAATCGATAAAGCTTTATTGTACATTTAGGAGGGTATCAATGCATGATTTAGGCTTTCGTTTTTTTTAAAGAAAAATATATATAAATATATTCAAGGAAGAGGAAATCTTGCATTAAAATTTGTCTTTGAATGCACTCACTTTGTATGCATTATTCTAAATACTATCATAAATCTCATCTCTAAGAATTTTACTTTGTGATTTTTATAGGTTGACATCAAGGTTGACATTGGGATCAAATGAAAATGAAGGTGAATGAAGTGGAGTTTGAAATCTTTTTGAAATCAATATTTGGAGAAAGCATTTTTGAATGCATGTGGTTACAATCTAGAGCTTCCATTTTCTAGCCTTTTTTTTCTATTTTAAATTAACTCACCTTTCTTTTTGAGTTTAAAAGTAACCATTTGAGTTGATCTTTTAACTTGGTTAAAATTGAACTTAGAAACTCACTAGATTTTCTTTTGGATTTAACAATTGAACAAGGAAACTTTCACATCTCGTTTTGGTGCTATAAAACGAATCAAAATCATTGCTTTTACGGTCTAAAATGAACAAGTGTTTTTTATACTTTGCAATATTTTTCATAAATTAATATCATTTAAAATGCTTATGCACTTCTCTCGCGCTTCATGGCGATCTTGAGAATCAAAAGTATTTTTATGATATTAAGTTGTTAAAATATTGCCTTCACACTTTGATTTGGGATCTAAAATTGAACAAAATATCTTGCGAGTGTGAGTAAACTTATTGCGTGTGTTCTCCCTTTGTTCCTAAAAGAAGGTTGATCGAACTATGAATATATTTACTCAATTTTTTTTATCTTAGAGGGCATGCCTTGTGGGAAAAAGTACTCACCCAAGGGAATGACCCAACCGGTAACACACTAAAGACAAGTGTATTTCCAACCAGGATATAAAGGTGGGTATTGGAACAAAAGCCAATATCATGCGGTTGGCTCCAACAAGAAGGGCAATAATGGTCTTTCACCACATGGGTCAATCTCCATGAATGGAAAGGTCAAACTAAAACCCCTTGTTTAGCAAAGGCCAAAATCCTATCTATTTGTTGGTGCAAAAGGTCATGTCCTTTGAAGCCGCCCCATGTATACATGTGGTTCTGTTGTAGAGATGAAAAGTATTCCATGGGATATACATGGGTACTGATGCTTGGCTGATCTGAGAAGCGAGTGCACTATAAGGGGGAGTCTCTGTGGTCAAGCATCTAATCATTTGCACTGAATATGCGTAGCTAGATTTATCCAAGTGGGAACCCAACAAATATTGTCTTTTCAGCCTAGGGTTGTGCATGTTATTGGAATCAAAACACTTTTCTTGGATCTAAAACATTGGAAAAACAAACATTCAACAGGAACTTCAAAATTTCAAACCCTTTGGAGGAAACAAATACCCTTGACAAATCTAAGTGCTCTTGCTTAGCCTAGGGATTCTATCCTTAGAGGTTTCTATGTACTTGGGTTTAATCATCATTTGTTTTCACTAAAGTCAACTTAGGGAACTGTGCTCTTGAAACCCTAATTTTCACATAATGGACCTTGTGGAATGAGAAGGAATCAAGACATAGACATTTAGTTTGAAACTTTAATCGAAAAAAAGTTTGTGGTAAAAAGAATTCATTAAGAAAAGATAAAGACAATTGACTCCACACATGTGTTCTCCGAAATAATTTCCCGCAAGATCAAAATCTAGAAACCCAAGTTCAAAAGTCTTAGTCCAAAAGATCATGAGGACAGTCTTGAAAGACTTCTCCAAGTTAGAGAAATATTGGTTTACAAATTTTACAAAAAAGCTTCAAGAAACAACCCTAACTTGTATGAGTTCTATTATCAACAAAATCCTGAGATTTTTGAAAGGTTTTCTTTTCTCACATAGGAAGTCAAGTGTGTTCTTCAAAACCAAGGTCTTGTAAGGAGTGTTATCTAGGTCAAGTATAGGATCAAAATAAATCACTTTCATCCATCTCTCAACCATCAAAATCAGTCAAAAATCACATCACCAACATATCTTGGAAACTTTATAAACATGTTTTATGCTAAGCTTCTGGGCCACATCAAATCACTTTGTTTGACTTAACATACCTAGTCAAACCATCATATTATGCACGAGTTTACTCTAGGATAACACAACTTCCTTGGGTTTACAAGTTCATTGTCACTTTGTTTGGCTTAGCACACAGCAAAATTATCAAATCCAAAATCACCTCGTTTGACTTAACACACTTAGTCAAACTACCCTCTTATATGAGTCTACTCTAGGACAACACAACTTCCTAAATTTGACAATTATATTATCACTCTTTTTTGACTTAACACACCTAGTCAAACTATCAATCCAATCACGATAAATCAAATCAAGCCCTAAATAGTTTACAGTTTCCTTCAAAGGTTCTTTAAGAGTTCCATTCATCTATATCATCCATCTTTTGTTTATCTCATCCCCATCATCACTTTGATCCTTCAATTATCCTAAGTTCTTCACTTCTTCAAACCTGAGGTTTAGACCGATCTAAAGGATTAGAGGTTCATCTCTTACATTCTTGAAAATTGATCTCTATTTTATGGTTCAAACTCAATCTCAACACAAGAAGAATATGGAGCAAAAAAAAGAAACATCCATTTCAAGTGATCTAAGTCAAACCGAAACAACGTTCAATTCAACGATAAAAATTGAACTCCCAATCAATCCTCCTCAAATTTAACAAGAGGAAGGTCATATAGAGGACATCAGTGACAATGGGAGACACAATCGAAGCTTCTAGAAATGGTGCAAAACCTTGAGAGTCACCAAATTGTGAGTGCCATGCTGAAATTGTACCCATCCCAATACATGTTAGAGTTAGCAAAAGAAGGGGCCAAACTCCCTTCTGAATTTGACATAAGCACTATTGTGGAGAGGTCTCTCGATATCATGCCTTCACCTGCATCCACACTTCCACTTCAAAATGTCACTCAAGACATCCCCCATACCATATCATCTATTGCTTCAACCCCACTAGTTGTTAACAAGGGAAGTGCCATGTTTCATGAACTTCAAAAACATCACCTTGTGAATAACCAAGGATTGAATGCAGGCACTACATCAGATCAATCTATCTCGGTAAATCCATTGCACCCTTATGCCCCACTCACATTTCATGATCAAACTAATTCATCTTCATTTCATCCAACACTGAATTATCCTCTTGACTAGTAAACCTCTCTCCCTATCTCACAGGGACAAGGTGACTTTTTTGGAGTAGGAGGAACCTTGGATCCATCATCATCACTTTCAGGGATTGCACCATCCATCTTTCCACCACTTCCACCCGTACTGCTCACATCTGCATCATCACTCGGGTTGGGTATTCCTCCTCTTCCCATCATCAACCATTCAAATCAGAACACCTTATCAAATCCATCTACTGTGTCATCTGCACCACAACAAAAGATGGAAACCATCCAAGCAACTGCAACGATCAATACGTCCACAATTCCTCAAAGCATTGTTTCTTAAGGACCAAGCACCTCAATCACACCATTCATAGCTCAAACCCTGATAATTAACATGATTATTCCACTCATCACAATGGTCGGAATTATTCTTAATCCACTTCCATTACCACCAAGACACAACACAACCAATTCATTCAACATGACACTGCAAGCTACTCGACAAGCTTCCCAACAAAAAGCACTCCAAAATCAACAAGCCACACAATTAGCCGCTCAATAAGCACAAGCGCAATTAGCTATGCAACAGGATCAATAGGCTGCATAAGCCCAGGCCTTGTTACAACAAAAACAAGCCGAACAATCTTCCCAAGTTGTGTAGGAAGCTAAAGCCACTCAACTTGCTCAATTTGCACAAGCTACACAAGCCTTGCAATACTATCAATTACATCAGTAGTACAACCAACAACAAGCATTGTTGGTGTAACAAAGATATGACCAACAACAAGTGTTGTTGGAACAACAAAAACATGACCAACAACAAGCGTTGTTGGCACAACAACAACATGATCAAAAACAAGCGTTGTTGGTGCAATAGCAGTAAGACCAACAACAAGTGTTGTTGGCTCAATAGCAAGCATAGGCATCACTTGCTTGATAAAGCTTGAAACATAACCACATCAACATCCCATTTGTCAATCCCACACCCCAGACCATATTCACTCGACATCATGATCCACAAGGTGATGTGACAACACAAATCAAATTTTTCTCATAGAAAGTGCTAGATCTTCAATCAGGGAAGATATTCAGGACATCAAGAAACTTGTGTCCCTATCCATTCGACAGAAGCTTGTAAATGGTACCATTCCCAAAGGGATTTGAAATCCCCAAATTTGATAAAATTGTGGAATGGGAAACCTTGAAGATCACATCAGGGAGTTCCAAGTACACTACATGGAAGTCACCTACAATGACACATATCTAATGTGGCTATTCCCTCAAAGCTTGGATGGTGATGCTATGAAATGTTTTTCTTGTCTACCTATAGGGATCAAAACATTTCAAGAGATCAAAGATGCTTACCTCCAAAATTACGCATTCAACATTTATGTGGATGTTAGTTTAGAAGAACTCTCAGCACTCAAACAGAGTAAGGGGGAATCATTCACTGCCTTTCTCTAGTGATGGCAAGCCAAGGCCAATTGAAGCAAGTGGGCCATGCTAGAAGAGAAAAAATTTTGTACCATCATCACCAATACAGACAAAACCTTGGTGTTCTATCTGAAAATACAATGCATCACTACGTATGATCAACTAATCCCCAAGGAACTCAATATTGAATGAGCTCTTGTTACACAAAGGGTAATGCCCACTTATCATGAATATCAGGATAGTCGCCCATCCACCAGTTTCAATGACAAATCTCACACATAGGTGAAGAATCGAAATGTCACAAACGATGGTGTGGTGCATGTGAAGGTTTTCATCAGCGCCCCCAAGCAAAAAAATCAAATGCACCATCACCAACCGCAAAAAAACAATCAAATTAACACATAAACAAATGTGGTAAACCAACAATGACCCCAAAACCAGGTCAATAATCTCAATAATCAAGGAGGACCTCCTCTGCAAAACAAGCTTCCCCCCAAATTGAAATTCATAGCCCTTGGGGAGTCAATCGAGTCCACCATGAAAATGTTGGTCAATGAGAACATCATCAAGGTCCCCACCCATGATAATTACAGTGAACCCCAGGTGAAGCCACCTTGGTACAAAGAAAATCTCTTGTGTGATTATCATAAACTCAAGGGACACACGACTGCTAAAAGTATGAAGTTGAAGAAAATTATCCAAGATCTCATCGAGGACAATATCATAAATGTTGAAAAACTAGCTAGAAATCAGAACCTTAAAATATTCATGAATCTGATGTCGAACCATAATCAATGAAATAACCAAGGGAAAAAAAAAGGGAAGTAAAATTATACTAGTGCTAACCTTGTATATGAAGACATTGTCGCATACGTAGATGAAATGGTCACTGTCATTAGCATCAGAGGAGCTGAAACTAATTTTCGAGTTACCACATGCAGCGGAAAGGCTACTATTGCAGGGGCATCACAACCATATAAGACCCTATTTTAAATACAAAATCCAGTCCCTACAATTATAGCGTCATCGACCAGCTAAAGATAACCTCCACCCAAATCTCCATCATGGAATTATAGAAAATTTTCATCGCCCATAGGAAAATCCTTAATGAAGGATTAGCTATGTCCACCTTCTCTACCACCCTTGATATGAACCAATTCCAAGCTATGGGTGGTAACATTGTTACCCCAAATCTCCTCACCTTCTTCGATCAAGACTTTCCCGCCCAACCATCTCACAATCATGTGCTTCACCTTCAAGTGTTGATTCACAAAAAGAAATTTAAAAGGGTCCTGGTGGATGGAGGTGCAGGCCTCAACATCTATTCACTCAAATTGATAAAGAACTTGGGATTCTCAAAGGATTCCATTAATAAGAACAAAAGCATCACCATAAGAGCATACGATGATCAAGATAGAGTGTCTCAAGGCACTATCATAATTCCAATCCAAGTTGGGCCAGCCACCATGGAAACCACTTGTCAGGTCCTTGACCTTGAACTACCATACAAAATCCTCCTAGGACACCCATGGATCCATGGAATGAAGGCGATCACCTCAACATTCCATTAATGCTTCAAATTCCTATACCAGAATGAGGAGATCACAATACATGGTGATCCAGAATTATTTTCTTATTGCAAAAAATTGGAAGCCAAGTTTTATTAAATCCCCCAAGTACCAAAAAATTATGAAGGCCCATCCACTTCATACATAGACCCATCTAACCTTGCATCCACTTCTGTGATAGAGACACCCTCCATCCCCAACATATCTAACATCAAACTCATGATCTAGGACAATGGGTGTGGAGACTATAGAATGAAGAAGAATGTTTGTTGTAGGAGAGTTACCACAATTTCCTAGGTCACATGGGCAACCACAACCAGTTGAAACACCTTTCCACACTTTTAGGGCAGACCCTTCTCAATTCTATCATTGGGGGGATCTCAGTTGGGAAAATGTGGATCAAAGAGATATTTCAAGCTAATTATACCAAGATGAAAGGCCCACACCCACCTTACCCATGGATGAAGCTAAGAGAGGATTACTAATGATGCTTGGCATGGGCTATAACAGGAATGAAAGCCTTGGAAGAAACAACGATGGACGATTGGAGCCCATTGTTGTAGAAAGAAGAATAAGAAACCTTGGCCTTGGATGTACCCCTCTGAGTATAACCATACATGGTAGAGGTACTCCTAGTAGAGCAGTCAGGTCCCCTCCTCAATTATTAGCAACCACTCTTCAACTACCCGTATGCATTGGTCTCCCCCTAGATAATTTCAATTTTGATGTAACTTGATGGAGCCTAAATTTTAAAGTCCTTGGTCTTCCGTTATTTCTGGTTTGTCTTGTTTTTCTTAGGGTACCTGAGAATGGATATATGCCTTGCTTCCATGGGACCTTGTATTCTATTGTTGGGTTGGGTCTATTTCGTTGTTACTTTTTGGAGAGGGTCTTTTCAGAACAACTTATGTCCTATGTGATCGTCTAGGCATGACCCCTTTTAATATAAAATGAAAATTTTTGACCAACCTTTTATTCGCCTAAGTCTAAACCAGTTCGTGCTTTATCTGTTAAAATAACCTTAAGTCGTCGACTGTCGTTGCCCTAGGCGGTGTCTTTTTCCCCTTTATTTTAAATATTTTGTAGGGGTTATTTTACCGACCGTTGATCTTCTTAAGTTTGATCTTGACCGTTGCCCGCCATCCTGCGATGACATCATTGCTAGCTTTTGGGTGATTGCAATATCGCGGGCAGGCGCCACGTGTCTTAAGTTGCCGTGCTAAAGGAAGTAAATAAAGTGTTTTAATTTATGCATTGAACTTTAGGGCATTATCAAGCACGTTACTTAACCACATAAGAAATGCACGTGCTTGTAATCAACAGCAATGTCTTAATCTTGATGGAAAAGTTGCTCGACAGATATATATTGATGCTACCTCCTGTTTTGATCGTCGAGATCGTAGATGGTGGAGATCAACGGTTTCCCACTATCACATGATCCTAAACCAAGAGGAGTTTAGTGATCGCGATATCGCGAGCGAGTGCCATGTGTACCTTTTGAGGCTGCATTCAAGAAGAAAATTTGACAAGAAGGGGAAAAGGGACTTTGTTCCCTGATTATACAGTTGTCTCTGACTTTGTTTTCACAAAGGGAGGATGGGTCCATTTTGACTGTTATTTTGATGAATACCATTTGAAGAATGGATCTAGAAGACAACCTAACCCTAAGGGATTCTTTTCCCTATTTAGGCAGAAGATTAAGGGTGGTAAATTCATTCATGTTTTCAACTTCCCCGAGGATTTAATAAGAAATGAATTTGATTTGAACTAGCAAGAATTGAATAAAGAGAAGTGGATTGTATATGAGAAAATGCTAGCCATGGTACATAAATTGGATCCAAGGTATGATCCATTGATGGAGTTGACTTCATTTCATAAAAGAATTGATTTTTTGATGAGTAATTCCAAGGACATTATGAACATCTTGAGGACCAAGAAGGATAATTTAGAATTAGACTTGGGGATTCAGGAATCAGAGGTGAGGCCTGAGGAAACAAGGCCAACTTACCAGCCATCAGTGGATAGACCTCTATACAGGAGGAAGAAAAATAGTAGTAGTGATGAAGAGGCAGGAAATAAAAAGGGAAAACAAATAATGAAAACATCATCACTGCCGAGTCATGAGATTAGGAAACTTGGTGGGATAAAAATTATAGATTTGGATTCACCACCAAATAATGATCCTATGGAGCTGTCATCAGAGCCAAGCTCTAAGAGGCAAAGGATTGAAGAACCACAAGAGGTTCTGGTGGATGAAATAGTCATAACTGACCAAGAAATGCAGGTCGGTATCCCCTCTCCTCCTAGATTAGAACAATTGGTGCTCACTGATATGGATATAAAGGGGCAGTATGTGCAAGATTCCAGGATGGAAGCTTGCAAGGCATTCATGGATGATGATGCCTTTGTGAAAACTCATGTATTCTTCCAATTGATTTGGAGAATGAAGCTAGAAGAATATTAGGATAAGTGCAAGAGCAGGAGGGAGTCAAGACCTGATAGGTTAGACCAAGAGAATGATGATGAAGTAAAGGCTGAATTGATGGAGCAATTCAAAAACATCACTCCTGAGGAAGGAAGGAAACTTGTGACCCAAGCAGGTGTCTTACTCCTACCTGAATGGGACATAGATGATGCTGTGGCATTCAATGCTAGTATGCAATCCAAGCATCCTATGCAGAGTAGTGAAGAAGAGGTCAAGGCAGCCCTGCAGGATTCTGCTTTTAGTGAAGAATATGAGACATTAGCCATATGGGCACTGGCACCTTAGGGCAGAAAACCAAATGTGGCAGATATTAGTCCAAATCTAAGAGGCGGGCTCATTATCAAAAGAGCTTCTGAAACCTCAATAACAGAAGCCACAAGCCTAACACTGAATGTGGCCAAATTGTCCCAGAGGACAGTAGAAAGGGAAGAGGCTGAAAGGAGGAGTCTGATGGAAAAATATAATGCAATAATCGAGGAATACAGTAAAATGCAACAAAGAAATGTTGAGCTACAATTTGAAGTAGATAGGTTAAAGTATGGGCAGGTAGGAGAATCTTCCAATGCTCCTGTTGTCAGAGAAATACCTACTACTTCAGGGTCATTACCCCTACTATCCCAATCATTTCTATCCCTAGATCCCCAATTCAGACATCAGATCCTAGTCATGTGCTAGAGCCAGTTGAAGACGAAATGGAATACTCTGTGGACCCCACCAAAAAGCAAATGATGAGTAAGATCACAGAAATATAGGCTGCCCTAAAAACTAGTGAGAATGATGCCATGGCCAAACACAATGAGGTGGTGGACACCGTGTTGAGGCATTTGAATGAGAAGGTTGATTCTAGGCCGCCATCTGTTCATTCTTTATATTCTTTATTTTTGACTGGTTTACAAAATATTAATAGGGATCAGGATGTTGTCTTACCCTTGGTTGAGAAGTGGATCCCTCGTGCAACTAACTTGGACATTATATTTAGGGCTTCCAAGTTTGATGCAAATAACAAGCCTCAATTATTAAAACCTAGTCAAGGTTTTGTGAAATCATTGAAGGGATTTCAGGCCCTACCTAATGACTTGAGTAAGAAAATTGGAGAATTAGTAAAAGGTTTTAATGATTGGAGTGATACCTTTTTGCCTGATATATTGGATGCACAAGGAAACATCAAGGCACTTCAACAGTGGCAAGAAGGGGCAGAAGAAGTTATCACTGCACAAATCCAATTGATTTGTGATGACTCAGATCATGACTTGTTAGTAAGCAGCACGGATAAAATAATTAATACTAGCATGTTTCTGGAGTCATTTGAAAGAGAAGCCAACTAGATTGCAATGAAATTCACACCTTACAATACTAGGGTGATTAAGGTGGTGAATTTTAATTGGCCCATGGATGAAGAGTATCAAATTTGGGTAGACAAGTACCTAACTGATGAGGAATGAAATGATTTTTCCACCGACAACTTACAGCTCAACGGGTACAGTGTAACTAATTATGGTTTTGACTCCATGGTGGTTTTTGAGCACAAATTTTGAGATGTAACTAATGTAACAGCTATTATATGGAGGTGAAAGATCAACGGGGAGATGTTCAAGGAATGGGAAGTCTTAATCATTGTTTTGAAGGGGTGCATAGCGGTCCTATTGATTAATGACATGTGTAACTTCTGGCCTGGTGCTTGTTTTCTCCTTCATTTCTATAAGAAGGATTTCAAGGCCAGAAGTAGGGGTTGGCAAGCCAAAAATTTTGAAGGTTGAGTCTAGGTCTAGTTGCAGAACATATTGTAAGAATTTTGTTTTCTGAATAGGAAATTTGGGTTTGGGGTTCACTTGTAATGGGTTTTATGTTTATGAAATTCCAAGGTTTATAACAGTACTAGCATTTGAGTTATGATGATATATCTCGAGCTCTTATCTCTCCTGTATATAGACATATCATAATTTTGAATAAAATGATCAAGGATTATGATGCTCATCTCATTGTTGTGATCAGTATGTTTCTGTTTTGGCTTTAATTCAAAAAATTAATTAAATGCTTGGATGGAATCATAGATGGGTGTGTTTGTAAAAGGATTTGGTAAGAAGTATTGGGCTGGGATAGGGATTGACAATACTATAATGCAATATTTCCAGGGATCATATGTGTTATGTGTTTGAATATGTTGTTGCTTTCTGAATGTTTGTAAACTTGACTCCCCAATGTTATATGGCATTTATCTAAATTGCGTGAATTTATGAAATCCTATTTTTGTATGTCTTCACTTAGGGCTTATCGCCAACTTACAATTAAAATGACTATCATAAGTTATGAAATGATGTTATAACCATCTCATGCTCCAAGTGGTTGATATTACTGATGAATTGCCAATTCATTTCAATCTTGTCTCATTCTATTGAGCTATTAAGTGAGATTATCTGTGAACTTTTAATAACATGTTTATGAGTTTGGTGCAGAGATCATAAATATGTTATAGGGACCACCCTCCTGGGTCTTGCAGAGCCTAAAGTGTAGGAGGTTACTATTAAAATTCTTGTCAGTTGGTCTAGATCCTTCGAGCTACCCTTGATTGGAATTGGCAATTCCATAGGTAGAATAGGAGATAAACCTGGTTTACATGAAAAAACACCAACATAACTAATGTCTACACCAGTAGTGATGATGAGGATACCATAACTAGCTTTCCTATGCTCTTTGATAATTCTACTTTACTTATGATTAATGCCTCACCTACTGATTCAAACCAACAAACCCACAAAATCAACTTAGTATACCCTCAACTCATCGACTATGACCAATGAGGACTGATGATTCTGGACTCATTCAAAAATGATGAGGCACTCTCAAATTTCATGAGACTAAGGGATACAGCTCCATGCAGAGATCACAAGGTTGGTTTTGACATCACATTGGACACTCAAGAATATTATGGGGAGACGATTGAGTCCTTCAGTCACAAAAGAAAAAGAACGAGAATAAGCTCAGATTTATTGAGTGAAAACCACACCATGGCACTCTCTAACTGAAGAATATTAAAACTAAAGGATGCATCTAATGGTGAAAAATTCACTGAGGCACCAGAAGATGAAGGATTCAATCTCCCCCCTACTGCACTGCATCAGGAGAAATCGACAGTTTTGGCTAAACAATGTAATCCTATCAACTTGGGAATGAAGCAAACACCACAAATCACCTTCTATGCTGAGTCACTTCTGACAGAAGAACAAGAACTACTAGCAACATTTTGAAAGGAAAGAAAGGTGAAATTTTCATGGACCTATGATGACATGTTGGGTCTGGATCTAGAAGTTATGGTTCATCATTTGGCTGTTTACCCTAGAGTGAAGCGAGTAAGACAAAAATTAAGGAAAATGCACCCTCAGATAGTCTTGCTAGTCAAGGTAGAATTACAAAAACTCTTAGATGTTGGCTTCATACACCCAATTGATTATTCATAATGGGTATCCAATCTTGTACTAGTTTCAAAGCCAAACGAGGGCATCTGTATCTGCACTGACTTCACAGACCTCAACAAAGCATGTCCCAAGGATGATTTTCCACTACTTAACATTGATATGATAGTGGGCATGACAGTCAAACATGAGATGCTACCACTGATGGATGGATTCTTGGGGTATAACTAGATAAGGATCGCAAAGGAGGACCAACATAAGATGGAATTTACATGTCCATGGGGCACCTATTGCTAGAACATGATGCCATTTGGGCTAAACAATGCAGGGGCTACATATCAGAGGGCCATGACACTAATCTTTCATGACATGATACACAAAACTATCAAAGATTACGTGGATGTTAAATTGGCCAAATCAAAGAAGAGACAAAATCACATAGCAATCCTAAGTGCCATTTTTGATAGACTGGAAAAGTACAAGCTCAAGCTCAACCCAAAGAAATGTGTCTTTTGGGTACAATCAGGTAAATTTTTTGGATACATAGTATCGATGAGAGGAATCAAGGTAGATCTAGCCAAGGTCAAAGCAATACTCAATATGGAAGCACCCAGAACATTAAAGCAACTAAGGGGTCTACAAGGTAGGCTCCAATCCATCCGCAGGTTGATAGCATAACTGGCAGACAAACAAATCCCATATTCACATCTGCTCCACGAGGGAGTAGCATACAAGTGGGATGACAAGTATGATCACGTGTTTAGTAAAATCAAAGAATATCTACTCATGCCACCAGTATTAATGCCACCCATTGCAAGAAAACCACTAATTTTGTACATCTCAACAACAACGGCTACCCTTGGTGCTCTTTTAGCTCAACATGATGAAAATGGGATAGAGAGGGTCATCTACTACATCAGTAGAACAATGGTTGGCCATGAGTTTAACTATTCATTCATTGAAAAATCTTGTCTAGCAGTAGTGTTTGCTTCACAAAAATTTTGACATTACATGTTGGCACACAAAATCAAACTCATCGCCAAGATCGATCCCCTAAAATATCTACTGTCAAAGGCAACGCTCACAGGAAGGATGGCTAAGTGGGTCATGATACTATCAGAATATGACATTGAATATGTGGAATGAAAAGCAATCAAAGGACAAGTCATTGCAGACCAATTGGCAGAGGCTCCAATCTATTCAGAGAATCCACTCATATGAGAATTTCTAGATGAATCCATCTTTAATCTCAGCATAGCTGATCATTGGAAACTCTACTTCGATGGTTCATACACACAACATGGATCAAGAGCCAGTGTTTTCTTCATCACCACACAAGGGGATTGTATTCTGAGATCCTAAAAATTGGCATTCCCTTGTACTAACAACATTGCAGAATATGAGGCTTTAACCATAGGTCTCAAGATTGCAGCACAGTGGTGAGTCATGGCACTAAAGGTTTAAAGTTATTCACAACTTATTATCAACCAATTCAATGGAAAGTACCAAACTAAGGATGATAAGTTAACACCATACAATAGGGTAGTAGAGAGCCTCAAACAATCATTCATCGATATCACCTTTCAACAGATACCAAGGGCTAACAATAGAGCAGATGATGCCATGGAAAAAATTGGATCCTTACTAGATATCCTTCGCAATGTCCTAAAACATGAATTCTTGGTAGAGAAGCTTCTCATACCCACATTCGAGGTACCAGAGTTTGAATATGTGTGTGAACTCGTTGGTCCCGGTGATCCTTGGTATCACAAAATCCATACCTGCCTAAGAATAGGAGTCCTCCCAGCTGACATAATCCCAAACCTCAAACAAGCCTTCATAAAAAAATCCACTCGTTTAGTCATCCTAGGAGAAACCCTCTACCGTAGGAGCATTGAAGGAACCCTATTACATTGCTTAAATCCTGAGGAAGCCCTAACTTCTCTAATTGAGGTACATAATGGCACTTGTGGTTCAAACTCGAGTGGTATGACCTTGGCTAAGAAGTTATTGAGGACTGGGTACTACTAGCCAACAATGGAAAGAGAGGCACATGAATTTTTCAGAACGTGTTTACAATGCTAGCAACATGGAGACCTTATCCATGCACTAGCTCAAGAACTACATCCTATTGTTACACCATGGCCCTTTTCACAGTGGGGGCTTGATCTCATTGGTAGAATCACACCCACCTCATCCAACAGCCACAAATTCATCATCACTACCACAAAGTATTTCACAAAGTGGGTCAAAGAAATTCCCATGACCTACATAACAAGAAAGAAGATATCCCCTTGAATAGTATGAATGGTAAGCACTATTTTTAGAGCTAATGGTTTATATTCCACGGGCTTTCACATTTATTTGTTCTTGATAAGCAATTATTTGGTATTCTTGAATGATAAAGTGGTTATTTACTTTAATTACTTTAGGTCTCACGCTATTCAATTTTATTTCATGTGTCATGTTAGATTAGATCCTGATAAGTGCATTTAATTTAACATAACATAATTCATCACAATGTTGCATCTAAGAGAATTTGAAATAAGTTTTTGGTTAGATCACATAAAACATGTTAAATCATGGAAGCATTCATTGAATAATCTTACAAAGGTCATTTAATCAGTCACATTGACATTTAACATTTCAACATAAATAATAATAAAATATCAAGTTCTCATATATATATATATATATATATAT
This sequence comes from Sequoiadendron giganteum, assembly GCA_007115665.2. NCBI lineage: Eukaryota > Viridiplantae > Streptophyta > Pinopsida > Cupressales > Cupressaceae > Sequoiadendron > Sequoiadendron giganteum. The sequence continues at coordinate 73,912,598 of CM021105.1, forward strand.
ATATATATATATATATATATTAACGTTTTGTGTACATATCATCAAATTTATAATACTAGTGAGGCATGTGACTACTAGATCCCTCGAGACCTCGTGGTTGTATTTTTTTGGTAGTGGTTTGTTGGGAGATAGTTGTGTGTGATCATGATCCCGACCCACTAAGTGTACGAAGATAAAACTCTCAACCTCGTATATGTCTAAGGGCCTCTTGATGTGCTCCTACTATCTGATGTCTCTCTTCCTATAGTCTCACTACATTTTCCTCTATTCTTTCAAAATTTTTGAGCTTTCTGGATGATTGTGCCTTTGGGGTAGCATGGGCTCAATGGAAACATCTCCTCAAACTCTCATATGCTGCCCACAGTCTGACATATGGCATAAAAGACTCTGGCTTTTGTCCCACAATGGATGGGGGCACATAGTTTGAGTCTGTGGCCTTCTCATTGACTGATGGGGGCACTATCTTTGTAGCCACCTATGGATAGAGATCCCTAAAGTCTCTCACAAATCCTACAAGATAGAAACAAAAAAAATATCAATACACATCATGATATATATATGAAGAGTAAGCACAAGCATGAAAGTATAAAAATAAATAATATATCATCACCTATATCTCTAGTAGGTTGTGGGAAATCAGCCTTGTCCCATGTTAGGGGAATGGAAGATGTGATAGCCTCTCCATGACTGAAGGTACTCGTGCCTAGTGCAACTAGTGCTCGTAATCTATTCATACAAATGGGAGAGGACTATCCCCACTCATGCCCTACTGGATCCTCATCTATCTCACCACCCTCACTCATGGAAAACTCCTCCTCCTCACCCTCCTCCTAATCCTCCTTACTTTCATCCTCCTCATCTCCTCCCTCGATCGGCATAAGCAAGATCTACATCCTCATCATAGTCATCATCTATGACATCTGTAAGTATTTTTGTATCGCTATAGCATGTCTCCTCACCTCTGTCCCTTTCATTGTCTCCCTCATCTTGGAGTGGTCCTGCATCACCTATCATCTCATCCATAAGAAACATGAGAGGTGGTCATGATACTATCCACCACTCCTCATAATCATCTTTGGCATCAACATCATCCACATTGGAGATTGAAGGCATGTTATGATCTGAATGCCTAGAGTCACTATGAACAACATCCTCTATAGTGAACTATATAGTATCACCAGGTTGCCAAGAACTCCACACTGATCTCCTAAAGAATGGTCATGCCCTAGGTGCTACCTGTAACTACCCAAACTATCACATGAATGAATTGTAGTAGAAAGGATTTACTACATAGTTGTGTTGGCCAATAAAAAATATTTCAAGTTGTAATCTCCTCATCTTATGAGTATGATCTGGCCATTGAAGCACAAGATCATAGGATCTCCATGGGATCTCATCCTCCACCAGGCAGTCAAATCATACACTCTAAAAATGTAAATCACCAGATACACCCAAAACCATCATAGAAGATAGATGAAGGCCCGAGGATACCCCAAGGATATTAGACATGAGAACCCGATAGGTCTTGTACAAGTGATATGCTTAGGGAACCAAACTTGTAGAAGTTTATAGTGTACCATACTCTCCACCTCTCAGAAAACAAATCTTGACCAAGATAATAATACAAATGAGATAGGATGCAATGCCCTCAAGTGTATACTATCTGGTGCTTTGTTGTGCCTCATATCGGATGCACTCGTCCTCCCTCGAAGTGCGCTCCCTACCCATTAGGGATGAGGACTAGTGTAGTGGTGAACATCATAATCTACCTAACTTGTGGGGCTTCTGAGTAGAGAAGCATTGTTAATTCTATCCATTTTCTCACTCTCATCATGTATGGGTTTGTCGAGGTAGTACTATGTGTCATATTTCATCTCATGAAATGTCTACTCCGCTTGGAAGTGTACTTGCTCACCTCGAATAGGAACTTAGAGTATGCGATGTATGTCCTCTAGTGTGATCATCATCTCACCAGTTGGCAACTGAAACATGCATGTATCAGCATCCCAACACTCTATTAGTACCATCAACATCACATCATGGTATGTCATGGGAGGCTTGAGGTATGCCTAGTAAAATCCAATAGTCTATAATAACTCTATATCCTCCACTAAAAGAGTGGGGGCTAAATTTCTAAGTAGATTGATCGGTCTTCCACCTAGATGCTAATGCAAATAGGTGGGCACCTAAAAAAATCACAAAAATATGCCCTATAAGCAGTTTAATCTCCTCAATTTTTACATCAATAATCATAAAAGTCTACTAAAGTTGCTCTAGTGTTCTTTCTTAAAGGCCCTAGACAGTTTAGAAGCCTTTTGGGACACTTAACGAGGAAACAGGACACTTTGCGAAAAAGTGGGACACTTCACAAACAAAAGGGATACTTTGTGAAAAACTCGGAGACTTCGTGAAAAAAGGGGACACTTTGCAAACTTTTTCTCCTAGGTGCTAAATTAACCTAGGAATGCATAAAAATCATAAAATCACTATGTAAGGACAAAGTGAAGGCCAAAGATTCGACTTACCTAGTGATGATGGTTGTTGTGTACCAGTTGGTCATGCAAAATTTCTAGTCTCATGGGTTTGTAATCTTCTTATCTTGACATATTTCACTATTCATCAATTTATATCAAGTTGCAAAAAGGTAAATTGCAAAATAGTAAGAATTTACTTCACTTTTTCACTCTTATGTAAGTTGAAATTAGGTTTTTTACTACATCAGGTTTAAAAAGTGCATTTTGATCAAATTGACATAATGGATGCTAGAGAGCTCCATTTTTTATGCCATTTGTTACGTTGGAATCATGATTCCACTCTAGATATCATCAATCATATATCATTAAATGTGAAATGGTACTTAGAAATTTCATATGATATGCCTTACCCTATTCAAGGTGGTTGGATTGCTACCTTGATTCCACCTCCAAAAAGCATGTGGAATCAAGAGGGGCATACATCTACCCTCAAATGCAATTTTTAGATAGAGGTTTTCTAAGAGGATTGTTTTTGGACAACTAATAGATTCGTGTTGCAGGATGTGATTCGTAACATTATGGTTTTATAGATAACTACAATGGGGGTTTCGTTCTCTCATTTCATTATTGAAATCATATGTGTATCCTTTTATGAAACAAAGGTCGTAATTGGATTCCTTTACCTTACATATGCACGTAAAGACATATGGGTGCTAAAGTGGGGGCCAAATGTAGCATAGAAAATCATGCACTCTTGAAAAAAGAGACTATTTCACACTGAATTCGGACCTATTTAGGCACCCTGGCATTAATTACCCTTCAAAATCATCATTTATAGGCCCCCAAGACCCATTATTTTGGAATTTTGAGGCCCATTCCACTCAAAAATCATATAAAATCTATGGAAATCCTAAAAAATCTAAAAACCCACCTCAAAAACCTAAGGTGGGATTCATTCTTCACCTTGGGTGAATGAGTCTTCTTAGATGGGACCCATTTTCCAAGTGTTCCGAATGAGTCCCATTTGGGGCCTTTTTCAAATTTGAGTGGGAATTCATCAATTTAATTCATTTTTTTGATAATGTTAGCCTTTGGGATCTAAATAATAGTCAATTAGGTGTTGATGCATATAAAATCAAGCTTCCAAGTCATTTTTCTCAATCTTTAAGCACTTTGAGCAAGTATTTTCAAGTATCAAGCATCAAGAATCTTCAAGAAAGTTTTCACAAGAATATTCAATTTTTGAGAACAAGCAAGGTTCAAGCTTGGGAGCAACATTAAAGTGTTTTTGCAATTCTTCAAGCTCACTTTTAATCAAGATCTAGCATTTTCAAGGGTTGATCATGGATGCCTATGGTGAATCATGATGGATTCTATGTTGGGGAGATGCAACTAGCCATCAATCCAATCCTAAGGACTTGTTTTCTATGTGATTCCGTCCTCCATTATCACTCTACATTAAACCTAAGGAAGGTACAAAATTTATTTGGATTCATTTGGGGTGATCAGAGATCATCAAAATTGAATCATTCATCTCTTCATTTCTATTATTTCATCATATTCTTTCATGATAGAATAGGATTGCATCATGTTTCATATTTCCTAGTCTTAGACACACTTGATGCTATGGTTTTCATGCACATTAAATTATCTTTATCAAGGTTTAATTACCAAACTATGGGTTTGACTAAGGCAAACCCCCCATTACCAAATCAAGTCAAATTATGTTTTATAGGTGTTTTTGACAGGTTCAGATTGAGAACTCAAGCTAGAAGGGAAGAACACGCATTGAAGTGTAGATCAAAGTTTTCAAATCCCATAAAAGCTAAATAGGATTGATTCACTAGAAGTGGCAAATGAGTCCCACTATTTTTGTTTGTTAGATCTAGTTGCTGATTTTGATACCCTTTTTCCCAAAATAAACTCTCGCACAAAAAATTTAGATCTGGGGTTGATTTTCCTAGGTTGGTGAATGAGTCCCAGTTGGTAAAAAAGTCAACATTTCTAGAATTTCAAAGCTATTTCCAGACCCTTGGAGGCTTCAAGGTGCACACTATTCATACATTGCTTTCCTATCCTATTTTAGTTGCATTTCTAGGGCTTTTTCTAGGTCATTTTCTATACTACACTATGTTTTCAAAAAAAAATTCCAAGTTTACACTTGGTGGTGAACCCCTTATTTCTTCTCATTCAATCCCCTTAGAGCATTCCCTTTGTCAAATTTCAATCTCCTTTGCATTGAAATCTCAAGGGCTTATTCTTGAGTGAAACACCCAGGAAGAAAATTGATGTTTCTCCTTTTAGGTTTAAACCCCTAGAAGCCCTAGAGAGTGTTCACCATTTTCCACATTTCAAAAGTATGTAAAATCACCACCACCATTCCATTTAGTAGTGCTTAGTTCACTTAGTAAGGAACCATAATTTCCTTAAAACTAAAACAAGGAAAATACCTGGATATGTTGCAATTGCGGTAAATAGTCCTTTAGATTGAATATCTTTGTAGATTTGAAATTTTCTTCACAATTTCACCAAGTTATTTTCATAGTTACCACCTCTCTTCATAGAGGATTGGACTTTAACGGAGTGAAGTTTCCTTGAAAGGTTAATTTCATTTTGGGATTTATTTACGAAAAATATCATACATAAATTCTTCTATATCTAGTGTAACATATCCCTTTCCAAGTCTGAAAGATATGAACTAGATGCTCAAATTCACTCAATACTGGAATCTTTCCAAAAAATACTAGAGCCTTCTGAAATTATCATTCCATCTTTTCATTAGGGCCTTTCTTTATATGTGCTCAAATCCGCTTCCACTCTTCTCCACAAACACCTCATTCTAATTTATCTGGATTTTCTCAAATAATGCACACTGGTGTAGAGATCTTGGAGTTGCCACCCATGCTTACTGAGAAACAATGAAAATATTGATTAAATTACGGTAGATTTTTGACAAAATTTTCAAGTTCAAAGAGAACACAGCCAACCCTAAGCAACATATTTGAAATTTGACCCACTGATACCAAAGCCAAACAAAAAGTTGACCTTTATTTTCCATGTGTTGGACTCTGAAACTTATGATCTATAACTAGATACTCATTATGGATTTCCTAATAGATTCACCAATTTGTTTTTGACTCGAATTGGAAAATAAGACTCCACAATTTTCTACCTCTCGTTATAAATAATATTTTGAGATTTTAATGAGTCATTGATAGGATAGTCTGCAACCAAATTTCAAAGTTCATCCCATACAAATTTTCCAATCTATTGGTTATTTTTTTAGAACCAAACTTAATCTCACCATATTCCTATGAATTTTCCATAGTTCAATGATAATTAGAAGTAAAAGATTGACCAATGAACAAGGATTATTAGGCCCTTGCTTCTACTCTTTGGGCTCTGTGAAACCCAGGAGGGTGATCCTAACATTAGTCAAATGATATTCGCTTTCCATTTGATTGTAAACACTAGATAGATACATTCCTATCAAATGAAAATAAATAAAAACACTCGAGGATTTGGCTAACCCTTCAGTAAATTTCTACCTAAAGCAAGGAATAAGTTAAATTTTGTAATGATGTGTTGTAGTAAAATATTTAAATGATTATCATTCTTATTTTGTGCTTATGGTCAGGTGTAGGGCTGGCTCATTTACATTCAAGATGACCAAAAAAATAGACCAATGCTTTATCTTTGTGTAATAGAGTCACACTTGTAACAATCTATAACACACTAGAAATTAGACTCAACATTTGTAAACTATTGACATATTTTATCACAATATTCAACTCATTGTGTTGAAAACAAAAATTACTTAGCAATCCTTGAATCTCCTCTCACAAACCTATGATCTTATTAAAGAATTTAATCGGTTCTACTAACTAAAGCAGAAATAAAGTCATTCATTCAACCAAAATGATTGAAGATAGAAAAAAATATCCTTAACCATTTTATTTATAATTTGGGAGATGAAATACATAAGAGAGAATATATTTCTCAATTTGCATTTTTAGTCATATGTTGTTGCTACTATAAAAGTAATTAGGCTCATTATAAACTAGAAAGTGCCCTAGACTTCATACTGTTATATTTATCTGTGAATGTATTACAAAATTCTCTTACATGAGCCTAGTTTTCCTACCTAAACCACCCGAGACTCAAAATTTGAACCCTTGTAATTGTCGTTGAATTCCCATTTATGGAAACATGGTAGCAACAAGCCTTAGGCCAAATTACAATTTCAATCACATTTACATTTGAAATTCAATTTGAATGCAATTCCAAAGATCCCTAGAAGGTTATATTTTCATTTACAGAGAGGGGGAAATTGCAGAAAACAAAAATCATTTTCCATCACAAAAGATTTACATACCTTCTAAAATGCATCATTTGTTGCTACAGCAGCACCAAAATCTCTTGTCCATGTCAACCAAAGAATTTTTCCTTGTCAACACCCTAAAAAAAATCTTATATGTTCATTGAAAGAGATTTGCCCACTTTCCAAAAGGAAAACCTCATCATTGTAGTGGTTTCCAACACCTCTCCTTCATTTTGGTCATAAAAAACAAAAAAATCAAACTAGGATGCTACCTCTGTAATGGTTCATCATCTTTAGAATTAGAGTTTGCATGTCTGCTTCAAGATTTTTCTAAAACTGGAGAAGATATATGTCCATCATAATAATCCTCTCAACCTATGAGTGTGAGAAGGTACCAGGCATAATCTGGGTTAGTATCTGCTTCGTCTTCCCAACAACCAGCCCCACCTTTCATGGGTGCATTAGGCTTTCCCATATAAGAATAATAAGCCTTGTGGTACTTATTATTTTTCTTCCCCCAAGCCTGACCAAATTTACATTACTTAATAATTTTTCACCTTAAGGATACAACACCAGGATCAATTTGGTTATGAACATCAACCTTACTTCTTAGGTTGTAAGTATTCCTAACACCAGGGCAGGTGCAAAAAGATGGGGGGCCAAATTGTTGCCAATTTATGTTTTTAAATTGATATATATCGTGAGCATGTTATAACTTGCTTGCGTTATAACTTGGTGTGACCAAGCCAAAGGCTCGGCCACATCGAGCCTATAATGCACTCGCATTATAATTCACACATGTTATAACATGAGCATGTTATAGGTTATTAAAACAAAACGAAAAACAAAAAATAATTCTTTTTTATTGTGACTGTTATTTTTGGTGTTGATGGCCAACAACCCTTCTCTTACATGCTCGCATTCTAGAAGGAGTTTTTTTTGCATTTTATTCATCAATTTGTTTCAATTTCATTGTTAGGATGTCGTTACATTGATGGGGAGGTCGAATAAGTAAGGATTTTTTTTTTTGTTGTGAATTTGTTAGGTTTAGGTTATTTTTTATATCCATTTGTTTAATTTGTAAGAAATGATAATGATCCTAAAAACCCTCTTGAAAACCCTCCTGAAAATCCTCAAAAACCAGAGCAATAAGAACATGAACAAAATCCTCAACAACCACAACAAAAATCTCCTCTAGCGATTCCTCACCATCCTTTTGGCACTCAACAAAATTTAATGGGGGTAATTGAAAAAAATAAAAAAATATATTGAGGAGTTAATCATGAGGTTGAATGATCTAGTAAGTTCAACCATGAAAATATGAACACTTGCTATTTCACTTAAAAACTTGTTAAAACATGTAGATTCAATCAAAAAATAATTAAGTGGTTGGACAAATAGGAGGCATGCGACTAAGAATTTTTATGTAGATGATTATCATATAAAGAAGTAAAAGATGATAAAATTATAAAATATCATTTGTGCTCATTATTCACCAACCCATGCACAAACCAAAATCTTGACCTTAACTCCACCACCAAGGGATGATGAATAAGTTTTGGAATAGGTGGTACATGTTTTTTGACTACCCACCATGTAACAATTGCAAAGCCCCACAATTTTTTTTGAGGATACTCTACTATGAGTTCATCCTAAATAAAATCCCCAATTATTTTGATATGAGGAACTTCTAGGGGAGAGGTGGGAGGTCAACACAAGATAGACCTAGTGCATGAAAAGATCCTAGGTGGCAAGCGAGATGAGATCTCGCTAGGCTAGATCATGAGCATGTCATTATCCCTGTCATCGAGAAGGAGAGTGTAGAGGTAGACACTTTGTAGTCTATAAACACTTTGACCTAGAGTGTCATCTAGCATGCTAGTCCTATAGTAAAAATCCATCTAGGGGAGTCTTCGTGTGGTAGGCTTCCACCCCATTCATGTTAGGTTTGTGAGGAAACTTGTACATATGACCCCACTGACACTCAGGAGGCTCCTATGTAGGATACATTTGCAACTATGGAGATGGCGAGGAAAAATATCATTTTCAATGAGGCTTATGGCATCGATACTCAAGTAAATTTTAGCACATTCATTGAATTTAATTTATTAAATTTCATTTCTGAAATGAAAGATTAACTAATTTAGTTTTATGATTGTAATAAAATTTTGGGGTCATAGTGTTCATACTAGATACATTGACCATACACCTCTTTATTACTCCACTATATCTATTTCATGTTGGAAAATGTGCCTCAAATTTCTAGCTTGGAATTTTTCCTTTAATCAGTGTAAATGTTGCACTATCGCTGAAATCCAAAACTTTGGAACCTAAGTCACAGGGTTCTAAAATTTTGTAACCTCTCGAATTAGCGACATTGAGGTTCCCTTTTGACATGTCACAAGTTTTGAGAACTTCATAACCTTCGATAGAGGTTCTGAAATTTGGTTTTCTAGAGACATGGAAACTTTGTATGGGATTGGTCAGCGGTGATGGAATTGACATCATATTAACAGTGTATAGTGTTCTTGATCAATAGGTTTTGCTAACATCAAGCCCTTTGTGATGGATATCCAAGTGACTCCCATAGAAGAGAAAGGATTGGTCATTGGTGGTGACTTGGATGTCATGGTGGTAGCGATTACTACAATGATGTGATGTTATATATATCGATCGATGACTGTGATTAAAACAATCCAACGATGCCTGCTAACCCTATGATTTTTGTGGTAGGTCTCGAGTGACTCTTGTAGGGTGTGCGGGCTTTGGATGCATGTCATGGCGGGACTCAACTGGTGCCAGGTTGTTGAGTGATGATTGGTTTTTGAATGTTGATGGATTTAATCTCGATTAATTGGTAAGTTATGTGGACTTCATAATAAGTTGTGATAGTTTCCATATAGGAACCAAAATTGTTGGGTTTTTGGACCTGAAGCAACCATTTCTAGATGTCAAATATATATTATAAAAAAATTTAATGAGTTGGTTCATTGATTTATTTTTGTATCTTGATTAACTTTCTACATTGTATGCTTATGAGCATTGTAGGGGTGTGAGAGAATAAAAACTATATTCAAAATATATGTACAAGGTTGATCAGAGGGAAATATTAGATGCTATGAATTAACAACTGGGAGTGGAGTCTGTAATTCTATATGTAATTGGTTTAATATAATACAAAGTGTCTTTTCTTTGTGTGTGGTTTTTTCTCCCATAAGGGTTTTCCCATGTAAATATGGTGTTCAATTATACGTGTGTTAAATTGTCTATTGCCTTGTTTAGTTAATGTCCATCTTAATAACTATAATTCCAATTAAGTGAATTTTTTTGTACTTATTTCTTATAGATTTTGTATTTGGAAGGAATTTCCACACCAAGCTTTCCTTACAAGTGGTATTAGAGCCTTGACAATCATGTTGTCCTTATGGGTAAGACTATTTTTTTGTGCTAATTCTATTAAGTGGGAGTTTTGTAGAGAAAAATGATTGTCTTGATTAGAGATTGAGATGGAAAGCACATCAGGAAGAGTATAAATTGAAATTTTCAATGGTAAAAATTTTGAGCCGTGGAAACTCAAAATGGAAGACCTATTGGTGGATAGAGATCTCTAGATTGTTTTCTATAAATAAACCCTCAAGTATTAAGCAATAATATTGGTACCTCACTAATAGAAAATCCAAAGGATTGATAAGATTGTGTCTGGTAGTTTTTGTTCTCTTAAACATCCATGATGAGAATACTGCATCTTCTTTATGGAAAACAATTAGTGATATTTATCAAGGGAAGTCTTTGGTGAATAAGTTATTCCTAAGGAAAAATTTATACTCCTTGAAGATGGAAGAAGGAGCATCCATAGTGGACCATCTAAATTCATTTAACATGATTGTTGTATACTTGTCCACTATGGGTGTGAAGATAGAGGAGTATCATAGTATGCTTCTATTATGTTCCTTACTTGACACATGGGATGATCCGGTGATGGCTATTGGAAGTACAACAACCACCTTTAAAATGGAAGACATGGTTGCTTCATTATTATAAGAAGAAATGCAAAGGAAATATTCTGAGACGGCCAAGGAGGCTCTTATTGTTTGAGGTAGATCAAAGGACACAAGCAAGAAGAAAGATAAGAAGTCTAAATCCAAATCTAAAGGGAGATCAAAGTCTCTTGGAAAGAAGTCCAAGGTGAAATGCTAGAATTGTGGGAAAACTGGACATATCCAGAAATATTGCAAAGAGGAGAAAAAGAATAATAATAATAATAACTCTTTGGATAATGATTCTACTTAGAGTGGTGCATATTCCTTAATTGTAGCCTTGGTGACTCATGCATTAGATTATGTTTGGTTGATTGAATCATGAGCATATTTTAACATAACATCTCATGGAGATTGGTTCATGAAGTATGAAAAGTATGTTGGTGGAAATGTGTACTAGGAAAGTGATTCATCTCTTGAAATTGTTGGTTGTGGAAGAGTCAAAATTCAATTTCCTAATGAAATAATAAAATGAATTGATGGTGTAATGCACATACTAGGTATGGCTCAAAATTTAATTTTAGCTAGTCAGTTAAATGATGTTGGTGTGAAAGTTTCATTCTCAAGTGGTGGTTGTAAGATGACTAGAGGCTCATTGGTCTTGGCTAGGGGTGCATGAATTGGCACACTATACAAGCTAGATGAATGTGTTTTTCAATGTAACAATGTCTCTATAAAGTTAAATAAAGTTGTTGATGTAGGGAAGGAGGAAAATGTTCCTCTAGGTGTAAAATATTTGGCGGTGAAACTCCCATTAGAGAAAACCATTCTATGGCATCATAGACTTGGTCACATAGGAGAAAAAGGCTTAAAATTCTTGAAAAATAAAAACCTAGTAGAAGGGCTTGTTGATTGTAACCTTGAGTTCTATTTTTGCAAATATTGTATTTATAGAAATAAACACCATGGTGTATTTTCTTCGAGTCCTCATAAGTCTTCTGGTATATTAGATTATGTTCACTCTGATGTATTTGGTCTAGTAAATGTTCCTTCATTATCAAAATATAAATATTATGTATCTTATATTGATGATTATTTTAGAAGGGAATTTGTGTATTTTCTTAAAATTAAATCAAAAGTGTTTAGTTGGCTTAAAGAGTTTAAAAACTTGGTAGTAAATCATACTAGAAGAAAAATTAAATTCTTGAGGATGGATAATGGCAATGAGTATTTTTTTATAGATTTTGAAAGATATTGCAAAGAACATAGGATTAAAAGGCTTAAAACTACACCTTACACTCCACAATAGAATGAATTTTCTAAAAGGTTAAATAGGACGTTAATGGAAAGAGTGAGAAGTGCGTTGAGCAGTATTGGGCTGGAGAAGAATTTTTTGCCTAAGGCTATGACTACAACATGTTACTTGGCTAATTGTTCACCTAGTGCAGCTCTAGTTGAAAAAACACCTATGGAAGCATGGTCTGGTAAGAATCCCTCTCTAAGACATATTCATGTCTTTGGCTATGAGTAATATGCATATGTGTCGAATGAGAAAATATCTAAGTTAGAAATTTTTTTTGTAAAATGTATCTTCATCAGCTACAAAATTGGTGTGAAAGGATACAAGCTTTGGAATCTTCTTACTGAGAAGGTTGTGTACAACAAAAGTGTAATCATTCAAGAGATGAAACCTTCTACAGTTGATCTGCAATTAGAGAAAGAAATAGAAGAAATTAAGAATGATGTAGTTGAAATTTCTCAAACTCCAGATAAAGAGGAACTAAAAATTCAAAGTGTACTTGAAACCGAGGAGAGATCCAGTAGCTCTGAAAGTTCTGAACAACAAGAATAACCACAACCTTAGCCTCAAATTATGAGTAGGCCTACATGTGAAAAGAAACAAACTGAAAGGTATGCCTTCCTTGTTAGATTCAAGTTGTGTTTATGCTTTGATTACTATCACTGATGAGCCTAGGACTATAAAGGAGGCTATTAATATGTCTGATTCAATTCCTAGTTGGAATCCATGAATGAGGAAATGGCATCAATAAAAATAATGAAACATGGGATTTGGTACCTTTTCCTAAAGGTTGAAAGCATATTGGCTATAAATGGGTATTTAAGAAGAAAATTGGTCTAGATGGTAATGTGGAGAAGTATAAAGATAGGTTGGGTGCAAAATTTTATTCTGAGCTAGAGGGAATTGATTATAGAGAAATATTTTCTCTTACAGATAAGCTAACATCTATCGGATTTATTTTGTGACTTGCATCTACATATGAATTAGAGATTGATCACATGGATGTGAAGACAACCTTTCTTCATGGAGATTTAGAAGAAGATATTTATATGTCCCAACATGAGAAATTTGTTGAAAATGGTAAAGAAAGTCTTCTTTGCATGTTAAAGAAGTCTTTGTATGGTTTACAACAATCACCTAGAATGTGGTACCAAAATTTTTACACTTTTGTGTTGTCATTAGGATTTGTAAGATCAAAATTATATCATTATGTGTATTAAAAAACTGAAAATGATTGTTTGCTTATTATTTCCTTGTATGTGGATGACATGTTATTCTTTGGGAATAGTAAGTGTATGATTTCTGATTTAAAATCTCAGTTTCTGACATAGTTTGAAATGAAAGATTTAGCTATAGAAAGGTATATTTTGGGGATGGAAATCAGAAGGGATAGGGGAATTAGAAGGCTTTGGCTCAGCCATAGCAAGTATATTAATATTGTCCTTAATATATTTAGTATGAAAAATTGCAAGTAGTTAGTTGTTCTACTGTTTTAGGGAATGAAGCTATATGTTGAAGACTATTTGAAATATCCTACTAAGATGGAGGACATGAATAGGGTGCCTTATGGAAGTGTAATTGGTACTTTAATGTACACAATGGCCTATAATAGTTAAGACATTTCCTAAGTAGTAGGAGTACTTAGTCGGTTTATGGATAATCAAGGAAGGCCACATTGGGATGTTGTGAAAAGATTTTTCAGATATTTGAAGGGTACTTCAGAGTATGCTTTATGTTATCATGGAAATCTGGTTGGTTCATAGAGATCTCTTAGCATTAATGGGTATATGGATTTTTATTGGGTAGGGGACACTAACAATAGAAGATCAATTATTGGATACATCTTCATGTTATTAAGTGGTGTAGTTAGTTGGATGAGCAAGCGACAAGCTATAGTTTCTTTTTCTACTAATGAGGTGAAGTACATGGCAACAACACATGCTTATAAATAATCCATATGGGTTAGAAGTTTGCATTCTAATGTTAGTTTTAATGCAATTTAGATTACGATTTATTGTGACAGTCAAAGTGTTATTTGTTTGGTGAAAAATCCCACTTTCCATGGTAGGATGAAGCATATCGATGTTCAATATCATTTCTTTCATGATATGGTGGAGGATGGAAAGGCTAATATTGAAAAATTGGATACTCTAGAGAATGTCACTGATGCATTGACAAATCTTGTCAGCATAGACAAGTACATGTGGTGTTCCACTTCAATGGGCCTTGGGGTCTATGACTTTCAATAACTTCGAGTTTGGAAGAAGCTAGTAAGTCTTCATCAAGTGGGAGCATGTTGGAAAATGTGCCTCAACTTGCTAGTTTGGAACTTCCCTTTGAGCTTGGCATTTCCCCATTAATCGGCCTAAATGTCACACTATCATTGAAATCCAAACCTTTGGAACCTAAGTTGTGGGGCTCTACAAATTTTTAACCTCCTGACTCAATGAAATTGTAGTTCTCTTTGTTGTCAGCATGTCGTTGGTTTTGAGAACTTCATAACCTCTGATAGAGGTTCTGAAGTTTGGTATTTTAGTGACATGGTGACTTTGTATGGGATTGATCAGTAGTGATGACATTGACATCATATTGATAGTGTACGGTGTTCTTGATCAATAGTTATGATAAGTTTGATCCAATAGTTTCTACTAACCGTGAGGCTTGAGCCTTTTGTGATTGATTTCCAAGTGACTCCTGTAGAAGAGAAGGGATTGGTCAGTAGTGGTGACTTGGATGTCACAATGGCAATGGGGACCATGGTGATGTGATTTTATATATATCAATCGATGGTTGTCACTAAAAAAATCCAATGGTGCCTACTAACCCTACACCTTTTGTGGTGGGTCTCGAATGAATCTCGCAGGGTGTGCAGGCTTTGGATGCATTTGGTGGTGGGACCCGACCTACATCAGGTTGTTGATAAATGATTGGTTTTTGAATTTTGAGGTATTAAATTGAAATTTATTGGTAGGTTATGTGAATTTCATTATAAGTTATGAAATTTTGTGTACATGAACTGAAACAATTAGTTTTCTAGAATTAAAGCGGCCATGGCTTGATGTCGAATATATATTGTAAAAAAATGGAATGAGTTGGTTGATCGATAGATATTTTTAGGTTGATTAGTTTTATACATTGTATTCTTACAAGAATTGTAATGGTGTGAGAGAATAAAAATTGTATTCAAAATCTGTGCATGAGAGTGATCAGAGGGAAATATTTTCTACTATGAATTAACACTTAGGAGTGGAGTCTGTAACTCTAAATGTAATTGATTTACTATAATAAAAAGTGGCTTTTCTTGGTGTGTGGATTTTTCACCCATAAGGATTTTCCCACTGAACCACAAATTTCATGTTTTGGTTAAGGAGGGTTCCCTAAGGTTTTCTAGGGTTTTCACCTAGAAGTAAGGGGATTTTCTTTGTGTATATAAACCTTGGGATTCATTCAATATCAGGGTTGGATATGGTTGAAATGCCTATATGAAGTAATTTAAATTTTATAATATAATAAATGGAACTAAATATTGTATACAAGTTAATTAAATTTGCATTGTTTGATAGCACATGATGTTATGCAAAAAAGGATGAAATAGAGACTATACAAGGAAAGATAACATAACTGATCAAAAAAGTGCACCTGGAAACTGATGAGGATTGGAGTGTAGGTTGCAGAAGCCTTTGGAAATCTAGAAAATCTAAATTTTATTCCCGCTGGGACACTTATGCCAAGTTGGACGACCTAGTCCCGATTTTGGTAAACTACTATAGGCTCTATTCTAGCCAACTAGGTACTCAAATCTATGAGAAATTTTTACAAAATCTTGTATTGGGACTAGGTCACCACTATTGGTGACCTAGTCCCTTTTAGCTTTTGAAGAAATCTGAAAGTGGAGTCAGAAGTCTAAAGTCTGCACTTTGCTTCTTCACTGGAATCTGGGTTCAGATCTGCAAAATCACCTGCAAAACAAAGTATTTTTTGGTTTCTAATGCGGGGTTTTCCTTGGTCAAACCCATAGATTTATTTAAACTTTGAAAGAGACAATAAATTTGCATAAACCCTAACCCTAAGTGTGTCTAGAACAAGGAAAAATAAAAGTAAGAACAAACCCTATTCTAATGTGCTAGAATAATATGCATGCAAGAGATTTGAATGATGTAAGACTTCAATGAAAGAAACCCTAAAACTTTAAAAATGAATTTAAATGAAATGTAAATGGGATGCGAACCTTAAATCTGAATATAGAGAGAAAATGGAAAATGAAATCACTTTGAAAACAGGTTTTTAGGTGTGATTTGGTGGCTAGTTGCACCTCCTCAACCTAGATATCCCCATGATCCTCCATAGGAATCCATGATCAATCCTTTGCAATGTGGGATCTTGAGTGTGGAGTGAGATTGAAGATGTGTAAAAAACCTAGTTTGTTGCCCTAAGCTTTAACTTTTTTGTAGAAAGAGAGATGACTCTTCTTGTGGAAGATGTTCAACACTTTGTTCTTGAGGTTTCTTATGAAAGTATGACTAAAGGATACTAAAAATGACCTAAAAACATGTATTTATAAGAAAAAATACCTAATTGTTGGTTATTTTGACCTAAGAGGCTGACACCCATCATGAATTTTTAGCAAGTTGAACATTTTCCTGCTCAAAAATGCAAATAGCCCTAAAAAGGACTAGGTCGCCACCTTGCTGACCTAGTCCCACTAGGGGTTTTTGAGGTGGGATATGTGAATTTTGAGTGATTTATGTGTTGTTTTCTAGGACTTGTATGGTTCCTTAGCTCAAATAGGTCTCAAAGTAAAATATTACAAGTCTTAGGGGCCTATAAATGTTATTTTAGGAGGGTGATTGATGCAAGGGAACCTAAAGTAGGATCAAACTAGGCACAAAATTGTCCTTTTATTCAAAGATGTACAAATTTTTGTGACACATTTAGCCCCCACTTTAGTGCCCATATGAATCTACATGCATATGTAAGCTAAAGGACTCTAAAAAATGCACTTTGTTTTCATAAAAAGATACTCATTCAAATGTGGGAGAATGAAGCCCCTAGTACAATTATCTACAAAACCACAATGTTACAAACCACATCCTACAACATAAACTAGTTAGTAGTCCAAAAATCCTCTTATCTAATTTGTATACATCAAATTCGAGGGTAGATGTATGCCCCCTTGATTCCGCTTTCTTTAGTAAGGTGGAATCAAGGTAGCAATCTAGCCACATAGAATGAGGACACACATATTGGAGGGAATTTCTAGGTACCATGCCACATAGCAAAAGGTGAGTGATGATGTAGGGTATGGAAACACGATTTTGATGTAACAAATGGCATCAAAAATAGAGTTTACTAGCACCCGTATTTTGATATGACTGAAAAGCACACTAATATGTCTAAGATGGTAAAAGTAAAACTGTGCTTACATGTGTGTTGCCAAAAAGTGTAGCCTTTGACACTTTTCACTTATTTGGGCCCTTTCTTATGGATTTTGGACCTAAATAACCTCTTTTCATCATCATTTATAAGCCCCTAGGACCCCTTATTATGCATCCCACAACTTAATTTGATCAAATATCTGATAAATACATCATATAAACCTAATTTCTTTGCTCTTAAACAATTTAGCTGGCAAAAGGGCCCCTGTGGGACTAGGTCGCTCATCTGGGTGAATTAGTCCTATCCAAGTGGACTAGGTCACCCAAGGTGGTGACCTAGTCCCATTGGTGCTATTTTTGTGGTTTAAGAAAAGTTAGGGTTTTAGTTTATTTCTCCTTCATGTTGGCGTTGAGGATAAAATAACAGGTTTTTTTAGGTGGATTGCCTATAAATAATCCTAAAAAACCTAATTCATCATATTACACACTCATTATTCAATATCCTATTCACCACACTTCTCAAGCAAGCTATGTTTTCTACGTACTAAGTCATCAAGACATATTTGGGTATGTGTAGGATCATCATGAAAAAAATAGGCCCTTAACTCATGATGAAAATTTAGAATATCAGAGTTAGGCAACTTGAAATAAAAATTTGAATAATTTATCTATATTATTTCAAAAATATGTAACAATATAATCTATAGAAAATTGAATTTAGTTTCTAAAATACTAGGTTTATTTATAAAAATTTATCTATTTGGTTAAAATTTGAAATTTCAATACAGTAGTACTTAAATTTCAGGGAAAATAAGAAGTAGGTGTCTTTATAACCACCCTAACCATAATAAAATGATAATATTTTTTTATAATATTTTAGATATAAGTAGAAGAATCATGTCTCAATGTGATGCACATTTTTTTGTAATTTGTTTCCAAGTAAATAATTAATTATGAATATTTTATTACAACTTTTAAAAAACATAAATACTCGTATGTCTGACCACCTTAACTTGGTCAAAACTTCATGAAATTCATTTTTTTTTTAATCCTATAGGATGCAAAGCATAGACTGTGATGCATGTTTCAGATTCAAAAAATGTGATACCGTTTGAAAGCTATAGATGTTTTTCAATTAGCCTATCAATCAAGATGTTATTCGTAATTCAAATAGAAAATGAATAATAATTATTTATTAAATTCAAAGTAAAACATAATTTATATTGGTGGAAAGCCAGGAATCTCCTTTAAAAACCCTTTTCATTTCATCAATTTTGGGTAAAAAACTCGTCAGCCACATGGACCATCATATCACTTACCTATCGCCACTTTTTGGCCCATCATGATCCTACATATACCCCTCTCCAAAGTATTCAAGAGATAAATATTTGTTGCAACTCAGGATCTCTCATCATGACAAGGTACTAAGTCCATTTTTCTTACATTTCATTCTTTATTGTATTATTTCTTCATTAGATTTAATTATCTACAAAGGGGTTTGACCAAGGCAAACCCCCAATCCCTAACAATCAACATTTCTTCTTTCTTCTTTGCGTGTGTTCGCAAATTTAGGTATTTTTTAGGTTTGGAAATCATGCAAGGATGGGTTGAGGACTTATTTAGGGCATCTCCTTGACAACTAGGACAAAACATCCACAAAAAGACACCTACATATCAAAAATAATGGTTTTTGATCTGAACACTTAGAGGACCAGAAAGTGTAGATCAAGAACTCTCGTTTCCACCTTAAAATTTTTAGAAAAGGAAAAAGTGACACTCCCACAAGTAATGGTGACCTAGTCCCATTGTGCTTATTTTTTAGAGATATCTGCAGATGGGTTTGTGCAGGATCATCATGGAAAAAATAGGCCCTTAAGTGGAAATAAAAAGATAAAAAATAAGAGTTAGACAACTTGACGTAAAAATTTGAATAAGTTATCTATATTATTTCAAAAAATTGTAAGAATAGAATCTGTAGAAAATTGAATGTAATTTCTAAATTACTAGACCTTTATTTTTTTTTTAAATATCTGTTTGGTGAAAATTTGAACTTTCAATGCATTAGTATTTAAATTTCAAAGTAAAAATAAGAAGTAGGTGTCTGTCTGACCACCCTAACCACAATAAAATGATAATATTTTTTATAAGATTTTATATATAAGTAGAGGACTCATGTCACGATGTGATGCATATTTTTTTATAATTTTTTTCCAAGTAAATAATTAATTATGATTTATTTATTACTTTTAAAAAATATAAAAGCTTGTCTGTCTAACCACATTAACTTGGTCAAAAGTTCATGAAATTCAGTTTTATTTTATTTAATCCTATAGTATCCAAAGCATAGAATGTGACACATGTTTTGGAATCAAAAAATATGATACCATTTGAAAGTTATAGATGTTTTTCAATCAGCCTATCAATCAGGACTTTATTCGTAGTTCTAATAGAAAATGAATAATAATTATTTATTAAATTCAAAGTAAAGCATAATTTATATTGGTGGAAAGTTCAGAATCTCCTCTAAACACCCTTTTTGTTTCATCAATTTTGGGTAAAAAAAGTCATCAGCCACATGGGCCATCATATGGCTTACATATCGTCATCTTTTAGCCCATCATGATCCTGCACATACCCAGATTTGGATACCCATTTGGCTGAAATAGGCCCTAGAGCAGTTTTTTGAAATCACCCCGAAAAAGGACTAGGTCACCCAGCTTGGAACAAGTGTCTCGCCAAACATAAAAATCACATTTTGCAAAATTTCTAGGACATTTATAGTTTTCACCTTAGCCTCTACCAGTTTCTAGGTGCATACTTCCATTTTTAAAATTTTCTATCTTGTTTCATAAGCTTTCATATGTTGTTTAATTTAATGATTTCATATCATTATATGTTTTCTAGCATGTCACATTCTTTATATTTAGTATCAATAAGTCATTTTTATTTCAGTTTATTGCACTTAGACATCATAATTAGATACATTTGCATCCTATTTCAAACCACCATTAACACATTAACCCCAATCCTTTGAATGTAACATTGAAATTTGTCCCATCTTTCTCCTTTTAGGTGAAAAGCCCTAGAAGTGTAAGAAAACATTAAGGTGCCAAAATATTTGTCACATTTTGGTGAACCTAATGTCCACACCCTCTTTTCTAGATTGTATTCCATCCCCATTCTAGGTTTTCATAGCATTGTATTTTTCATTGCATTCTAGGGTTTTAAGTTTTGCATTAGTGAAAGTGCATTTAGGTTGCATTTTTGCATATTAATTCATTCAAAAATTTCTTAAATTTTTCATTTTAATTTTAGGCATGCATTCTACAACCCATAAACCACCCAGATCCATCCAAAAACCCTAAAAATTCTTAAAAAAATCTCCAGGAGGACTAAGTCACCACCTTGGGCAACCTAGTCCCTTTAGGCCTCTGAAACTGCAAGTTATAGGGCTGAAAACCTTGTTTTTAAGATTTTTTTATCCATTTGTATCAGTGGGTTGTCTTTTTGTTACATGTCCATTTAACTTAATCTAGCTCAGTTTGGCTCATTTCATGCATTTCTTAAATTTCATTTTGCATTCACAACATTTTATTTTCAATACAATCAGTAAATTACATTTTTTGAAATATGAAACTTGCATTGCATTCTATGTCTTTACATTACATTTTAAGTTTTCCTAGCTTCTACTACATTTAATTTATTGGAAATAGCATTCATGGCAATTATAATTTTTCAATTTTCCTTTTTTTGCATTAGTTCCTAGTTCATTTAGATCCAATTCATTAAAAAATGAGAACACTTAAACAACATCACAAGAACCCACTCACACCCTTCTTAAGTCCTTTACTATTGATGAGTTGGACATTTTAGATGAATCCCTTGATGACTTCATCTCTCCTCGCTCATCTACTAAATCTTTGCCACAAGAGGTTACAAACATTGATAATCATGATAATCATAATTGTTCTTCTCCTGATATCTCTCCCATTGGTGATGAAGGTATCTTGTGGAAAGGAGACACAATCATTGAATATCATGATGGTCTTTCTTGTGTTCCTCCTCCTCCCTCTTGTGAAGACCTTATAACACATGAAGCTCAAATCCTAGTTACTACCTTACCTAGTCTTCAATCCTCTCCCAACAAATCCCCTATTTGCGATAATGCTTTAATAACTAAGGATATGCCTATATCAATAACTCCAATGATTGAGAGTTATAGCATTATTTCTTTGCTTCCTAATGTTCCTCACATTTGGAAGTGTCTATTTGAACAAAAAATTCCAATCATTCGTAACCATCTAATTCCTACTTATTCTTCTCCCAATGCCTATCCTTTGAGCGATCAAGCTACTCTAATCATGCCATGTGATGAACCTATTGTTTGTCACTTTCCAAACAACTTTCCTCCTAGGATAGATACTGAACCACCAAAAATAGATATGCTAAGAAGGGAAAGAGGATTCCCCTTACTAAGCCCCTACGGTTTTTCACCTAGGAGCATTTAGTGTAGGAATGACGCTCTTTCACCTTGATGATATGGTTATTTTCGGAGGTTGCATTCAAAGGGAGGATGGATTGATTAGGGTTGTTTTGTGTGTGTTGAAGGGTGGCTAAGTGCTAGAAATGAAATGAAACTAAACTAACTATAGAATGTTAACAAAGAAAATGTAAACTAAATGCACCTAAACTAATGTATGCAATCTGAAAGTAAACTAAAAAAATGCAGAGATGGTGCACTTGGTAATGGAGACTTGTAGATGAGAGTTTTTGGAATGTTATGAAATCTACCTTAAATGTGCAAAGGGACACTTACGGCAGAATGGGCAACCTAGTCCTTCTATCGGGGAACTTTGCCGAGTTGGGTTTTGAGGAAAAGGGTACCCAAAAATACAAAAAACCATTTTTAAGGCCTGGTATAGGGACAAGGTCACCAATGATGGTGACTTGGTCCTCCTAGTAATGAGTATTGGAGTTATTAGGATCAGGATTAATCATGATTTGATTAATTTAAGTAGAAATTAGATGATTTGACAATTTTGACTTTGATTTTAGGATTTAAATAAATCAAAGTTGATTATGATAATTTTTCTTTCCGAAATGAAAAAAAATATTAATGATGTTGATATGAGCCGATTAGCTGTTAAATTTGTCTTCATGTCTCATGAAAAACAAATAGTAAAGTGATAAATCTGTCTTCCTGCTTGAAGAACAAATAGTAATGATATCATGATATGTTGCTGATATTGATTTTGATGTTGATGATTCTGATAAATTTTCTTTCATGCTAGATGAAAAACAAATAGTAATGATATATTTTCTTCTGATATGATTCACTTGCTTGATTGACATGATTTTTTGATTTCCTGATTGATGATCTAATTGAATGATGTTTTTATATAATAGGAGGATTTTAAAATCCTCCAGATCAGAGAGAGATTTCCTCGCACTTGGTAGATGATTCCTAGATTATCCCAAGCAGAGATAGGGGTCATTGTGAGATGTGGTTTGGGATCACTTATGAGGATCCCTCAGTATAGGGTCAACAGGGCATTATTGATTGCTTTAGCTGAGAGATGGCACACTGAGCATAAAAATTTTCACTTTCCCACTAGAGAGATCATTGTTACACTAGAGGATGTGAATAGGATTTTGGGAATCCCTATGGTTGGTGAGATTTTGGTTTATGACCACAAGGAGATTGGGGGAATAGATGCTTTGTGGCGCATTTTTCAGGATCCAAGCATTACCGGATATGATGTCCCTTGGAGGGAGATGGTAGAGGGTTATGCCCCACTTCCCTCAGTTTGGTAGGTTTCATTGGTGGCTTTCTATGTCCCAACCCTAGGTCAAAGGGATTGTCCATTGGTTGGGGTCGCATAAGAGAGGACATGATCCTTCATCAGACCAGATACGCATGTGGCTCGTGTATGTTAGCCCATTTATATCATGATCTCCATTAGGTGGTATAAACTGATGGGAAGAGCATTTCTTTTGGGGTGACACTTCTTTAGATATGGGCGTGGTAGAATATCACCATCACCTGCCCATTCATAGGGAGAGACCATCCAGTTGACCAGACATATGTATATTCTTACATAGGTCCACTTGTCCAGCCTAAGTTGGGCAAGTTAGAGTATTGGCAACATCTGTTGGATGACATGGATAGTGTCATCTAGAGACCTTATGTGTATTGTGAGGCATGGGATGATGATGAAATGGAGCTACCATATTGTGGCACAGCGAGATACCAGATTGGTTGTACTCCATTCATCATTGCATGGTTTCTTATTATGGGGGTACTCAGATAGTATGGGAAGGTACAGATGATTTCGTAGGATGTGGCACACTATGCTAGGTGTTGTGCATATTTTGCACACACGCCCCGTCGTAGGTAGGGACCCTCTTTTTTTGCTACCGATGGGATTCTTTGCTCCCATCTCATTTTGTGTGCCCCTCATTTTTCTATCCTAGTTGGTCAACGTGCCCTTCAAAGTCTCATTTTTGGCTGACCATATTTTTCCCCTAAAATAAAAATGGCTAAGTCTTGGGTTTTTCGAGCTTTGCCCCCCCGCTTGCTTGATTCACTTTTTCCTTCATTCTTTGACTTTGGGGATAGATTTCCTATGGATTTTGGATTTTTTTATGGTGCCTAAGTGAACTGACAAGGTTTCATTAAGTTTCAAGAAGTTTTGAAAATTCTAAAATCATATTTTTGCAGCAGCATTCCTGCAACAGCATTTCGGCCTCATGTTTCCGGAACGTATCACCGCACCTCCAAATTAAAAATAGACTTCGACCCAGATGCTAAAATGAGGTCTTATAATCCCCTAACTTTTCAAATTCCAAAATTGCAGCTGGAAAGTACCATCCGGAGTTCCGTGCTCCGTCGGCTATTTCAAAACAGCATTCCTACAGCAACATTCTGGGCTCACATTTCTCGAACATACAAGCGCACCTCCAAATCAAAAACAGACTTCGACCTAGATGCTAAAATGGGGTTTTATCCTCCCTTGACTTTTAAAATTCCAAAATTGCAGCTGGGAAGTACCATTCGGAGTTTCGTGCTCCGTCGGCCGTTTCAAAAGAGCATTCCTACAGCGGCATTCCACCTTCACGTTTTCGGAAGGTACAAGCACACCTCCAAATCAAAAACGGACTTTGACCCAGATGCTAAAATGGGGTCTTCTCCTGCCTGGAACTTTCAAATTCCAAAATTGCAGCCAGGAAGTACTATCCAGAGTTCTGTGCTCTGTCGGCCGTTTCAAAACAACATTCCTACAGCGGCATTTCGGCATCACGTTTCCGGATTGTACAAGCGCACCTCCAAATCAAAAATGGACTTCGACCCAAATCCTAAAATGGGGCCTTATCCTCCCCTGACTTTTCAAATTCCAAAATTCCAACTGGGAAGTACCATCCGGAGTTTTGTGCTCCATCAGCTATTTCAAAACAGCATTCCTACAGCGGCATTCTGGCCTCACGTTTCCGAAATGTACAAGTGCACCTCCAAATCAAAAATAAACCTCGACCCAAATGCTAAAAATGGGGTCTTATCCTCCCTTGACCTTTCAAATTCCAAATTTGCAGCTGGTAAATACCATCCGGAGTTTCGTGCTCCGTCGACCATTTCAAATCAATATTCCTAAAATAGCATTTCAGCCTCTCATTTCCGGTTTCAAGAAGCCTACCATGGGTCCATCAATAGAACCATTTGATCCAATGAGGAATACTAAAATTCCATTTGGAGAAGGTAGCTTTTAGGCAGTTTTAGCTATAGTAAAAGGGAAATTAGCTAGAAGGCAAAATTGCTATAGTGACTGGCCACTACAAGACAAAATAAGGAGAAGACAAAAGATGTATTTTTAAATTGCTAAATATTGTGGGGTAGGTGAAGCCCTAAAGTAATTGAATCTGGGCCACACAATGTAACTCAATCCTAGCCATTCATTTGGGCTTTTGAAAACTATAAATAGGAGTTTTCCCCCCATTTGCAAGTGTTGGAGAGTTGTTGTAAAAACATTCTGCAGCAATAGAAAGTAGCATTGCATGATCTATGGGTGTTACCTTTTGAGTTTGTTCATTATTTGTGCATGGTTCTACCTTCCAAGTTAGTTTTAGTTGTAGTTTCTTGAATGGAAGTGGTAATGGTGATTGTTGTTTCAGTATTTGATGAATTTCAAGCCCATACTTTTGGCACTTGTTGATGACAAGCTGCTATGCAAAGTTAGCCTGGGCTTCTTTATTTGATTACTGCAACCTAGTTCACTTGCATGTTCATGATGTGTGTATGCAAACTTAAAATCTATAGTCTTTAGAAGATTGCACTGGTTTTGTGTAACTGTAGGATCCTCTTGGCCAAACAAAACCCAGTTTAGGGAGTTTGTCTACTATAGCAGCCTCCATGATCAATGTTCATTCATAGTTTAAGATCCAGGAACCTTCTCTCTTCCCTTCCCTTTTTCCTTTTTTTTAGTAAGTAACCTTATGCAAGGTTCATTGCACATTGTAAAGCTAAATCTAATGTTGAAATGGAGTTCAAGACTGCTGTTTGAACCTACAGCAAATGCACAGTAGCTCTCCCATCTTAAAAACTCCATTTGCTGATCCAACTTTCCCACTTTGTAACTCATTTGTAAGTCCACCTTGTGATTCTAGCAAATCACTTAAATCAACTAAGATATTCCAAGCCTCATCATGACCTGACATCCGAGAGACCTTGGGATAGTGTTCTGCAATTTGATTGTGGAAGATTTTCTTTCAAGAGAGGTAATGCACCTACGTATTACCTGTGTTGTAAAGTGCATAAAAACACCATCAACAGAACTGGCTCTAGAAGGAGGGCTGACATGTTAAGGCTACAAAGCTAAAAGTTGGAAATCGATGAGACCACTTTCAAAGAAGAAATCAAAGATAAGGAGATCTCTTTTAATGCTGAAACATAAAATTAGAAAATTTTGAAGGCAAAAAGAAGCTGAGTCGAAATGGAGCAGCATGTGCAAATCAACATCGCTTAGCTACATGCAAATTTAAATAGAAGATTAAAGAGACCATTGCGGCAATTTACATTGGTACATAAGTGTAGGATCCATTGCACTTGCAGGCACAATGAATTGGAGTGTCTAACATTCTTGAGTAGAATTGAAAGAGTCTTGCAAGGAGAGATTCCCTTTTGGGAAATATATCAGCCTTTAGCCCTTGCAGACCCGGAGGAGGAATTGAAAACCATGGCATCCAAAGCATTTGAAGAGCTGATCCAAGAATTTTTGGGCAGCAAAGACGAACCAAGATTGGAGGAGGTGTTGATGTCTACTTGGTGCAGATTTCACAATGCACCACATTCAGAATTTACTTGTCCTTCATGTGCAAGCATCATCACCCAAGTCAAAGGAAATTTGAGCAAGTTGGAGCAGCCAACTGTCAAGGAGAATGAGTCATCCCATGAGGCATAAAATCTACCAACATCTGGAGGACAAAACCTTCAAGTCAAACCAAGAAGTTCCACATAAATAGATGCTGGGACAACAAATGTTGAAGCTAAAAATGAAAAGGAAGAAGCTGATTTCCTTGGGACAGTAGAAAGTTTTGATGAAAGTTCAGCTAGAAGGGAGTTAGAAAGCCTTTCCTCTATCAGCAAAGACCAGTCCTCCACTCCAAAAGAGGAGCCAATGGAAGTTGATGATGAATAAACGAATTCTGCAATAGTGTATGTTGGGGTAGCCAATGAAGATGCTCAAAATCAGCAAGAAGAAGTTGATAGCCTTGGGAAAGAAAAAAATGATGATGAGGGCATAACTGAAAGCAGACTGGAAGACCTCTCCTCCATAAATGATAGTGATCAAGAATATGAAAATGAAAGTTTGGAGGAGTGGGAACAACCACTCGCCACGGCTATCTACCATCAAGCTTCTTTTTCAAGTGATGATGAGGACCTAGTAGTGGAAAGATATGACTAGCTAGTCTCCAGATTAGCAAAGGATTGGTTAGAGCTAAAATGTCAGGTGGATTTGGAGGTATTGCTGCTACCAAATTGGTGCAGGCTCCATGATTCATTCCACTTTGAGTTCACATGCAGACTATGCCAAGAAGCCATGAAGCAAGTTAGAGAACAAGCAAGGCAGTCGAGCACACCACTCCCTGCAGTGGCTTCAAGAATGGAACATGAGGACCAAGAGCCTGAGCCAAGTGACAACTCAGCTGAAGGCAGTCTTCAAGAGGATGTTGGGATAGCAATAGAAGGAGTACAACAATACAATCTCGAGCTTTTGAGTGATCAAGTAGATCAAACTGGAATGTTGTCCACCAGTCATCAAGAATTTTTTCCTCTTGAAGAAAATTTTTGCACCATGAACGATGGGCTTTATGGTGAGTCTTTGGGGGAAAATCACATAATAAATTTTGGCCCCCTTGATGAGGTGCCATCAATTGATGACTTCTTTCCATTGGGAGTTGTGTTGTGGAGGTATGCTCATGTCGAGGAAGAACACATCCCAGAAAATGGTAGTGATGGAGACATACTCCTTGAGCCTCCGAATGGTGATGCCCTAGAGTTTCTGGATTGGGAGAGGGGTTCCTTCTCCATTTACAGTGATAGTGAACAAGGGGAAATGAGTGAACATCATGATGAGTTGCATGAACAACAAAGAGAAAAAGACAAAGGCGAGGGTGTTGAGATAGCTGCCAATAGAGATGAAGCACCCAATCGACTACAAGATGCAACTTGGAGTCCTTCCACCATGATCATTGTTGATCCTCCTTCATATTCAGATGGCTGCAATAGGATAGATTCGTACATGTCATCATCCCATGACATTGAGCATCATGGAGATAGGATCAACACTTGGGAAAGGAGATGGGACAATGTGCCACCTTTTGATGGCAGCAATCAAGTGGATCCCAAGTTTGTGGATGATCAACGAGATGAAGTACTTCTTTTTGAAGAACTGCTAAGGAGGATTGTTGATCCCACACAAGATGTGGAAGAAGTGTTTGCTGCCTCATTCTCCCTACCTTATGCAGACTTGATGCCTGAAGTGTTGATCCTTCCACCGTACCCACCCGAGGTTGCTGATGTAAAGACTAATGATGCGGTGCTCGCTCTCGATTGTCAAATGCTACCACCTCCATGTGATGAAGTCCAGGTTCTATCCTTCCTTTCTCCTATTAATTTTCATAGCTGCACTTATCATTTTGATTATGGGAATGAGAAAAATGAACATGTTTATGGATTAATAATGGATTTAATGAGCCTCCTCAATTGTTGATTCTTCCTAATGTTGGAGTAGAATTTGAATGCTATCATATTGAATTTATGCCCTCTGAATATAAGGATAAATCTGCATGGTTGAGAACTATAACGATTTCCTGTCTTCTGGTGCATGCATTGCAAAATCCAATGGCCATGAGTGTCGACTCGCCTTACCTGAACGTAGTTCTTTGTAAATATCTTTGTACATAACTCATTTTGAGTAGTGTAGGTTTCCTGTAAATACTCTGCTTTCCTGCTTTCCTTAGGTTATTTTGTCTGATGTAGGTTGCTTGCTTTAGAGTAGTTTCTTCATGGTTTTCTTTCATTGTCCCGCTTTGGTTAGTTTTGGTGCTTGCTTTGCTTTTCATTTTATTTTGTTTGCTTTTGTTTTCTCTCGCTTTGCTATTGCCTTGCTCGAGGTCCCTCTACTTTTGGCTAGGCACATCTATAAGCACATCAATCATTCTTATATCCTGGGGTTGTTCTATGTATTTCTTTGTCAAACTCTAATCAAGTTTTTAGAGTGGATGGTGAGGATCTTCTGTTAGTATCAAGTGATCTATATGTTTGATTCAAAATGGATAAGTTGTTGGTTGGTCTGATTCTGAATTATTCTTGAATCTTATATCTCTCACAAATTTTAAGAATCTGACGGTCACTGTAGGCTTTTTATGAAGTCTAGTTAAGTGAAAAATCTAAAATTCTACTCCAACGCCACTGTGATTCTCAGCCCTGAGCACGAGCTTCATTGCTTGTGGGTTGAAATAAAAGAACTGAAAAGAGAAAAAGAAACAAAAGAAAGAAAGCAAAATATTGAAAATCAAAAGAAAAGAAATTCAGCTTTTTAGGGGTATACGAGCAACTCTACTAGGGCTATGGACGCCCGGCTGGCAGTAGAGCAATGTTCGAGAGAATCATAGCGACAACCTCGTCAAGGCTATGGACGCCTAACTGGCAGCGAGGCAATGTACCAGATGCTTTTGAAGTTAGAATAAACTATGTAGCTTAACTTGATGGAGCTTAGGTTCTTGTAGCAACTGAAGGATGGGAATTAACGCAATTGCACACACTTGGATTTTCAGCATACTAAAGGTTGGGTTAACTAGTGGTTTTGATCCTTTGGTTGAGTGTTTGGCTTGTTTTCCCTAGCATGAAGGTTGGAACTAGAGATTCTGGGTTCTTGATTGTAGTTTGTCATCAAAATGCTCTAGAGCATTTCCCCCAACGAGTCGCCATTTGTTGTGCGTATTTTGTACACACACCCCGCCGTAGGCAAGAACCCTCTTTTTTTGCTACCGACGGGCTTCTTTTCTCTCATCTCATTTTGCATGTCCCTCATTTTTCTATCCTAGTTGGTCAACGTGCCCTTCAAAGTCTCATTTTTGGCTGACCATAATTGCCCCTAAAATAAAAATGGCTAAGTCTTGGGTTTTTCGAGCTTTGCCCCCCCCCCACTTGCTCGATTCACTTTTTCCTTCATTCTTTGACTTTGGGGATAGATTTCCTATGGATTTTGGATGTTTTTGTGGTGCCTAAGTGAACTGACAAGGTTTCATTAAGTTTTAGGAAGTTTTGAAAATTCCAAAACTATATTTTTACAGCAACATTCTGGCCTCATGTTTCTGAAACGTATTAGTGCACCTCCAAATCAAAAACAGACTTCGACCCAGATGCTAAAATGAGGTCTTATCCTTCCCTAACTTTTCAAATTCAAAAATTGCAACTAGGAAGTACCATCTAGAGTTCTGTGCTCCATTGGCTATTTTAAAACAGCATTCCTACAACGGCATTCCGGCCTCATGTTTCCCGAACTTACAAATGCAGCTCCAAATCAAAAATGCACTTTGACTCAGATGCTAAAATGGGGTCTTATCCTCCCCTGACTTTTTAAATTCCAAAATTGCAGCTGGGAAGTACCATCCAGAGTTCCAAGTTATGTTGGCCGTTTCAAAAGAGCATTCCTACAGCGGCATTCTAGCCTCACATTTTCGGAATGTACAAGCGCACCTCCAAATCAAAAATGGACTTTGACCCAGATGCTAAAATGGGGTCTTCTCCTCCTTGGAACTTTCAAATTCCAAAACTGCAGCCAGGAAGTACCATCCAGAGTTCCGTGCTCCGTCGGCCATTTCAAAATAGCATTCCTACAGTGGCATTTCGGTATCACGTTTCCAAAATGTACAAGCACACCTCCAAATCAAAAATGGACTTCGACCCAGATCCTAAAATGAGGTCTTATCCTCCCCTAACTTTTCAAATTCCAAAATTCCAGTCAGGAAGTACCATCCGGAGTTCCGTGCTCCATCGGTTGTTTCAAAACAGCATTCCGGCCTCACGTTTCCAGAATGTACAAGTGCACCTCCAAATCAAAAACGAACTTTGACCCAAATGCTAAAATGGGGTCTTATCCTCCCTTTACCTTTCAAATTCCAAATTTGCAGCTGGTAAATGCCATCCGGAGTTCCATGCTCCATCAACCGTTTCAAATCAACATTCCTAAAATAGCATTTCGGCCTCTCATTTCCGGTTTCAAGAAGCCTACCGTGGGTCCATAGATAGAACCATTTGATCCAATGAGGAATACTGAAATTCCATCTAGAGAAGGTAGCTTTCAAGCAGTTTCAGCTACAGTAAAAGGGAAATTAGCTAGAAGGCAAAACTGCTACAGTGACTGGCCACTACAAGACAGAATAGGGAGAAGACAAAAGATGTATTTTTAAATTGCTGAATATTGTGGGGTAGGTGAAGCCCTAAGGTAATTGAATCTAGGCCACACAATGTAACTCAATCCTGGCCATTCATTTGGGCTTTTGAAAACTATAAATAGGGGTCTTCCCCTCATTTGTAAGTGTTGGAGAGTTGTTGTAAAAACATTCTGCAGCAATAGAAAGTAGCATTGCATGATCTATGGGTGCTACCTTTTGAGTTTGTTCATTATGTGTGCATGGTTCTACCTTCCAAGTTAATTTTAGTTGTAGTTTCTTGAATGGAAGTGGTAATGGTGATTGTTGTTTCAGTATTTGATGAATTTCTAGCCCATACTTTTGGCACTTGTTGATGACAAGCTACTGTGCAAAGTTAGCGTGGGCTTCTTTATTTGATTGCTGCAACCTAGTTCACTTGCATGTTCATGATGTGTGTATGCAAACTAAAAATTTGTAGTCCTTAGAAGATTGCATTGGTTTTGTGTAACTGTAGGATCCTCTTGGCCAAGCAAAACCCTATTTAGGGAGTTTGTCTACTATAGCAGCCTCCATGATCATTGTTCATTCATAGTTTCAGATCCAGGAACCTTCTCTCTTCCCTTCCCTTTTTCCTTTTTTTTAGTAAGTAACCTTAGGCAAGGTTCATTGCACATTGTAAAGCTAAATCTGATGTTGAAATGGAGTTCAAGATTGCTATTTGAACTTGCAGCAAATGCATGGCAACTCTCTCATCTTAAAAACTCCATTTGCTGATCCAACTTTCCCACTTTGTAACTCATCCGTAAGTGCACCTTGTGATTCAAGAAAATCACATAAATCAATTGAGATATTCCAAGGCTTGTCATGACCTGACATCCGAGAGACCTTGGGATAGTGTTCTACAATTTTATTGTGGAAGATTGTCTTTCAAGAGAGGTAATGCACCTACGTATTACCTGTGTTGTGAAGTGCATAAAAACACCATAAACTCTAGGCGATGAGAGAAAGTGTCAAAGTGGGTTCCTTTCATCCCTTATGAGGTAGCCAAGGCTGAGTATCTTGGGTTATAGTATGAGGTGAAACTTACCAACTAGCAAAGTTGTCTACTCAAACTTTCTGTAACAACCTGTTCAGAACCAATTAGAACTCACTCAATCACCTCATTGGAAAAATATCAAATCAACTCTTGGAAGGTTCCCACTGGACACAGTAGTTCATTTAGGTACACTAAGCAGGTGTGGAAAATAAATTTTCTTGAACTATCACCGATCAAAAGATATTGATGCTCAAAGTTGGCCACCCTGAAAGGTTTTAGGAAATGCAGATGCAAAACTGAATAAATTGCATTTGGTTTTGATCTTGTACTTTCAAGGGACAAGGTCGCCAATGATGGAAACCTAGTCCTCCTAGTAATTTCAGATGTCTGAAGCTCTGATTCTGTGGGTCCCCACCTGTACTTTCCTTTTATGTAGAAGCCCATCTCCAAATCTCTAGAAAATGACTTGTAACTTGTCCTTTTTCTCCTCCTAGGGTTTGGTGTCTTGAGTTGAATTGAATAGAATGATTGTACCTTTCCCAACACTTTCAGCCATGCCAATTCTAAGTACAACCTGCAAAATACATGCAAAGAGAAAGATAATTTTGGAGTTACGAAATAGGGGTTCTCCTAAGTCAAACCCGTTTGATGTTAACTTAAACCCAAATGAGAAACAATGAAAGGAAAGATGATTGAATGATGAACAATGTAAATACTCACCAAACCTTTACTTTTTGAAGTCTGCAACATGCAAGAACTAGCTCCAATGGAGGTCACTTGAGATTCCTTTGTGCTTTATTGCTTACTTTGGGAGCTTGAGTGCAAGAGTGCTTCTGAAGATGAAAAATGATGTTAGAGGGGGAAAATGAATGTGAAAACCCTTATTTATACAAGATATGCCCTAATTTCCTAAAAATGTCACATGATAGGATAACTCTAGGGTTTTGGAGGTAAATTCCTTTGAGGGTTTTGATTTAATTTTGAATTTTAAGCCAAAAGGGACTAGGTCACCCAAGGTGGCAACCTAGTCCACTTGGAAAAATTCAAGTGGTTGTCGGGAATAAAATGGTGACTAATGATGTTTATTAGTCTTGCCTCCTAAAAAACACTTAATTCAGGCCTAAAATTACATTAAGGGGACTAATTTAACATTGAAAAGGGTTGAATTAGTGATGATAAGCCTCGGAAAGTGTGAAAATACTTTACAACACTTTGGCACAAGGCTTGGAAAGGGGTAAAATGGTGTTATTTAGGTGAACTATGTTGCAAGGGTCTTATAAAAGTGGGAAGATGAGTTACAACACTTCACAACAGCTTATTAAAACAACATTATATTTTTTTTGATTTTCAATCATTCAAGACTAAACCAAGGCAAAACAAGGTCAAAATCCAAGCGTAGAGGCCAAAATGAGTGAAAAAGTGTCAAACGCTACAGTTTTTGGTGAAACAAATACTATGACACAAGAGAATGGCACCTTAGAGGAAACGAATGCAACCATCAAAAATCACATTAATCCAATCTCACCCTCTCCTAATATCTCTCATATTAGTGAAGAAGATATTATATTGTTACAAGATCTAATTGATGAAAATCATGAGAATCTTTTGACACAAGATAATTCAACCATAGATCATTCCCTTACTTGCAATGATGTCAATAATGTAGAACCAAATAATGAATTTCTTGAACATCTTGTTTGTAGTTCTCCTAAATACTCTCCTACTAGGGAAGGTATCATGGCGGAATAAAACAACATGGTTGCACTTCTTTCAAGCAATAATGATATGTCTTCCTTGTGTAATGGTACAAAGATGATTCTAGATTTCCCTTTCCTAGAGATACACCAGCCCAAGCCTGCTAATGTTATGCATACGCAAGTGTCCATTAGATCCCCATTTACTATTGGACCTCCTAAGCATCCTCTAATTTTTTACCCACCTAGAAAAAATGCCTCACATCACCCAATTTACTATGACATTCCTCACATATATGAAAAAGTCTACACCATCAAGGCTACCTTTGTTGAAACTTTGTTTACCTATCGACATAAATAACATTAGTTGTTGCTCCTTGAATTGTAATAGTTGTAGGATAATAACATACTATTACATGTTTCACATCCCTCATGAGGAGAAACATACCATCATCCATTCCAGGCTGACCTTTTCCCTACACTAAGTGGGGGCAAGGGGTTATGTAGCCTTTTCCTCGTATGTCACTTGTTTTTGTCTCTTTCAACTAATCATTAACCTTTCATGAACATATAAAAGAAAGTTTGGGATGTGGACAATGTGTCTTAAGATTGACTCGGAAGTGACATACTACCCCTCTTCATGACGTATCTTACTTTGGAAACATATGACTTGGCATAGGGCTTTCTAAGTTAGCTCTCATTTCTTCCTTCCCTTATCCTTGGCTACTTTAAATAAATTTCTCATAGTGTTGGTGTAGAAACCACTTTAAAGTGGGGGCATACCTAGATGACATCTTTCCATGGTGGGATTTCTCTTTTTCCTGTGATGTGTCATCTTCTTGGTGGTTTCATTGGGTTTGATGCCATGCTAGAGTGTATGATCAAGTGAAGTGGCCTGATGCGAATGAGGCATCCCATCGATAACAATGTAACACCTCGACTTATCCTTGTTGATGGTGTTTTCTGCATGGCAACAACTCAGACAGAATATTATATCATATCTCTCTTTAAAGGTAAATATCAATGGGAAAAGAGATAGCCCCAAGGTCTCTAATGTCAGGTCCTGACAATGCAACACAAAAACTCAGTGATAAATGTGAAAATGTTGGTAATCACAAAGGGACCTCATTACAAGAAAATACTGGACTTTGAATTTATCAGATCTAAACAATGAATTGATACTTGGAAATTTTTATTGAACCCAGATGATAAGAAAAATAGCAAAAGATGAAGGTTTCAGAGATAATTCTAAGACTACTTATAACCCTAAGATTGATAATACCAAAAGATAAAATGCTCAAAATGGACCGATCCCTCATAAACTACTTTCTGTTTAATCCAGATAAATTTGCAATTTCATAGAAATAGTGCAATATTATAAGGTATTTAAATATTTTCAAATCACAAACATTCATTCAAACAATCCTATTGCAACTGAGATGAAAAAATCCTTATAATTGAACTAAGCACAAGTTTAAGTCTAGGCTAACTTTGCAAAGCAGCTAACAATTAGCTAACTACAAAAAGTATGGACTAGAGATTGCTCCAAACATCCCAAACATGAAACCCTAAGCATCACAAAACTATTTAACTATAAATTTATAATAAATTTTAAAGATAGAACAACAAGAACCATGCTGGATGAAGCTCCACAAGAGAGATACCAAATCACAATATCCTTTCTTATATTAAGTCATCCAAAATGGCAACAATTCCAACTTTTTGTTACAACACTTGCTTGAAGATAAACCCTAACTCACTCAAATATGAAATCTCTATTATGTCTGTATGCATATCATGTATCACCTATCTATATCTCAAATGAGGCAACATGCCTATTTTATAGAGAATCCCTAAAAATAGGTCGGCTCAAAATAAGATTTTACAATAAAAATAGGTTATACAAGAGGTCGGCCTCAAAAGATATTCAAATACAATATGAAATGTGCAATTTGCACCAATTTCATCCAAGTCATCCTAGGTATCAAAGGGTTAGCCCAATGCATGTGAGTAATGGGAAGCACAAATTTCAATGTAGCCCTATATAACTACTTCCCATCCTTGTCCTTAGCTCAATCTTCTTCACCATGCACAGCCAACAATACTCTGTCCAACTTAGCAATAGGTGGTACAGGAAAAATACTAACTCTTCTTTCAAGAGAATTAATGTCATCCCTTGCCTGCCTTACTATACCATCCCAATCATCCCTATTAGTTAAGTATCTGTCAATAACTATAATATAGGTTGCAACATCATCTAGCTGGTGTTCAGTGACTGGGCCTTCATTAACTGGAGAATAAACATCTCTCCACCATTTCCTAAGTTGCTCCAAATTGAGATGTTTTGAAGAAAACTTCTTCCTTGCTATCATAATTTCAAAGAATGAGATACACTTATCATGAATACCAGTCAAAGTGTCCTCAATCTTCCTTCCTCATTTTTGAATCTTATTCAAGGCCTTCTACCTCATTTGTAAGATTTTGAACCATTCCCAAGGATCAGAAACCCTTGGGAAAGGAAGAATCCCACTCTTTACCAGCTTATCTTCAGTAAACTCCATGATTGTTCTAGTTTTCTGCAATAGAAGATCAACATCCTCCTTGTCCTGAGCTAGCACATTATTCAACTAGTTCACTAACCTCATGGCATATCCTGTAGTCAACAAGATATCCTTGATGGAAATATCTCCTTTGGTTTGAACACCCTACAACAAAGCAACTGTGGCATGTGTAGTGCCCTTCATATTCTCAAGCTCAGAGATTGTTTCTTGAGGCAAGAAACCTACAGCAAAGGAGAAGGAGCTAATAGACTGCAAGGGTTTCATCAACTCCTAAAAATATTTATTCAGTTTCTCATTCTCCTTCTCCAACTCATGTATTGTTTTTACCTCCTTCTTCAACCTACCCACAATTATAGCACTGGAGCCTCCATACTCCTCAATATCTTGTTCCACAGAAGCATGCCCTAAGTCAATAGTCTACACATGATAATCTTTGGAAGTCACATTATCTCCATCTTTATCCAGAGCAGGGGTAGCAATGTGGGCCACTCTATTACCTAACCCATCTCTCTCAATCCTACACACAACCTAGCCTTCTTCTTAGTTTTTCCTTTACCAATATTGGCCATTAGGTCTTCCCAATTAGGAGGAGTGTCCTCTATTATTACCAATTTACTCTTCAATTCTTGATCCAACCAACTCAGAATAGTAGACTCGGTCATAACTATATCTTGCTTATCCTACTCCTATCGGTCACTAGGGGCATCCTTCTCAACACTTGGCACACTAGGGATATCCTTGGTTGGATCCCCCTTGTTTAACCACTTCTCCTCTACAATAGCCTATGTTGGTGAAGGGTTTTTAGATGGTATCTCATCTTGTTGAGGAGATTTGTTCAATTTCTCTTCTGCAGGTGAATCTGCATATGTTACTAGGGGAGACTGGAGCACCTTGTTAATTTCTACCTCTACACTATAGAGGTCCCCTTCCTAAAATTCCTCCTCACCCAATTCCTTAGGATCTTCATCCTTCCTTGGTTCTTCTTGTACACTGCTAGTATCCTAAGGAAGGGAAATGCTTTCTTGTTCAACAATGGGAGCAGTCACTGTCACATCCTCCTTCATTGCAGCATCCTTTGGGGAAGGATTCCTTGACCTCCTCATATACACTTGTGTTCTTTCCCCTGAACTCTCTACCTCTACCATAGGTGGCTCAACCTCCTTATCAATTTTAGGAGCCTCTTCCTGCTTTTGTGATAATCTCACAAGCTTTCTTCTCTTTGTTAATGGAGGAGTAACATCTACCTCTTCCTTCTCTTCTTTATCCTTTTTAGCTTCTCTCCTTGATACATGCCTCCTCTTCTTGGCAATAGGTTTCCTCTATTTACCTAACTCTACCACCTTCTCAATTTGAACATCTCTAACCTGAACCTTGAAGGGGGAATCTACATTTTCCTTACCCTTAGGATCTTGATCATGTGATTTCTCAAAAGAAGAATGAGACTTCAAGTCTCCCATCAACTCGTAAGTACATTGGACACCCTCACTCTCCAATTCCAACATTTTGTGCTTCAGCCACATTTTGGTGTACTTGATCACAAGAGTCATGATTTGGTCCAATTCTACTTTTTTTTCTTCTAACCAGTCAATCTCTGCAATTGATTTATCTTTCACCACCTCGAAGATATGACCCTGAATTAAATTTCCATCCTCTTCCACCTGGTCAGGGATGGCCTTCACATTGTATAACCTCACCAAGTCCACTAGCAACTTGGAGAATTTCTTCTTCCTAATTTCAAATTCATCACCAAGGTTAACCCAATAATCTTGAATATTAGCCTTATTATTGTACTCCCTACTGGCCTTCTTTTGTGCCTCACTAGTGATGTCAAACCTTTCTCTCTTGGAATGGAAAGAGAGACCAAAAGAACTCGTCTCCTCCTTTGAAGCATGAGTAAACTAGATAGAAGGGCATACCTCATTCATTCCTATCTTCAAGGGAAAATCATTCCCAAACCCTGTTTTATGCTTGTCTCCCTTTATAATTATGTCAAAGTCACAAATCTACCTAGTAACCTCCAACAATATAATATGATCAGTGGGGTACCTCAGGAGTCTGTAGGGAGCCCTTTGACAACCATCAATCCTAATATTGGAGAAATTAGGGAACTGGATGAACCATCCCCCATACCTCCTTATTAACTCATTAGCCTTGTCAGAAATCCTCACATGTTTTGCACCTGGGAGCAATCCAGTAATATACATTGTGAAAGCATCGTTTTCTCTTTCGTAGATTCCTCCCATTAGGTACAGCTGTGGATATACCTCATATATTGAATCTTGTCCAAATGCACCCCTAGTGCTTAACCCCTTGTATGGGTGAAATCTTGCTAATGCATAAACTAGGTAGGAATTCATGGTGAAAGTCTTGGTTTGTAAGACATTGCACATCGATTCATGAATTAATGCACTTATGGCACCTGGCCAGTGGTAGTCTATTCCATGTTCCATCTGAGCAATGACATTAAACATCTAGCTCTCAAACACCCCTGCACTCTTCAATCCTACTAGCTTGCTCAAAAGAGTGATAACATTGTAATACTCCATTTTGAACTTGAGCCCGAATAGCTGCTTCAGAAATTTGGAGAAATGAGACTTGGGCTTCTCCAACCAAGAGTTGATCACCTACTCGAACTTAACTACATTCTCCTCATAGTACTTCCTAGCACCATCCATATCAAAAGTCACCACATGTGACCTGTTAGGCATATCGAAAGTCCTAGCAATGGACACAAGATCAAAGCTTGCCACAATCCTTCCCTGGGGACCAATTATCCTTTGTGTCCCTTTATCATAGCTCTTGGCACACTCAATCACCAACTCATAGCACTACACCGTGGAAGGAAAACCTGCTACATGTGTGAATCCGGATTCCAAATTTCTCCTAGCCAGCAAAGGAAGACTCTGTGCTACCATCTCCATTTTAAACTCCTCATAATCCCACATACCCACATTGGTATCAGTGATCCCTAACCAAATAGAAGTTAGCTTGCTCTCAGGAATATTTCTTTTTATGTCCAATTTTACCTTCTCTACATCAAAGATAGCAGAAGTCTTTGTGCTTGGATCCATTGCCTTTCCCTTTCCATGCCCAACAACATCTTATCCTGATCCTGCTTGCAAACAAATAAAGACGACCAACATGAGATCCAAAAGAAACAACAAGTGTCATAGAACCATATCACCAAAGTCTAGGATTTAGCCCCTCTCGTGGAATCTGGACTAGAGAGGAGTTCCAGGGAAATCCAGACCAGGCGAAATCCAATGAAATAAACATATAACCCCCCTAATATCATTTGATCCATCAATTCAATAGAGGAGTAACCTTAGAGATACATAGCATAAGTTCATCTGATCATTTAAATACATCATCAATAAACAAATTCCTCATAATCATTATATTCTTCCTTTCCACAATATCCTAGAAGAATCTACCAAAGACAGAAATCCCCGAAAACAACAATAGTTCCAATCGATCCGGGAAAACGAAGAAGGCATGGAACATCCGAGAAAATCCGGAGGAAGCGGATTTTAGAGAGAATAAGATAAATTACCATCAAAGCATGAATCCGGTGGAGTGACCAATCATAGACACCGGGAAAATCCCAAGGAAGTGGATTTTTGCGAGACAGACAAAAGTCCACTTTTAAGTTGCAAAAGAGAAGGAATGGGAAAAGTTGGGGAAATCCGGAGGAAACGAAATTCCGTGAAGATGCCAAAAACCTGAACTTACCCACATTTCACTCGCCCTTACCAAAACGGATCGAATGAGCATAGACTTTGGACCTGCACCTTGACAACAACTTGACCTAGACCTCTAATAGATCAATCATGAATTTAAAACTCACCTCTCAACAAATTGAGAGGGATTGGTTATGCCCTAGGTCGAGAACCCTAAAAACCTCTGCCATGGGAGCATGGAAAAACTAGGCATGACTTATTTACAAACAAAGATAGGGAGCTTGGGATAAATGTAAACAAGCGCCGAATAGAGTAGTGAAATACCAGACCAGAATAAATATTTAGTGATCAACCAGGTGGACTAGTAAAACAATGAAAACCCCAAATGCCAAGACATGGCATGTACACACAAGGAAATAACGAAGCAATGAATGACATGGAAGCATATAAAGAAAATTAATTCAAGACCAACAGAGGAAGGGATCATATATACATACCATGAGAGTAGAAATAACTGAAACTAGTGATGCCAACAAGCAACCCACAAACACGAGCAAGATACGAGCAATGCTCATGAAATTCAAATGCAGCACTCAAAATAGCTCTGAAATGCACGATCTAGCAAAAAACCTCAAGCTCCAGCATTCCAAACTCAAATGAAAAGTAAATAAAGAAACTCAAAGTGGCCAATCACTTCCCAAAATTTAATATATCATTTCCCCAAAAGGGTTGCGCAATCATCATTAATGTGATCGATAACACAGACAAGACCAAAACTTGGAAATCTGACAAAGCAACAGAGTTCACAGAAATTCAGACATGACGGATTCCCCTGGATTTGGGTCAAAAAAAAACAACCTCCGGACTTCGATAGAAAACCGAAAAAATCCAGCCAGGGTGGATTTTCCTGAAAACGGTGGAAAGTTCAAAATACACTTAGATCTTAAGGTTTTCAATAAAATTCACAAATGATCCACTCCAACTGGCAAGATGAACATCAAACCATGGGCCCAAGCAAGAAAAATTCCAAAATAGAAAGGCCAAGACACCAAAAAGTGAATAAATGAGGGTCCCTACTTTAGTGGGGCGTGTGTGCAAAAACTACACAACAGTCTTCTCTTGGATACATTAGGCATAATGCTCCCTAAGAAGAAGACCTCACATGAACAAAGCAAAATACCCTTCAACAAAATCTTTACATTCAAATTCAAAACCATTTACAAAAGTATTACATTGTGGTTCCTTATCAAAGTTATCAAGTGAGGTAACCTTGGTATGGTTAGTATAATGGGAAGCTGACACACTAGCATGACTTTCTCATTATACGGTGGGAAGATGACACACTGGCATGACTTTCTCACTAAACCACTTCTTTGGGACAACTCATCCCACGGATGACCTGATGTTTTGTGGCCCCAGAGTGAGCGCATCTTTTTCACCTCATTCTTCCTTTCATTCTAGTTCTTGTCATTACATGATCATGTATCTCATCTTGTTGCAAATCATTCACCCTTGAATGTATCTATTGCATTGATGTCTTTTTGGCTTAGAATCCCGAATCCTGGGGTCTTGACCACCTCCTTCATCTTTATCATTCTTCTTTTTCACCGTCCACCTTGACATCAATTGGCTACTTTAGTGTGAGTTTGAAGCAAGTTCATCCTCACAATAAAGTGGGGGCTAAATGTGTTGCCAAAAAGTGTAGCCTTTGCACTTTTCATTCATTTGGGCCCTTTCTTATTGATTTTGGACCTAAATAACCCCTATTCATCATCATTTATAGGCCCCTATGACCCCTTATTTTGTATTCCAAGGCATATTTTGATCAAATTTTGATAAAATCATCATATAAACCTAATTTCTTTGCTCTCAGATAATCCAGATGGAAAAAGGGCCCCTATGGGACTAGGTCACCCATATAGGCAAATTAGTCCTATCTAGGTGGACTAGGCTGCCCAAGGTGGTGACCTAGTCCTATTGGATCTATTTTTGGGGTTTTGAGTAGGAAAAGTAAGGGTTTTAGTTTATTTCTCCTTCATATCGGCCTTGAGGATCAAATAATAGATTGTTTTAGGTGGATTTCCTATAAATATGCCCAAAAACCCTAATTTATCATATTACACACTGATTGTTCAATCTCCCATTCACCACTCTTCTCAAGAAAGCTAAGGTTTTTGCATATTAAGTCATCAAGACATCTCTCCAAAGAATTCAAGGGTTGAATCTTTGATACAACTAAAGATCTCTCATTATGAAAAGTTACTAACTTCATTTGTCTTACATTTCATGCTTTATTGGCTTATTTCTTCATTATATTTAATCATCTACAAAGGGGTTTGACCAAGGTAAACCCCCAATCCCTAACAATCAACGTTTCTTCTTTCTTCTTTATGTGTGTTTGCAAATTTAGGTATTTTGCATGTTTGGAATCATTCAATGATTGATTGAAGACATATTTATGGAATCTCCTTGAAAAATAGGGGAAAATATCCACAAAAAGATACCTATAGATCAAAAATAAAGGTTTTTGGTCGAAACACTTAGAGGAACAGAAAGTGTAGATCAAGAACTCTCATTTCCACCTTTTGAATTTTAGAAAATGAAAAAGAGACACTACCACAAGTTGTGGTGACCTAGTCCCATTGTTCTTATTTTTTTTATATTTCTATGGATATGAATACCCATTTGGCTGGAACAGGCCCCAAAGCAGTTTTCTGAAATCACCCTGAAAAAGGTCTAGGTTGCCCAACTTGGCACAAGAGTGCCGCCAGACATAAAAATCCAATTTTGCAGAATTTATGGGACATCTACAGTATTCACTCTAGCCTTTTCCATTTTCCAAGTGGGTAAGTGCACCAATCTGTGACACAATTTTGGCTCTTAAGATGCCAGTTTTTTTTTTCTGAAATCAGGAAAATCTGATTTGCACGAGAAAATGAAGATAGTTATGCTCAAAATTTCAAGATTTAGAAAAAGAAGAAGTTGAAGTGCTCTGAGTCTAGTTTCTAACCTATTAATGGTTTTTGAAATTAATCAAGATTAAGGGTGTCAAAGTAGTAGGTCCTATTTTTATCAAAAAAAATAGCATAGCGCTTGAGGGCTACCCCCTTTTTGGTTAACATTTTTTTAGAATTTAAAAAATCCCAACAGTGAGAAATTAGCTAATACCATGTAGTTTATCCTCCTTCTTTCAGATACTTTTTTGAATGAATACATAATATTTTATGAATTTTCAAAGTGGACACATCCTAAAAAGTTGAGATTTGAGTGTGCTCCCCGCCAAATTTTTTGCAAACTAATCGTAAATTGATTTTTTTTTTTTTTCATCATGTGTAGAATGGAGTCTAGTTTCAAAAAATGTAATTTTTTTCACATTCCGATGTGTTGGGTCTCAAAAACATTGGTTTAAACCATGAGAGGTTGCCAAGCTCTCACAACACTTTTGGCCAACTAACAAGGACAATTGATGCAATTGTTCCTTCTACTCTTCAGGCTCTATTAGACCTAGGCAGGTGTACCTATATGAGTGACACTGATCTTGAATTTTACTTTTCCTACTTGATCTAACTATCCACAAATGGCAATTTGATAGTGGAAAGAATATGATCCTAACTTGGTATGTGTTGCATGAAAATATGAATTAATATGTTTAATTTAGAGATGTCAGATGAAATGGAAGAACTGATGTAATCTAAATAAGGGAGACCAGTGCCTTGTTGGGTAGAACGGAGTCAAATGAAAGCTTTTAAATGAATGGTTTCTATCTGGCAGGG
Organism: Sequoiadendron giganteum; assembly: GCA_007115665.2. NCBI lineage: Eukaryota > Viridiplantae > Streptophyta > Pinopsida > Cupressales > Cupressaceae > Sequoiadendron > Sequoiadendron giganteum. Next base: position 73,956,721 of record CM021105.1, read on the forward strand.
ATTTTAATTATTTGGCATATGATCTAATTATTTGGTGTATGATATTTAGTCTATAACTTGTATAAACATGCAAGGATGTAATTATCAACCTCTTCTTAATGATCCAAATGATAATTCCTAGATTACTGTTAATGATTTGAAGGAGTTACTCTTTGCTTGAAAGACCCAACCAATCACATCACACAAATACAGCAAATGTGTATTGATAAACTGAGAATATACTTGATATGTCAATTTAAATAATAAAGAAACATCAACCTTGGAGACAACTTGATAATATTTCAAATTTATTTCAGCAAATAACTGATACCAGAATAGTGCCACAACATCAAATTTTATTCATCTGATCCTTCAAAATTTACACATGCATCATAGTCTCCTTGAATGTCATTCCTAAAAATATTTACAGCAATGTTCCCTTTTCTTTTTTTCTTTTTTTTTTATTTCAGATTTTACAAGTATTTATACATTTTTTAGATCAAAGGTCATGACCTTTCATTTTCTGGTTTATGGTCGTTTACATTTTACAATCGAAAATTAAAATATTTAATTAATTGCCTTGTCGGCAAATTAATTATTTCAAACTATAGTCAGGCCTTTAATTTTCACTTTATATTTTTACTCTTCAATTCCCATGGCTCTTAATATCTTTACCACTATACCATGGTCATGCTATTCGTACCCTGCGGTATGGTGGTAAATTGACTTTTCAATGGTCTTTATAGTCATTGTCAATCACCATTATCGTTATCTTCATATTTACCGTGCTACCGCAGCCTTTGACTCTCTTACCCGCGGTATCGCGGTATTTGACTATCGTTCACTTTTCCATTCAACTCAACTCACCGTGACGGCTGTCCCTATGTCCACTGCACTACCACGGTCACTGGCTTGACTGCCAGCAGTACTGCGGTAGCCACTAGCTACTATCTTCGTCGCTAACTGTTATCCTCTCATCTTTCGCTAACTGTTGACCGTTGACAGTCCACCGCACTACCACGGTCTCCTCACTGACTGTGCATGGTATAGCGGTAACCGCTAACCGCTAACTGCTGACTACTACCATGGCCACCGCGGTGTATGATTTAATCTTCTGTGGTACTGCAGTATATACCTTTGTCGTTACCCTTGCCGTCTATTAACCGCTACCATGGCCACCACGGTCTATGCTTAGACCATGTGCGGTAGCGTGGTAAGCCTTGTTGCCTGTTCTTTAACTACCACCACCATACTGCAAGCCCCTTTGTGGGAGGCCGTGGTAACACGGTAAATGCCATAAAAGGTGATTTTTGAAGAAGCGGTAAGGGAACTAAATAAATATAGATGGAAAGGATGATTTCTAATGGAGGGATAGTAAAATATAGGTATAAATGAATTAAATTCCTTAGGGTAATGATGGATTTTTATGGAAAATGAGAGGATAATCCTAGGAATTCTAGTGGAAATTTTCAGTTCTATCAGTAGCTCTGTCAGGGGATGAATGATTGTGAGATCATTGCAAGGATCCAAAATTCTTTGGTAGAGCAGACCGAGCATTATGATGAGAGAAAGTGGAGATGAACATGACCCTAAACTACTGTACATAGAAAAAGATCAAATAAGGAATTTGTAGGACTGTCCATGTATTGGCAATTTCCTACATCCTTTTCTTCCTATACTACTATGCATGGAAGATTTATGAGAAGTTTTCTTCAAAATTTGTCCATGCACTAGTAACCCTTGATCCTTTGTGAATCTTAAGAAAAAAAATTCTTCAGAAATTGTCGATGTACAGGCAATTCTTGCTCTTCACCACTCATATTTTGTAAATAATATGAATCCTCTCCCTGCTTGCCAATAATAACAAAAGGTCCTAACCACAGTGCATCAAATTTTCCATGTTTTACCTTCTCTTGGCATCTAGCATTCCACATCAGTACTAGATCATCCTTTTCAAATTTCCTATTTCTTATCCTTTTGTCAAACAAATATTTCATTTGTGCTTGCAACTTCATGTTCTGGTTTTGAGTTGTTCTTCTTACTTCATCAAGTTCTACAAGTTGTTCTATTCTCTCCTCCATTGGTTCAGGAACATCTATATCTTCTTGAAGGATAAATTTGTAAACTGGTAGTAAATTTTGCAAAGGCATCCTAGCTTGTGTCCCATAGACTAATTCATATGGGGATTTCCCAACTGCCTTTTTGATAGTAATTTTGTCTACCCATACAACCAATCTTAACTTTGAATCCCAAGATCTTTTGTTCTTACCGAGCATCCTTTTTATGATTTTAAAAGACTCTTGTTACTAGATTCTGCCTGACCATTAGCTTGTGGATGATATGAGGCAGAATAAGAAATATTGATACCATATGTCTTACAAAACTCTCTGAACTCATCTGACCTGAAACACATGCCATTATCTGTAAACACTCTTAATGGTGTACCGAATCTAGTGACAATGTTATCCATTAGAAAGTTGATCACAACTTTACTTGTTGCTTGCTTGGTTGGGATTGCCTCTACCCATTTGGTGAAGTAGTCAGTGGCCACTAGTATCCTTCTATGTCCTCCACTTGACTTCTCCTGTATTTCTCCAATGAAGTCAATTCCCCACTGGTGAAAAGGGGCTTCAACCTGCATAGGTCTTAGTGGTAGAGCTCCCTCATACTTCATTTTCCCTGTGAACTTTTGGCATGCCTCACACTTCCTTACATATGAAAATGAATCATTAAAAACTTTTGGCCAATAATAACCTACCTTGAGGATTTTATGTGCAGTTGTCTTTGCTGAATAGTGTCCTCCACAGACCCCTTCATGCATTTCTTTTAGAACATGATTAGCCCGTGATTCATCTAAACATAACAACAACATTTCATCCTTGTTTTTCCAGAACAGATCTCCTTCTATGAATACATACTTTGAAGCCTTAAGTTTTAAAGTTCTTTTTGGGTTATCACTGAGTCCCTCTGGGCATTTTGTGTTCCTAAGATAATGCATGATGTCTGTGTACCAGGGTGTATGCTCAATGCTTTCCACAACATTCCTTTCTTTGTGTACATTGCAGATCTGATTTGCCTCAATGTTTGTTTCTGCCATCAATTTGGCCAATCCCTGGCCCCTTATCAATTTAGTGATCTGTATTTCCATATCAAATTCCTGAATTTTGTTAATCCACTTACACCTTTTTCCTATCACTTTTGATTGTGTCAATATGTCTTTGACTGCTGCATGAGGAACATATGCAATTACTTTGGCTCCAACAAGATAAGGCCTGAAAGTTTTTGTGGCTTTTACCAGTGCAAAGGCTTGTTTTTCCATTATGTCATACTTCAATTCTGCTCCCTGTAAATATTTACTAAAGAAAGATATCGGTTGCTCATGACCATCCTCATTTTTCTGTAACATGACAGTAGCTATTGTATGTAGGGAAGCAAATGAAAATATCTGAAAAGGCTTTGTGAAATCAGGAGACTTGAGGACAGGGGCTTCCTTAATGGCCTTTTTTATGGAAACAAAGGCTTCTAATGCTTTTGGGGTCCATTCAATTTTTTGTCCCTTTTTTAACATTTTTGATATGGGTTTGACAATCTCAGCAAAGTTGGATACAAATCTCTTAACAAAATTAATCTGCCCAAAGAATGACTGGATGGCTTTCACATTTTTAGGGATAGGGATTTTATCTATAGCCTCAACTCTCTCAGGATCTATCCTAACTCCCTCTTTTGATACAATGTGCCCTAGGAGTTTCCCTTCTATAACAAAAAAATGACACTTCTTAGGGTTCAAACTAATGACATATTCTAAAGCCTTAATGAATATTTTTTCAAGGTGTCCTATATGATCTTCAGCTCTTTTTGAGTAAGTTGTGAGGTCATCTTGATACACAACCATTATAGCATTGATCAAATCAGCAAATGCTAAATCCATAGCCCTTTGGAATGTTGCTCCTACATTGGTGAGACCAAAATGCATTCTTACATACACATGTGTTCCCCATGGGGTTGTGAAGGTTGTCTTATACTTCTCACATTCTTTGACCTTGACCTGGTTATAACCAGAGAATCCATCCATCATAGACAACAATTCACACCCAGTTACTTTATGCAAAATAGCTTCCATGTTAGGCAGTGGGTAGTTATCTTTAAGAGATGCTACATTTAAATTTCTGAAATCTACACATAGTCTTATATCTCCATTCTTCTTCCTAACAGGAACAAGGTTTGATACCCATGTTGAGTGTCTCACAGGTTTGATAATACCTCCATCTCTAAGCTTGGTCAATTCTTCCTGCATTTTTGGTTCTAGAGTGGGGTTAATGGGTCTTTGTTTCTGTCTAAATGGCTTTGCATCTGCTTTCAGTGGAATTTCATGTTGAAATAGATCCTCTCTGTATGCCTTGAGGTCTTCATAAGACCATGCGAACACATGTTTATATTTTCTCAGCAACAAAATCAACATTCTTCGGATAGTAGGGCTTATCTTTTTCCCAATGTATACCTTTCTTGGTGATAGTTCAGTTCCCAAGTTTATTTCTTCAATATCTTCCCCTCTGACTGGGGTTTGTTTCATAAGGGATCGATCACTTCCATCATATGCTCTTTCCAAGGCTACCAATCCTTTGGGAAGTTTATTAGTTTTGAGTTGCAGGACCTTCTTTCCTAACACTGTCTCTTCTCCATTTTCTTCTTCTACAAAGGCGTTGAAATCAATTTCTTGAGCCTCATACTGGTCTATACATTGAAGGAATTTCAAAAGGTCAGTATCATCATTGAAAACCTACCAACTATATATGTTGTCTGGTACTGCAGGTCTTGTTTTGAATTCTACTTGGGAAATTCCTGCCAGTGTGATGTCATTTTGTTTTAGTGCTACATTGGCCAAAAAATCTGCCATTATGTTCTTTGATTTGTCTGCCCAATCAATGGAGAAAGCATCAAATAGTTCAATTGTATCCCATATAGAATTTTTGTATTGTTTCAATCTTTTATTTTTTGCCACATACTTTGATCTAATTTGAGATACAACCAGTTCTGAATCTCCAAAAACTGTTAAGTTTTTAATTTTGTGTTTAACAGCTAAATTTAGACCAGTCAGCAAAGCTTCATATTCTGCTATATTGTTTGTACATTCAAATGCTAACATAAATGAATATTTATAAGTCGAAACATCAGGAGATATAAAAACTATACCAGCTCCATTACCCTCTTGGCTGCAAGCTCCATCAAAATACATTCTCCATACTCCTTGTTGATTTTCAGAGATGTTTTGGTCAATTGGGTTTTTTCTTTCCAACTCAGGCTGAGATAGTTCCACTCTAAAACTTCCCAAATCAACATCACATAAGCAATTTAGTGGCTCTTGAGGAGCATATTCAACAATTTCATTCATTCTAGGTTCTCTATACAATTTTACTTTTTCTCCATTCACTGGTATGGTGGCATATGATAAGTCAAATTGTACATTGCCTCCTACTGTAGCAGTCCAATGTCTTGATAGAAGCATTCCAAATTATGGAGGTGTGTCAATCACAGTTATGTCAATAGTGTAAGTAGCTTGTGGGTAAGCTACTAATCTTACATCTACATTTTTCATTATTCCCACAACTAGGATAGGTTTGTTATCCATAGCATAACATTTACCTCCTTCCACATCTACTCATAAACCAAGTTGTTTCATTACACCTACTGGCATGGTATTCATGGAGGCACCTGAGTCTATCATACAGTTTCTTACTAGCTTGCCACTTATGAGCAAAGTAGTGAAGAATGGGTCGATCTGCAGTGTGTTCATTAGGTAGGCCTCTGGGATTTTTACCTCTTCCCTTTTATTACTCATTTCAGAGACCTCTTTATTCCTAGGGCTTACATTTTGACTTCCATTAGAAATAAGTTGTATGGTACTTTCCCTATATTCCTTGATTTTCATCATTTCAATTAAGGGCACAGATATTTTTAATTGAGATAATGCTTGCATAAAATCAAAAGATGTACCTTCAACTTTGATTGCCCTTTTAGATTCAGTGCATTCTCCTTTGTTCTCTTTTTTCTCCAGCCTTGATGTCTGATTTGGCTTTTGTTTTTCCATGGGAGGTTTCTTGCTTTCTTCCTTAGGAGACCCCTTTTGTTCTCTAGTGTCTGATTGCTTATTATCAGTCCATTTTGATGTCTCATCTGATGTATTTTTATTTTTTATGAATATCCCCCTTGGGATACCTTCATTTTTATTTACTATTATGTTTCTCAAATGATATTCCTCTATTGTTGTAATCGTCAACCTTTTAATCTCCTCTTCACTTGGTCTTCTTATATTGTATTTATTATTCTATCTTGATGCAACAAGGGAGTTTTGCTCACTTTCATCTTCCTCATGGTCTGAGACAACATGCTGCTCTGCCATGTGAACATTGTATTTTTGGTGGTCTACATTGTATTCATATCCCTCCTCCTCTGATGATGCATATTCCTGTTCCAAAGGGTTAAGAATGTGGGATGTTAAATATACATTCTGGTCTTCACCACCACCATTTTCTAGTATATCTTCCTCTGATACTGAATGAGTTGCTACATAATGTTCTAAGGAATGTGATGCATAATAGACTAGACACCATAGACTCTTATCTACCATATATGCTCCTTTTCTTTTCAGTGGATCTGGTGTTTCCTTATTCTTTGGCCTATCACCTATCGGCTTCCACTCCTTCCAATTGGTATTATAAGGCATATCATGCAACCTCAATCTCTCATTTCTATATGTGTTCTCTTTCCTATTTGAGGGGACATATTGGGGAACTTTAGGGTTTTCCCTTTTAGAAAACATTCTTGTAGCTTTTTTGTTATTTTCTATAGTCAAAGCTATCTTTTGGGCCTCAGCCGGATTCCCAAGATCTCTGTTTTTTAGTTCATACCCTATTTTAGGATCAAAGGCCTTCAAATAGATACCCAACACAACTTTATCATTCAATTTGGCAACTTGAGGTATTTTATTGTGTAATTTAACAAATCTCTGGTTGAAATCAAAGGCTGACTCATTTTGATGTTTTTGAATTGTTACTAACTCATGTAATGCAAAATCATATGCACACTGATTTCCATATTGTTGGAGAAACAGGTCATAGAACATTTGAAGGGAATCAATTGATGTCGTTGGTAGGCTATTAAACCAATCCCTGGCATCCTCAATCAATGACATCATGAATAATCTCATGTGTACATCTTCATGTTGGGTATCAAAATCCTGAATGACTATTTTGAAATTTCTCAGATGTTCCTTAGCTGTAACTACATTACTTCCTGTGAATTTAGGGACTAAGTTCCTCCAATTGTTGTCTAGGGGGTAAGGATAAATCTGAAATCTAGATAAATCAAACTGTCTAATCATAGTTGTGCATTGTGGGGGGTGGGTTTTGAAAATACTGGTGTTGGTAAAGTAAGTTGTTATTTGCCATATATTATGGGCCTTGTGGGGGGATATACTGTTGATAAGGAGGTGGCCGAATAATTCAGTGTTGTGGTGGAGCATTTGTGTTTCTATTACAATTCCTTGGCGGATTTTGGCAAGCTTGTGGGGGATTTGATGGCTTCCTATTGTGGGGAGAAGTATATTTGGGTGAATTAGCTATTGGTGTTTTGATCTAAGCTTCATGTAACTTCATCCTTTTCATTTCGTTTATAGCTTGGATTTGTTGCTCATACTCTATCAGTAACCTTTCTGCATTTTGCCCCATTTGTTCCAACTGTGGATCTTCCTCATCCTGTGCCATGAGCTCATGATTTTCTTCAAAAATTTCATCACAATTAAGTTCTTGTTCACGTTCAAATTCTCTCCTTTTTCTAGCTTCAAATTCATCCATGCATTCAGCAGTGTTCCCAGGGTCTATTTGGTGGGAATGATCTGTCTTCCCTTTAGGAGTGTGAAGCTCTTTAGGTGAGCTTTCTTTGTTTGCAAGTGTATCATATGAATTGTGTGTTTCTAGAAATAATTTTGATGCTTTGTCTCTAGTTGCTGCATCCAAGTCATTGAATACTTTCTTGCCCTGATTGCTTTTGTGATTTGACTTTCCTTTATCCTCAGAACCATCACCTTTGTACAAAGATCTTCTTCCCTGCATGTTGTGAGCTACCATGATAGTCTAAACTCTAGGTTGATTCCTTTCTGATTTGTATTTTATATTATCAGTTACAATACTTTTATTCATTCAGAGTTTCCACCCACTCTTTTCTAAAAGTGAGAAAAGATTTTGGTTGTCTTACCCAGTGGAGTCAATTTCTTTCAAATTTCCATTATAGTTTTCTAAAATGACTTTATATGGAAAGGTTGTCTACTACCAAACAATTCTTCTAGTTATTCCCCAACAAAGTCGCCAATTTGTTGGGTCTCAAAAATGCTAGTTTAAACCATGAGAGGTTGCCAAGCTCTCACAACACTTTTGGCCAACTAACAGGGACAATTTATGCAATTGTTCCTTCTACTCTTTAGGCTCTGCTAGACCTAGGCGGGTGTACCTATATGAGTGACATTGATCTTGAATTTTACTTTTCCTACTTGATCTAACTATCCACAAATGGCAATTTGGTAGTGGAAAGAATATGATCCTAACTTGGTTTGAGTTGCATGAAAATATGAATTAATATGTTTAATTTAGAGATGTCAGATGAAATGGAAGAACTGGTGTAATCTAAATAAGGGAGACTAGTGCCTTGTTGGGTAGAATGGAGTCAAATGAAAGCTTTTAAATGAATGGTTTCTATCTGGCAGGGATTCTAATTATTTTGTGTATAATATTTAGTCTATAACTTGTATAAACATGCAAGGATGTAATTATCAACCTCTTCTTATTGATCCAAATGATAATTCCTAGATTACTTTGAATGATTTGAAGGAATTACTCTTTGCTTGAAAGACCCAACCAATCACATCACACAAATACAGCAAATGTGTATTGATAAACTGAGAATATACTTGATATGTCAATTTAAATAATAAAGAAACATCAACCTTGGAGACAACTTGATAATATTTCAAATTTATTTCAACAAATAACTGATACCAGAATAGTGCCAAAACATCAAATTTTATTCATCTGATCATTCAAAATTTACACATGCATCATAGTCTCCTTGAATGTCATTCCTGAAAATATTTACAGCAATGTTCCCTTTTCTTTTTTTTTATTTCAGATTTTACAAGTATCTATACATTGTTTAGATCAAAGGTCACGACCTTTCATTTTTTGGTTTATGGTCATTTACATTTTACAATCGAAAATTGAAATATTAAATTAATTGCCTTGTCGGCAAATTAATTATTTCAAACTATAGTCGGGCCTTTAATATTCACTTTATATTTTTACTCTTCAATTCCCATGGCTCTTAATATCTTTACCGCTATACCGCAGTCATGCTATTCGTACCCTACGCTATGGCAGTAAATTTACTTTTCAACGGTCTTTATAGTCATTGTCGATCACTGTTATCATTATCTTCCTATTTACCACGCTACCGGGGGCTTTGACTTTCTTACCCGTGGTATCGCGGTATTTGACTTTTGTTCACTTTTCCATTCAACTCAACTCACCGTGACGGCTATCCCTATGTCCATCGCACTACCGTGGTCACTAGCTTGACTGCCAGCAGTACCGCAGTAGCCACTAGCTACTATCTTCGTCGTTGACTGTTATCCTCTCATCTTTCACCGACTATTGACCGTTGACATTCCACCGCACTACCACGGTCTCCTCACTGACTGTGCACGGTATAGCGGTAATAGCTAACTGCTAACTGCTGACTGCTACCATGGCCACCATGGTGTATGATTTAATCTTCTGCAGTACTGCGGTATATACCTTTGTCATTACCCTTGTCATCTATTAACCACTACCGCGGCCACTGCGGTCTATGCTTAGACTGTGTGCAGTAGCGCTGTAAACCTTGCTGCCTGTTCTTTAACCGCCACTGCCATACCGCAGGCCCCTTTGTTGGAGGCCACGGTAATGCGGTAAATGCCATAAAAGGTGGTTTCTGAAGAAGCGGTAAGGGCACTAAATAAATATAGATGGAAAGGATGATTTCTAATGGAGGGATAGTAAAATATAGGTATAAATGAATAAAATTCCTTAGGGTAATGATGGATTTTTATGGAAAATGAAAGGATAATCCTAGGAATTCTAGTGGAAATTTTCAGTTTTAACACGATGAACATGTAAAAATCTATCCTAAACCTAGTACATTTTGGTATTTGACCAAAAACAAAGGCATTTACAATAGAAGCCATAGATCAAAAACTTAACTGAATATAAATCAAAAAATAATTATATATTTAGATAGGTGAGACAGAGGCTAACACTATCACTATTTTTTTTATAAACTTGCATTGAAAGACGTGCAAATGAGACAGGGAGCATAGACGAAAATATGAGAAAACTTGGCAAATCCTATTAATTAACACATCCAAAGCATGCCATTTGGTGAGCGCCAAATGACTCATCACATTTGGAGTGCACCAAATATGATGATTAATTTTGCATGTGCCAAATGTGATGATTCATTTTGCATGTGCCAAATGTGATGAGTCATTTGGCAAGTGCCAAATGACCTACTTTGCACAAAACTAGATTTTTGCTTTCTCTGTCAGGGAAACTATATATGTGAAATAAACATTTAAGTATAAGTTGAAATTTACATATGGCCATTCAATTTCTTATACTTTAAGTTATATCTCATGTATATATAGGTAGGATGTTTGAGAGTGGTTTCAGATCTCTAAGAGTTATAATGCAAATTCTAGTTTTTGGAAGATCTTAAAAATTTCAGACTTAGTCAAATTTCAGTAATCAGCATGTCAAATTTCAATAATCAGGAGGTCAAATTTTAGTACTAAAGAGGTCAAATCTCATCTTTCTCTCTCTATCTCACTCATTTTCATCTCTTATTCTCTAGACCTCTCTCTCTCATTATCTCCATCCCTTTATCTAACAATATCTTCCTTGAGCTCAAGAACTATGTCTCTACATGTCCATCTCTCTCTCCTTCCCTCTCCAATATCTATCTCCCTCCCTCTTTCCCTCTCTAAACTTTTCTATCTCTCATCCCTCTCCTTTTATCTCTATATATCTCTCTCTACTCTCTATACCTACCTATCCCTCCCTCCCTCCCTCTCCTCTCTTTCTCTCTCTCTTTTCTTCCCTCACTCTCTCCTCCCCTCTCTACTCTCTATCTTGCCATTCTCTCTCTCCTTCCCTCTCTAGTTCTCTCTATCTCACTTCTCTCTCCCTCCCTCTCTAATTTTTCCTATCTCCCTCTCTCTCCTTCCCTTTCTACTTCTCTCTATCTCACCTCTCTTTCTCCCCCCCTCTCTCTCCCTCTCTCTTCCTTTCACCCACCTTTTCTCTCTACTTCTCGCTATCTAACCTATCCCTCTATACATATTTCTCTCTCCCCCATCCTTCCCTCTCAATATCTCCACCTTCCCCCTTATCTCTCTACTTTTAAGCTTCATCACACATCTCTATCACCTATCTCACTTCTCCCTTTCCCCTTCCCTCTCTACTCTCTTTCTCTCTATCTCACCCCTCTCTCCCTACATATCCCTCCCTCCTCTCTCTTATCTCTCTCACCTCTCTCTCTCCATCCCTACCTCTTCCTCCCTCTCTCCTTCCCTATATACTTCTCTTTATCTCCTCCTCCATCTGTCGACCTAGACCTCTCTCTATTTTTGTCTTACCTCTCTTTCCATCCCTACCTCTCCCTATATCTCTCCTTTCATATATACTTCTCTCTAGCTAGTTATCACTCTATACCTATTTCTCTCTCCCTCCTTGCCTCCTCTCTCTCAATATCTCCACCTTCTTTCCCTCTCTAATTCTCTCTCTATCACCTCTCTATTTTCTCCCTCCCTCTCTACTCTC